>BLSH010166726.1:886971-918957 GCA_018402905.1 Glandirana rugosa | reverse complement strand
CAAGAACAGAACCTTGGGGGACCCCGACAGAGAAGGGGAGAGGAGAGGAGGAGGTAGAATTGTAAATGACACTGAAGGTGCGATGGGATAGGTAGGACGAGAGCCACTGAAGAGCACAGTCACGGAGACCAAGGGAGTAAAGTTTTTTGAGGAGGAGGGGGTGGTCGACGGTATCAAAGGCAGCTGAAAGGTCCAGAAGTAGGAGTACAGAATAGTGTCCATTGGTTTTTGCGGTTAGTAGGTCATTTGTGAGTTTAAGAAGGGCAGTTTCTGTGGAGTGTTGAGGACGGAATCCAGATTGGAGGGGGTCGAGAAGGTTATTCTTAACAAGGTGGTCACTCAGTTGGTTGTAGACCAGACGTTCGAGGATTTTGGAGGAAAATGGGAGCAAGGAGATAGGACGTAGATTGTTAAGATCGGTAGGGTCCAGGGATGGTTTTTTGAGTATGGGGGTTACCAATGCATGTTTTAGAGCATTGGGGAAGATGCCAGAAGAGAGGGAGAGATTGAAGATGTGAGTTAGAGAGTGCAGGATAGAGTCAGAGGATGAGCGTAGTATTTTAGAGGGAATAGGGTCCAGTGGACAGGTGGTTAGGTGGGAGTTGGAAAGGAGTTTAGCAACCTCCTTTATAGTAGTAGGTTTGAACAAGGAGAGTGTCGATTGTGCTTGTTGAGATGGGGTGTTAACTGAAGAAGATGACTGTAGAGTGGAGATTCCATCACAAATTGTATCAATCTTGCTTTTGAAGTGGTTAGCAACCTCTTGGGCAGTGAGTGTGTTAGTGGGCGGAAGTGGGGGGGGACGCAGTAGGGAGTTGAAGGTAGAGAAGAGTTGACGGGGACTGGATGAGAAGGTGTTAATAAGAGTGGTAAAATAGGTCTGCTTGGCAGTGTGGAGGCCAGAATTGTATTTAAGGAGGGCAGATTTGTATTGGTTGAAGTCTTTGAGAGACTTTGTCTTGTGCCACCGACGCTCAAGGGCGCGGCTACGCTTTTTGAGGTTTCTGGTATCGTCTGTTTGCCAGGGTTGTAGGGGTCGAGGTCTGATTTTATGTGTGGTAAGGGGAGCTAGCTTGTCCAGAGTGGAGGACAGGGATTTATTGTAGATGGTAGTGGCTTGGTTAGGGCAGGACAGGGGTGAGATTTTTTCATAGAGGTGGTCAGTAGCAGAATAGAGAAGAGAAGTGTTGAGTTGGCGAAGGTTTCTACGGGTGACGGTTTGGTGATTGGAGGGAAAGGTGGTGTAGGACAGAGAGAGAGAGAATCTAATAAGGTGGTGGTCGAAGAGGGGAAAAGGATTGTTGGAGAAGTTGCATGGAGTGCATAGATAGGAGAAGACAAGGTCGAGGGTGTTTCCGTCAGTGTGAGTAGGAGCCTGTACCCATTGCTTCAGGTCAAATGAGGACGTTAGACTAAGAAGTTTAGAGGTAGTGTTAGTGTTAACCGGGATGTTAAAGTCGCCAAGAAGGATAGTGGGAATTTCAGAAGAGAGTAAGTAGGGTAGCCAGGCAGAAAATTCATCAAGGAAAGCTGACAGTGGTCCAGGAGGCCGATAGATCACAGCAATTCTTAGGGAGATAGGAGAGAATAGACGTATACAGTGGGCTTCGAAGGATGAGAGTGACAGAGAGGGAGGAGAGTGAATAACCTGGAAGGTGCTCTGTGGGGATAGGAGGAATCCCACTCCACCTCCCTTGCGTCCATTAGGTCTAGGGGAGTGAGTCCAGAGAAGGCCACCGTGGGAGAGGGAAGCAGGAGAAGGAGAATCGCATTCATGGAGCCAGGTTTCAGTGATCGCAAAAAGGTTAAAGGAATTAGTGACAAATAGGTCGTGAACAGCAGTGAGCTTGTTGCAGACAGAGCGGGCATTCCAGAGGGCACAGGAGAAGGGGAGGCTGGTTTTGGAAAGAAGGGGAATGGAGATTAAATTGCGTAGATCGCGACTACAGGCAGAGGGTGTGGGGTGGTGGTGATGGGCATGTTGGGTGTTAAATGAGGGAGGCCCAGGATTTGGGGAAATATCACCAGAGGCTAGTAGAAGCAGAAGAGAAAGGGAAGTAATGTGGGAATATGATTTATATGAGGGGACATGCTTGAGCTTCCTGGTTTTGTTAGCATGTGGGCTAAGAGTTATAAAGAGGTGATGAGCGCAGTAATAGGGAGAGGGGAGAAGTGAGGATGATATGTACAGATTATGGGGTGGGGGAGAGGGGTGAAGAAAAGATAGTTTGAGGAGAGAGGCTGCTATTGTGAGAAGCAGAGGTAAGGAATGCATGTTTCAGAGAGGAATGTGCGAGGTTTAGAAGATGAGGTTACCTGTAGTCTGGTGTTATATAAAATAGTTTGTTGTTAGTGTGCGCTTTGTGCAAATCGCTGAAGTGCAAGCGCGGAAGTGCCCACTTATTTAAAGAACCCCCCTTTTTTGGAAGACCCCCTCTGCAACGTCTACCACCCTGCAATGATTCCCCCGTAGGCAAAGCTTGCTTTTATACTGAGATGGGTGGGGGTGGATTGGGGCAATTAATCAATTACGGGGTAATATTAAGCACACAGGCATAGAAACATAGAAACATAGAAAAGTGACGGCAGAAAAAGACTGAGTAGTCCATCGAGTCTGCCCCTTTTTATTCACAGCAGACCTTTCCATTCAGTGATCATAAGGGCCAAGAAGGGCAAAATATGTGCAGATAAGGGGAGCCATAAATTAGGTGAGTCCTAAACCTTAAATAAACCTTTAAAATAGTGTGAACATGGCTACAGATGTAGGTGAAATATCAGTAACAAGCACACGCATACCAAATATACATGTGATCAGTCAGTATTCAGTTTGAGAAAAGATTGCAGTGAGAGGCAGGCTGATTGGAGATTGCAACAATGAAAGCATACCTGTGAAGAGAGAGAGAAGCATTCAGATGGATGGATGGATGGATGGATGGATGGTTGCAACCGCAGAAGTGCCCACTTATTTAAAGAACCCCACTTTTTTGGAAGAACCCCTCTGCAACGTCTACCCCCCTGGTACAGCAGGCACATATTAGGAATATGAAATGCTGGGGTAACAAACACTTTAACTCTTTTTTTTTTTCTGTACCATATAGGTAGGTCCCTATGGTCTCTGCCATGCAGGTCCAGTCCCGGGTTGCTGGGGTACTGAGCTCTCCAGAGGTAGGCTATGAATTGCCCTCCTTACTGTACATAAGATCCGTCACCCCTGCCAGTACCACTTTCCCGCTGGAAAGGCTTTCTGGCTGTCATATCATCCTTCTTTTGTACTTGTGGCCCCTAGCAATGGTATGTCACCCCTTTACCCCATGTGTGAACCTGCACAGGCAAGAGTTCATACACATCAGAATCCACAGTGGCAGATCTCCAGAGCTGGTGTTCTTCAGGGAGGACTATAGGTTCCAGCAAACCCCCTACAGGTAGAAGGTTCCTAGAGGCTCTCTCTGGTACTGTAGCTGCAACAGCTCTGTGATGTGGCTGGAGATTACATGCTGTGTCCTGTCTGTGTTTTGTCTCCCATGCAGACTGTCTGACTGGGCAGAGCACTCCCCCCTTTTATTAAAAGTACGGGGAGAGAGGCAGAGCTCAGTAGAAAGTGTGGGAATCAGGTTAATTGTTTCCCTCCTTGCTGGGGCAGCAGCTGTCTCACTAATCAGCATTTTAACGTGCTTACATGCTGACTGGATTACACAGAATACACAGATTTCATATGCAATATTTAACATTGTGACACATTTTTGGCAGTATTCTCCCATTAAAAATCATGTGCTAAAATAAGTCAAGCATTGCAACAGTTTTGTTCAGGTTGTTAACTCATGACAAATGTAGGTAGTTTTTATTTGCATCACTTTTATAATGTGGAACTATCTGCCACTCATTCTAAAAGAATTACCACCAGTTCACACTTAGGCAAACTGGCAGTAATTAAATCCAACTCTGAATTGGCGTACAGAGAAACGCCAGGGCTCAGTGTGGGGCATTTTGTTGCTGGGCAGCACAGGGCTACTGGTTGCTATGAAGCCACTGACCACAGGCATCCTAGCAACCGATGACCTAAATCCCATTATCAGGGCTGGCTTCTGCTACTTGCGCGCAGCTGTTTTCTTTCAGTGCTCAGAGCTGCTCAGCTGTCGGTTAATCACCAGCCACTTGTTTCCACAGTGACTCACCTGGTTACTATTAGCGTGCCTCATTAATCTGGCCTACAGCCACCCCCTTTGGCTATATAAGCAGCTTAGCTCATTCTCTCCTCACCCTTGTGTGGTCAGTGATACCCAGTGTGTTCCTATTTGTGTCTCTGTGTATGACTTGGCCTGGCTGACTTCTCTTCCGTTACCTTTTCCTGATATTGCTCCTTACTTCGCTGACTCATGGCTTCCTGATCCTGGCTCGTCCTATTACCCGCTCTGGCATCCAGACCCTGGCTTCAGTTTTTTGGGGGTTTTTTTTAACAATAAGATGGCTTCTGTTTTTGACTACATTATTGAACTGTGCTATTTTTGCTATTTCATTAAAGGTGGGATTTTAACTGCATTTTCTGTCTCCGCCTGGTTTATGGTTCCTGACACCCATTCAGATGTTGGTGGAGAGATTCCCAGGGCTGATAGCTGAAAGTAAACAAATGGTGGGGTTACTAACTGATTTCATTACCCAAATGTGGCAATGTAATGATGTCAATCAGGTTTCCCATACCTTTTGCTTACTTTCAGTTGTTGACCAGGGAGTCTCACAACTGGCAGCCGAATGCCGCTTAGGATTAGTCATCAGTTGCTAGGACACTTTTGGCTGTAAAGCTGAATGTGTTCTAGCTAGAAAGGGACTGAACATGCCCTGAGGAAGGAGTGTCTCCAGCTTGAGCTATTGAGCTCTGTAAATAACCAGCTTTTTAAAAAGAAGAAATTGGAAAACATAAACAGGAGCCAAGAGCTTGACTTCCTGACTTGATTACAGAGTATCTACTACAGTCTATGAATTTCAGGGTATATAACATTTAACAATAATACTTATCTTGCAAAATGCAACAGACAATACTCAGGAAATGGCAGAAGAGATGGAAATGGTCTTTGGATTTTCTGCCATATGTTATGGAACTGCCACCAATTTAATCGGTTTTGGTAACAAATTAAATTTCTTTATGATGCAATGATTTAAAACTTAAAGATCAATTGAAATCTTGTAGTTTTTCTCTATACAGTCCTGTATCATTATATGTTGTGTTTTTAGATGTTTTAGCTTGGAAATGCCTTTAAATAATTACTTTCTCTTAGTAAAATTGTGCATCCAGTGCTCTATGCTTGCATATTTTAGTAGCAGCCACATTCCCATAAGAAGCATTCTCACATAGACCTGTAATGCTGAGAAAGAAGGGGAGCAAGTCTGTGAGATTACAGTGAGCAATGAGCAGCATGATCAAATTCTGATGCCTATTGGACAGTTCAGTCATATTCAGACATGCCGCACAATTGCTATAACTAGAAAGTGAAGGTAAGACTTTAAAATAAAGGTTGTCAGTACAATGTCTGTCTGATTGTACAATTTTGTAATCTCAGTCAGACTTTAAAGTATTGCTATACTTTCACTGAAGAGATTCAGCCATTACTACAGGTTTGCTCAAAAATACATTAAAAATGGGGTGCTAGAGTCGTTTTTTCTGGGATGGGAGAGGAAGACTGGTCTTCTACAGGAAGTCTGAGTCTTGAAGTGCAACCTGGACTGTGGGGAGCCTGCTGTGGAGTTAGAGTTGTAAGCTGAGGGCACCATAAGAGAAAGAAAGGGAGCTCGTTGTCTGGTGGGTGGACAGAGAACCTCTGCTTACATAGGACTTGTGACTGGCCGCTGGCCACCCATACACTTCAGTTTCCTGGCAGAGAGACAGATTTGCTGGCTACGAGCATTATCTTTGCATGCATAAACTTTTAAAGGGACACTACCCTGAGCACTCCAGGGCAAAGTCTTGGGCCCCAACAAGCTGGCCAGCGAAAGTTTAGGACATGTGTACTGCTGATTGCTGATTGTTGCTGTGATGATCACCTATAGGTTAAGCTACCTAGTGCAAGTTTAAGAAATAGGTGAACTATTAAGCATTCCCTGTTGGCAGCCTGTTAATTATATTAGTTGACTACTGCAATACTAGTATTTACTGTTGTTTGGTTGTTGACTGTGGTGTTATAACTTTTAACTATGAACCAATCCCCTATAATCTTGCCTTGCTGAGTCATCACTTTACAGTTTTTTTTACCATCATCTGGTTGTAATACACTTTGCCACTACTACAGTTTGGTGTAATTTTCTGGTGTATGCTTATTGCTGTATGTGGTGATATTTATATGCACAGGTGTCTGCATCTATATCCTCAGCACAGGCAGGCATATCAGAGAGTGCAAAGCTGTTCGCAGAGTCATAGGAACAAAACACATCCTACATATGAAGCATCTCCTTCGGGGTTAAGCGGCACAGTTGTCAGCCTTTAACAGGAAGTGCTGTTATTGCCAGGATCTCTAGCTAGGAAACTATGCAATAAATTCACAAAAAATATTTACTTCATAAAATCGTATTGGGTTAAGCATTATTCCAAATATAGTGGAAAATATAATTTGGGTTTGCACACACTTTAACCACTCGCAGACCACCCCATTGTAAAAATATTGCGGCAGGGCAACTGCTCTGCACCAGATCAGCTATATGTATGTTATCCGGAACTTCCGGTTAGCTACTGCACTTCCCACCTCCCAATCTGTGCTGTCATTCGGTACAGTACAAGTCGGTCAGCAGGTCCCGTCCAATTATTTATATAATAAAAAAAAACTAGTGGTAATCAAATACCAGCCAAAAGAAAGCTCTATTTAGTTGTGTGAATAAGCTTTATTTGTGTGAAAAAAATTATTTAAATTTCATTTGGGTAGAGTGGTACATGAATGAGCAATTACCAGTGAAAAAATGCCCTGGTCATGAAGGGGGCAAAACCTTCCAGAGCTTAAGTGGTCAATTCTAAAATATTAGTTTTAAATAGTAAAAGCCTTTAAAATAAATGCAATGAATACTATCATGCTGAGATCCATCAATTTTTGTTTTCTACCAGCATGCTGGTATTCCTACATTTTTATTCTAACATACACAGAGACACAGCTGAAATGATAAGCATTAACTGTGTAAACAGTTGAGATCTCAAAGGCTACTGACACTTGGCATATAATACCAGCTGTAGGCTGGGGGCAGCATCAATCAGACAGCTGAATTATTGCACTAATTAGGTCCTATGCTTCAGGTAACTCACTGGTGACATCAATACATCACTGTACCTCCGACACTGATAGTCGCTACATCTCCCTGTGGGTTAGGTATTTCAGACACATGAACACACTAATGGCTGCTTAACAGCTCTCTAGACTGGAAGAACTTCAGTGCAAACTTGTTAAGAATACAATGAGACATTTCTATCATCTATTATTCGATATCTTTTCAGTTATTTTAAACCTATTTACATGGGCTGTATTTTATGTTAAGCGTGATGTTTGAAAGCACAACATTCACCTTGGATTCTTTGCTTGGCAGCTATTAAACAAAAACCCTTTAAATCATTTCTGCTTCTGGTCAAGGTCACAGCAAGCATTTAGCATGAGTTTTTTTTTTTTTTTTTATGAAAATCATGACATGAAAATCCTTCACTCTGCTGACAAAATCTGAATCATCATGGGAGTCGGTGAAATATGCAGCCATCTTCTCAGATACAAGCAGCCATGAAACATGTGGAACTCCAATTTTTTTTTTTTGTATTTCAATTTCCATATTGCCGGCGAGCATTTCTCTGTGAAGGCTTTTTATTGCCGCCTGTCTGTAAATTGGGGTGATTTACCCTCATTTCCTGTCCTAATAGTGCTGACCTTGCTAACCTTGCTGACCTTTTCCCAATCAAAAGGTTACTATTACATGATTTGAGGGGGAAATCTCTTTAAGCAAATATATGTCTATTAATTATTAAAAATTCAATATAAATAAGGAAAAACAAGTACAATCTGCTTTACTTCATAAGAAAAACAGAAAAGTTTACAGTCCTTCCTCTATACTTATTAATTTGAAATGATCCAACAGCCTATAAATAAAGGGAAATAAAGCTGATACACAATAATAAGTACATACCAATAGTCTGAAGACATAAATAAGTGCAGGTGTACAAAAAAAAGGGGAGGGGGAGGGAAGAGGGGTTCTCACGCGATTTGAATAAGAGAAAAGGAAATTCCCTTAGTTATTCGCTGATCTTAAACAGAGTTATGCTTGTAAGTGGGTGTCAGTGAAGTATAGCCATAAAGTCAAATAACTTAGGTGAATCCATAATCGTTATCCAGGTCAACCACACTATTAAACCTCTTATAAGTATCATTATTTTTCACTACCAATTCCTCTATATGCATAAGACCATTGAGAGTCTCAATCCACTCAGGAATTGAGGGAATAATAGACGATTTCCAATATGTAGTGTGGGCGATTAGCTCCAAGTGAAGAGTTTTCAAACAGCCATATGCAAGGTTAGGGGCTTGCAGCCCATGTTTATTTGGTCAGCAAATAAGGATAACAGAAAGGCTTCCCTCGCAGGGGTACAAAACAGTCCCAAAACAAAATTCCAATGAATGAATATAAGCCTCCTGGCTAACAGATAGACCTCACAAGGTCTGCTTCAGTCCTGCAGGCATGTTTGCTCACAGCCTGCTCCTTCTCTCTCAGTACCACCACACATTAAACCCAGATAAAGCAAAATTATACCATAGACGGGGAGCACGGTGTGGCCAGTTCTTAACCCCTTGCTGCCTATGGACCTCTCGCTGCCACCCATTTAATTAAGAATCTCAAGATTCTAAGTGGCAGATATACTCCATCGATAACAGACAGGGGGTGTTTTGTCTCTGTTTGAACCCGTGGATTCGAACACCAGCTTTCAAACAGTGGGTTCTAGAAAGGGCATCTGCATTTTTGTGTTACCACCAGCCCTGTGCTCCACTTTAAATCTTGGAGGGCCAGGAACCAATGGGTAACCCTTGCATTACGATCCTTAGCCTGGGCCATACAATTTAAGGGAGCATGGTTTGTTTAAGAGTCGGAAGTGGCGCCCCAGCAAGTAGTAACGTAGAGCCTCCAAGGCCCACTTAATGGCCAAGCACTCTCGCTCCACAATGCTATAATTTTTCTCTGCCGGGGTGTTCTTCTTCACCTTCCACCTCTGACATGACAGCCCCCAGACCAATACTTGAGGCACCCGTTTGGACAACAAACTCTTTGCTGAAATCTGGGGGCACTAACACAGGCTGTTTACGCAGGGCCTCCTTCAGACTTTGGAAACCTGCTTCAGCCTCAGGATTCCACTTAATCGCTACCGAGGAGCTTTTTCCCTTGGTGAGGTCAGTTAAGGGTGCTGCCAACATTGCAAAGTTTGGGATGAACCTCTGATAATACCCCACCATGCCTAGAAAGGTCCTCACTTGTTTCTTGGTGGCAGGAGTAGGCCAGTCTTTAATGGCTTCTACCTCATGGACTTGGGGTTTGATGAGGCCCCGCTCAATCGTGTACCTCAGATACAGGGCCTCTTCTAACCCTATGGCACACTTCTTTGGGTTTGCTGTTGCTGAAGTCTGGGGCCACTAACACAGGCTGTTTACACAGGGCCTCCTTCAGACATTGGAAAGCTGCTTCATCCTCAGCATTCCACTTAATTGCTACCGAGGAGCTTTTTCCCTTGGTGAGGTCAATTAAGGGCGCTGCCAATGTAGCAAAGTTTGGGATGAACCTATGATAATACCCCACCATGCCTAGAAAGGTTCTCACTTGTTTCTTGGTGGCAGGAGTAGGCTAGATTTTAATGGCTTCTACCTTATGGACTTGGGTTTGATGAGGTCCCGCCCAATCGTGTACCCCAGATACCGGGCCTCTTCTAACCTTATGGCACACTTCTTTGGGTTTGCGGTTAAGCCGGCATTTCTGATGGAATTAATGACAGCCTGGACTTTGGGTAGGTGACTTTCCCAATCTGTGCTCCAAATAACCACATCATCCAGATAGGCGGCAGAATAGCATTTATGTGGGCTCAGAATCTCATCCATCATCTGCTTGAATGTAGCTGGTGCTCCAATTAACCCAAAAGGCTTCCGCATATACAGTCATAAGCGTTTTTTTCTTTTGCTTCCTCTGTCAGGGAAACCTGCCAATACCCTCTAGAGATCAAGAGTGGTTATGTACCTGGCGGGACCCAACTTCTCCACTAATTCATCAACCCGGGGCATGGGATAGGTGTCAAACTTTGACACTTCATTCAGTTTCCAGGAAGTCATTGCAAAATCTCAAGGACCCATCTGGTCTGGGAATCAATACAATGGGACTACCCCACTCACTTTTGGACTTTTCTATCACCCCAAGGTCGAACATCCTCTGTGCTTCCTCTGCTACTGCCTGTCTGCGGGCCTCTAGAATACAATAAGGCTTAAGCCGCACTTGAGCCTTGGCATCAGTGACAGTTTCATGTTTAATTACATAGGTGTACGCAGCCTATTGCATTAGAGTGTGCACCATGAGGTGTCAGCAGTTTATTTTTACAATTTTCATTTTTTTATTATTTTTTACAAAATTATATTTTATTATTTTTTCTCCATATTTTTAGGAGCACTGCTGGGGGGCGTTGGTGAAATATCAGGGGTCTAAACAGACCCCTGATGTCTCACTTTCGAGACAGAGAAAGAAACTGAGGACAGAGATTCCCCAGTCCCTTTATCTGCAGCCAGGCAGCAGGGGGGAACTGCACAGTACAGGGTGATTAGGCAGGCACACCTGCCACCCTATGTGCGCACGCCTATGTTTAATTACATTTGTGCAACCTGGCAAGTCTGAGAATAAGCCTTTATTGCACTGTAGAAACTCTCTTACCTCCTGCTGTTGGGACATGGACATAGTCACAGGTATCTGAACCTCACTTATGCCTTCCTCTTTCTTTAGTGGCTGATCACCCAGGGCTAGACAAACTTCCCTGTCTTTCCATTCTTTAATTAAATTGACATGATAGATCTGCTCTTTCTTCTGGTTGGTATAGCTTATAGTTGACATCCCCAACCTTTTTCAGTATTCTTGTGTTCTTGAACAAGGGGCATTACTGAGGCAATTCTGTCCTGCATGGCTGAGATATACTCTACGACACTCCGGTAGGGAGTAGTTTCAGTCTCCCAGGTTTCTTTAGCGATATCCAGTAACTCTTGGAGGTGCCTCCCATACAAAAGTTCAAAGGGTGAGAACCCCGTGGAAGACTGGGGGACCTCTCTAATTGCAAACAACAGATATGCCAGAAGGCAATCCCAGTCTCTCTCATCTTTAGCTACCACCTTCTTTAGCATACTCTTGAGGGTTTTGTTAAACCCTTCTACTAAACCATCTGTCTGAGGGTGGTAAACCGAAAAATGCAGATGCTTAATATTGAACAATTTGCACAACTCTTTCTTTACCTTTGACATAAAGGGAGCCCTTTGGTCAGTTAGAACCTCCTTTGGGATCCCAGTACAGGTAAACATGTGGAACAACTCTTTGGCGATCGTCTTGGAGGAAGTGTTTCTTAAGGGAACAGCCTCAGCATACCGGGTGGCATAGTTCATGACTACTAGGATGTACTGTTAGCCTCTAGCAGACTTAACTACTGGCTCTATCAGATCCATAGTAATTCGGTCAAAAGGAACCTCAATCACAGGCATTGGCACCAGTGGGCTACGGTAATGGGGCATAGGGGCAGCCTTTTGACACTCAGGGCATGACTCGTAATAGTTTCTTATATCAGCATGTATCTCGGGCCAAAATAAACGCTGTAAAATACGTTCTTTGGTTTTTTCATAGGCCAGGTGACCCCCCAGAGGATGTGTATGGGCCATGTTCAACACTATCCTCCTATAAGGGCCAGGCACCATGAGTTGTTCCACAAACTCACCTCAAATTTTGTCAACCCAATACAACATGTCATGGTTAACTGCCATATGAGGAAACACACTCTCCAGCCCTGGGGCCACCAGGGTCCCATTGTTTACCTTCACATTTTTCCAGGCTTGTACAAGAGTAGGATCCTGTAACTGGGCGGTCCTGAGAGACCTCTAGCTCTGGCACCCTGGACAACTCTAGGGTCTTAGGGGGTCACCTGTTCACCTGCATAGACTGCTAAGGGAAAAGACACATTTTTATCAGCGGTCACCACTACAGCATTTTCATCAACCTTTGGATCAAAGGGGTTGGGGTTCCCCCTGCAGTCCCACTACCAAGTCCAGGCTCAGGACTCTTATCCTTCCCACTGCAGAGTTCCTGGAACAGTGGAAAGTCTCTCCCCAGTATTACACTGTGCAATAGGATAGGGCCACTTCATGGCAAACCTGAGCTGAGCTGGTTTGAAAAGTCACCAGCGCTGTGGAGAATTTCTTACAGTCACCATGCACACATACCACTCCTACCTGACGCTAGGTCAGCTGTTCGGGGTCCACAAGTCCAGGAGGGCACGCACACTTTTTCCCCATATCTTTACAACAGAGCTCGGCATGTCCGGATCAGCGACTAGGCTTGGGCAAGCAAACAGGGACATGCATCGGACTACATAAAACACTCCATAGGCTCAGGGTTCAAGGGAGACTTGGCAGCGATGAGACCCCATTCACTGCACCGCCAACACTGGGGATGCCAACAGGTTGCTCTGGGGCTTCCCAGATGGGGTCTTTCAACCAAGGGTGACTCTCGCCAGCCTCTCAGGACTTCCCCTTTTGGACCTGACCAGCTGTGATACTGGGGCTGACCGAGTGGTCACAGGAGGGGGTCTTTTGACCCTTAGGGATCTTGAAACTACAGACCCAGCAACCAGCCAAGTAGCGTTCCACCAGCTTGCTGCTGCTGAGTAGCCAACAGTCTAATAGTCTCTTGTTGTGCAGCTATAACTTCACAACTTCACTGCAGTACACTGTGTCTTTAAAGTGGGGTCCCACTCAGAATTTTTTTTTTTTGGCATCCACTCTTTTAATACTAAATAGATGTAACCTTTTGTTTCCTTACTTTCAAACCGCCTAGTAATGTATTTTGTACTCACAATTTTGTTTCTCTCACTGCTGGAATTTTCCATTTTAGGTGTGAGCACCTGAAGCCCATCCTCGGTCTCCTGGCATCTCTTCCTGAAAGAAGTGCATGGTGGGTAACCATCATGCACTCCTCGATCTCGGTCTGCCTTAAATCGTTTCATTTACTGTCTGGAAATAACACGATTTTACAGTACAGGGAAGCCCACTGACTCCTGGGAGTTGATGAGTCACATTTCCCAGGAGGCCAGGGGAAGCAGGAAGGGAAAAAGAGCCTAGGACCAAATAGGGGCAGAATACAGGGACCACCTAGCAACAAGCGACTTAGGGTGAGTATATATTTTTTTTCCCTTCAAAGGTAAGTCTATATAGGCAAAGGACTTGAATGATGTAAAAAAAAAATTCTGGGTGGAACTCCGCCTTAAGTGGTTTATACACACTGCTGTCCTTTTAACACCGCTGACACAAGGTTCACACAGCTTATTTCAATGCAGTCTTTTAACAACAGGTACACAGTGTAGCCAACAAACTTGCCTTTCAGCGTGGATCAGTAAAGGGATTGCCCGCATCCTTCACCAATTGTGGGCGATTAGCTCCAAATGAAACGTTTTCAAACTGGTAATCCAGCCCTATGCAAGGTTAAAGGCTTCCTGCACATGTTTATTTGGTCAGCAAATAAGGATAACAGAAAGGCTTCCCTTGCAGGGGTAGAAAACAGTCCCAAAACAAAAGTCCCAAAACATCCTCCTGGCTAACAGCCTGCTCCTTCTCTCTCAGCACCACCACTGATTAAACCCAGGTAAGGCAAAATTATACCCCAGGTAGGGAGCAAGGTATGGCCAGTGCTTTCACCCTTGCTGCCTACGGACCTCTCACTGCCACTCATTTACCTTAAGAATCTCAAGATTCTATGTGGCAGATATACTCCATCAATAACAGACAGGGGCTGTTTGTCACAGTAGGTATCAATTTTCTAACTGCAGAGATTAAAAACAAAGAAGAGATGTTTTAGTTCGAGATAAGAGTTGAGGTAAAAGAGAAATAAAAAACAATTCTGGGGAATTAGGAATTAATTCCTAAGTAACTAAGTTATAAAAACAAATTACACACTCCCAAAGTTCATAGATGGGAGGGCATGCCCATAGTGTGACAATGCCAACACAGATCCAACTGAGATGGAAAGATACAATGTACTGTATATTAACTGGAGTATGATACAATCTCAAAAGCAATTTAAATCTCTTTAATGGGAACCCAGACAGCAATACAACATTTCACAGGATTTATCGCTACCTACTCTACCTTTAACTACAAAAACATTTTGACCACCCCCACCATCTCCTTTTTTTCCCTCACTCTTCCATCCTTTAGCATCTTCTCTGTCTCTTCCTCTGGGATTTCTGTCTTTTATCCTAAGAAGACTTTCCCAGCATACCAACCACATTTTTGTGTTTCTTCTTGAAAACGAGGTCCCCGTGGTAGGCCTAGCACACTCCCCTGTGTTGTGTTAGCCTGTATGCTGTTTCTACTGTACCAATTAAAGAATATGTAAACCCAACATTTCATATTCCTCATATATGCCTGCTGTACCATGTACTTATATGAAAAAGTATCCTGTTCTCTTAGTATTGCTTCCTTTGTGTGAAATCCTTGGTGTCCCTGCCAGTCCCCTGGTTTACTATTAAAAACTGACCACAGTACTGTAAAAAGGAGAATATACTGTAGTCAGGTCTCTAGCTGTGCTGGGAACTCAGTGTACTCTCCTTTAATCCTTTTATATCTATACACAAATGTTTGCCTTTCATTTCTATTTTAAACTGAATGGGTTGTCTTACAAGGTGAGGGTTTACAATCACTTTAATGTACCCTAGCTCGGCAATGGTCATTTCTTCTTGTCGTACACGTATTTGCATATCACTATTTAATCCTGTTTTGTATAGTTTCACTTTAAAGGGTCAGATATTTCAGTTTAAATTCTGGAGAGTTAAACCATCTGTCAGTTTCTTACATCTCTTGGAGAATCTAGGGTGTAACTCATTTGTCCATGATGAGGGTTCTCACTTTCCCAGTTGGATTTTTAATTTATTTTATATAATTACAAATACAAAGTAGAATACAAAGAAGGGAGGGAACACAGAATTCTCTCAGGCAGACAGGAATAACTCGCCAGCCTCCACTTATAATTAAAGAATGAATTTTATTATGCATAAAAACTCATCACCCAAATCTAGTCATTGGGTGGATGAGAAAAGTATCCTATGGTTGTTGGTATAAAGTAGCCTCTGAAGACTACCCCTGGGAATATTGGGTAGAAAAAGTTTAAATGCACAATATGAATTTTCTTGTATACCATAATTGTCATTGTTTCCCCATAATAGGGTTCACAGAAATTATCATACATGTTTGATATGATCATTCTATATTGTCCGATGTAGAAACACCAATCTTTGCCATATATTTGCTGGATGAATTATTTTGCTTCAGCACCAAGATGTTGGCATTCTAGGATATATGTTTAAAGTGATACTAAACACACACTGTTTAATTTACATTGTCCATTCTATTTCTGTATGTGGATGATGGCACTGTAATTATTTTAACTTAAAAAAAAATTGAAGTACCTTTTTTACTAACTGATATACAGCTGTCACATGACCCAGATCTTTCCCAGCCTGTCTGCAGAGAAACATAAGCAACAGGAGCTTCTAGTTCTCTGCTGCTGGTAACATGTTCAAAAAGAAAAACAGCATTTGGAATACAGAGCAACATTAACTAATTAATATCAATAAACTTTTAAATATTTTGTGGAAATCACATAGTGTGGATGAATTTGTGCCAGTCACGGGCTGTCACCCCCTCCAGCTTGTGTCTTAGAATAAGTGGAAGTTAAAGCCTCCATCAGGCTACATACGTAATATCCCGCCCAATTGTGTTTTAGGTGGTTAGTGGGCATGGAGGAGGAGGGAGAGAGGGGGCTGTCATTTACCACTGAGCATGCAGAGTTGCAACTACAGCTGCAAAATCCCTAGCTGAATTGGGGACATGAACAGAAGGTGGCGATAGAGAGCAGCAGGATCAACCTGTTTTTTTTTGCAGAATACAGAAAATGAATCCCATAGTGACTGAGTGAGTATGAACAGCATGTAATACAGCATTTATTGATAGTTTTTTATGATGGGGGTTTAGTGACACTTTAAAGATTTGGGTTATGGTCTAATAGTGCCCGATTGTAATTTAAAAATGGCTGCCCAGAAATAGCAACCTTCAGAGTGCCCAAGCATGACTGCCTTCCCATCCATCGGAATGGTGGTCCAGTACCAATGTGTGGAGATCAGGCCCAATATCTGCTGCTATCATGTAACTTCTGCCTAGTGGTTCTATTTTTATCAGTCCTATCCCCATCAGACTATAAGACTAGCATGGTTTCCAGCACACAATTAAGTCCTCTCAAGCTGCATCTGGAGGAAGATGGGGAGGACTTCTCTCTGCTCAGCCAGCTGTTCTTGTCTGGGAGTATGGCACACATAAGTGGAACAACCCAAGGCCAGAATCAGATTCTACTCTCTTCCTTCTTTTAAGTTGGCACTTATGTACCCAAAATGGGGTTTGCACAGTAAGGAAGTAGGGACCCCATTCCTTGTTGCTCGGACTTGGCAGCATTATATCAAACAAGGAAAATTGCTGGATCCTGAAAGGTAAATATTTTTTTTTAATTTAATTTATTAATCCAATTTTGCATTGTTAACAATACAAACGGGGCATAAATAGAAACATAAGTTAAAGAAATGCAGCCATAATAGCAGCAACTAAGCAGAACAGTACCACCCATTCCTTATGTATAATACCTTTTACAGGCTGAGCATGAAATATAGGAGACATAATAGAATCACCTAGCTATGTTGGAACAAAACTAAGCAGTATTCCACTTGGAGGGCCAGGATATGCACTCTTCCACAAGAAGGAGTGACCACAGGAAACATGGCCATAGCCAAATATTGTGTTTAGTGTTGCCCCTACAAAGAGTGTATTAAGCAATTGTACTCAAAGGGTACATTAGATCTTATTTTATTTTACATCAGAGCTTGAGACTGTGATTTTCTACTCAACAAGGCCAGATATTAGCATATTTCAAAAGCTAAATATTAATAAAAATAGACTTTATTAAAAGGAGTTTTAACTAAGCGTAAGGTGTTCATTCTTTGCCTATTCATACACATGGTAAATTGGTTAAGGTTCAAAGGGGCCCCTAAAACTAGTGCACCAAGTAAAAGGTGGAGGCAACCCACTTGCCCCCGTGGGGCAAGTAGGTGGTTTATAAGCCCCCTTGCTGAAATTCCCTCTTGGACACTGGTGCCAAAGAGCCCAAATGTCCCATCCCAAAGAGGGGGTCCCTTCTGAAAGCACCCCAAATCTGAGGGGTATGCAGGCTGGTATCAGCATAGCAGGGATTCTGCCTCTTTGCTGTGCCAAGCTGGTTCTGATAGATGAGGGTCATGCTGTGTTTGATTTTTACATATAAAAAGGGTCACAGTTAACACTTCTAATGCTGAAACTGTGAATAAACACAATTTCAGTACCATGGAGAGCAATTTCTTGCAGATTTATCTGCAGGATAAATCGTATTCTTCACTGAGAATGTACATCAAGGGTGCTCAACCTGTGGCCCTCTAGCTGCTGTGGAACTACAAGTCCCATGAGGCATTGCAAGCCATTGACAGTTACAAGCATGACTCCCATATGCAGAGGCATGATGGGACTTGTGGAGGGCCAAAAGTTGAGCACCTATGATGTACATTGGCAGTTGCATTCGCTTAGTGCACATTCATTCTGTAGTAAATAGGGTGAATGTGACTGTGGAATTCAGAGCAAAGGATTCACTGGGTGAATTTCCCAATTAATCTTTCATAATAGATTTCTTAAAATATATTTAAACCCCAAACTTTTCCTAAAAGCCCAACTCAATGCAAAAATGAAATGTAAACAGCGCATTGCGAATCAATGAACTTGCACCTTAGTTTTGATTTAAAACACCTAAGCCACCCTGCAATATAATGGATCAAAGACAAGTCACAGTTTCCTCTATGAGCCAAGCTAATATCCTGCCCTTGGAATTAGGCAATATCCCTCACTCCTTATCTTCTTGGGCACCAGTCCCTTCACCACCCCTGTGAGTTCTCCTGTCTCTGGAGCCTAAAAGAAAGTTGCTAATATCCTGTGGTTGATCTTTAAATTTTGAATTGAGTAGGAAATAATTAAAACCTTTGAGGTTTTTTTTTTTTTGCATTAGGGATTTCCCCGTCCCTTCCTGTCCAATAAAATACATCAAGAAGTGAGCAGGAAACTAACTTTAAATGGAGTTGTCATCAGAATTCAAATATCATGAATGAAAGATTTCACCTCTATTGCTGTTCTGGTGACAACTCAAAATTTTGGATTTCCACCTTAGTTTTAGTCTTGGTGAAGTGGGTCACCAAGACAAATAAGGGAAATCCCCTGGGGTGAGAAAACAGACAAAAAAGTAACTGAAAGGAATGATAACCCTTTCCTACTCCATCCACAATAAAATCAAAGCTTTTGGATACACTTTAATACTTCTCAATATATCCCCATTTATCTAGAGTTAAACTGGTCATAGATGGATTGAAGTTTGGCCAGTTCCGGACCAGGGACCAGTCTAACTTAGATCCATCAATTCCTGTTCCTGAGAAGTTGATCTAACAAATGGCCTCTCTCGAACCAGCTTGTTGGAAAGTTTCCCTACTGGCTGCAGCGCTGATCAGTGTATTCTGACAGTGGAAGAACTCCTGGTTTATGAATATAACAACACAACGGGGAGGATTCCTCCATCCACCTTGCTTGTGTGGATGGAGGAATCTGTTCAGTTGTTTTTGATCAGCCTAGTGGCCGATCGAAAAAGAGGATCCACATATGGCTCTAATAATGTCCCTTTCTTGAAAAAGAACATTTCAGTAGTGAACCCAACACTTCACATACCCACTTTATCTCTGCGCCCAGCCTTTACTACATTACTCTTATTGACAGCATGTTACATGTAGAATCAGAATACAGAATACAATGCATAAATAACAACAAATATTTCTACCTGCATGTCTAATAGCTAGGATCACCGTCATCAATATGCATGTATTTAAAGATTTATGGGTTTGTGAAATTGCACTGTGCTGTTTTTGCAAGGTGTTTGTGAGCATACCAATTCTTAGATGTGGTGGCATTATAATTTTTTTTTTTTTTTTAGATTGTTTTCCCTTTTTTCTCTTCCAATCATCTTTCAATTAAGTGTGTTATGGTTCATCTTCCTCTAACAGACCAAGCTTTCCAGTAAAAGTGGCTGTTAAAGGGTTGAGACAAACCATTAAACATTGACCGGGTAGCTTACAATGGCCAGCTTTTATTCATTTATGTAAAATCATTATCCCAAAAGGGTAAAAAAAAAACATTGTTGCTGTAACTGTTTAAAAAATGTTGGAAAGAGAATGCATGAAGTGGGGCAACAGGATTTTTTCATCATAGAACATTACAAAGAGGTTTTTGATAAAAAATAATCAATTTTATTGTATACAGATAGTTTGTAACACAATAGAAAAAGCCATAAAAATTGCATGATATACAAAGATTGACCTTGCTACTGCCCAAAAGTATCTCCATTGACCCTCCATCCAGAATGGAGATACCCTGAGGCCCCATGCACACAGGACGTTAAAAAAAGTCCTAAAAATGTCAGTGATTTTTTCAGCTTTTATTAGCGTTATATTACCGGCGTTTTTGCGCGTTTTTTCCGCCTTTTCTTTCCCTCAATTGATCTAAAACATCCAAAAATGTTGGGAACCGGCATTTAGCCTCATTTTTGCGTGTTTTTGAGCATTTTTGAAGCTAAAAAACGTCTCTCAGAACCCACTGGTCTTGGGGTTTTTTTACAACTCAAAAACATCCGTGCCAAAAACAGTTGATAACAGCCTATGTGTGCATGAACCCATAGGATAAAATGATGGGGAGTTTATTGACTGTAGAAAAAAACATCTGCAGCTAAAAACAGCTGCTGTAAAACACTCAAAAAACGTCCTGTGTGCATGAGGCCTAAGACATGAAATGTGTTACTGACCCAGATCACCAGGTGAAAATAATGTCTAAAAGAAGAAAACGATTGCAGCCACCACCTTCAAAGAATGGTAATCTGAAATGAATTAATACCACTTTCAGCTGTTACTTTTTAAGACATCAATATGCAGAAATCCATGCAAGAGAAGCAAATATTAACAAGTGGCTAATCTCATGCTACTAAGCAACTAAAAATCACATATACTGTACACCTATGCCCTAAGCTAAGCAATAATTCATCCCAAACTCCATACATAATTCAGTGAAATCATGGCACAAAGGAACGTTACAGGTAGCATCGTCCATGAGATGAAGTTATTTCAGTAAGAAATAATAGGGGAGATGAGGATTAAAGTCCTAACAGACCATGGAAATGGGTCATATTGTCAGTAGTGTAGTGCGTATTATCCACTATCTACACACAAATACATCACAACAAGCTTCACTGGGGAGTGGGAGGTAAATTGGATTACCTGCAATTTGTCACAGCTATATCATGATTATTACAGCCCTAGGGGAACTGATTACAAGCTTCAGGATTGACACTGTGCTATCCAGAGTATAATGGAATTAAAATATGTTTTCATAAGCATGGATAGAGATAACATACTGAAGGAGTACCAGTTCAAGGAAACACAGACCCACTAATAAATAAATCTATACCCTGGAAAATTTCTGATTTATCATAATTCATCAATATTCATTCAGTTATCATTTTCACCCTGAATTGTACTGCAGACGAAAACCTCTGCAGTGCAGTATAACATTATGCAGGTACTTTTCTCCACATATCTAACACAATTAAAATTGCAAGTCAAGAAGATGAAATAATAAAAATAGTAATTAGTAGACCAACCAAGTCTGTTTACAGGCGGTCCCCGGGTTACAAACAAGATAGGGACTGTAGGTTTGTTCTTATGTTGAATTTGTTTGTAAGTCGGAACAGGTAGATTTTTTAAGTGTAGCTTCAGCCAAAAAAAGATTTTTAATCTTTTTGGATAGTATAGGGGAGGGTTAACACCCCTGTAATGCTCGTTTTGCTGTCTATGTTTCTGTTCAGAAGATTTCACCTCACTTCCTGTCCCAATTATCAGGGCCGTCTTTAATATTGATTGGACCCTGGGCAAAAATTTTCTTGCCCACCCCCCCATCCATCTGCTCTGAGACATACAATAAACAGCAGCTAGACTCAAAAATCAGTTCACTGAATCAGATGAGGCAGTGATTGCAATTGGTTGCAAGAAATTATTTAAAGCGGAGTTCCACCCAAAAGTGGAACTTACGCTTTAAGGGGAGGTGACCCCCCCCAGCATGCCACAATTGGGCTCCAGGGTCCCAGCTGCACTTCCTGTCCTGGCGCCACGGAGCCAGAAGAAAGTTCACCCCCCCTCCTCTTGGCAATCTTCTGGGACACGTCACAGGTCCCAGAAGATAGGCCGGCCATTCACAAAGCGCAGCACGACCCACGCATGCGCAGTGCGCGCCCGGCTTTGTAGTCAAAGCTGGGTGCCCATACTTGTGATGCCAGGGCCACCGAGGGGAGGGGGAGAAGAGCGAGCATTAGGGTGGCCGCATCGCTGGAGCCTGGGACAGGTGCGTGTCCGATTGTGTAGCTGCTGACTTTTAACTGGGTGGAGCTCCGCTTTAAGTATATATAAGTATATATTTCCAAGAAATTCTTTAAGAATATAAATAGTAAGAGAGGGAGGTCAGATCATGTAGGCTCCATAAAGAATGATGAAGGGAATCTGGTTGTCTCTTTGCTGATGATACAAAGGTGTGTAATAGGGTTGATATCCCTGGAGGTGTCTGTAACATGGAACACGATTTCGCATTGCTGGAAGATTGGTCAAAGCAGTGGAGACTGCAGTTCAATATTTCTAAATGTAAAATAATGCATCTAGGGAAAAAGAATCCGCTTAGAGAGTACAGCATTGGGGGTACAGTGTTAGCCAGCACTACAGAAGAAAAAGATTTGGGGGTGCTTATTTCAGATGATTGCAAAATGAGCAAACAGAGTGACCAGGCAGTGGGAAAAGCAAATAGAATTCTGGGATGTATCAGTAGAGGGATCACCAGCAGGAAGAAAGAGGTTCTGATTCCTCTATATAGATCTTTAGTGAGGCCTCACTTAGAATACTGTGTCCAGTTCTGGAGACCTCACTTACAAAAAGATATTGATAAGATAGAACGAGTTCAGAGACGGGTAACAAAAATGGTGAAAGGTCTGGGGGATAAAACATATCAAGAGCGACTTCAGGAACTTAATATGTACAGTCTGGAGGAAAGAAGGGAGAGGGGAGACATGATTGAAACCTTTAAATACATCAAGGGGGTGAATAAGGTTCAGGAGGGCAGTCTTTTCAATATGAAACCAAAATCAAGAACACGGGGACATGACTTCAAACTAACTGGGGGGAAGTTCAAAACTAATCTTAGAAAGTATTATTTTACTGAAAGGGTGGTTGATGATTGGAATAAACTACCAACAGAGGTTGTGAGACAGTCAACAGTAAATGGCTTCAAACATGCTTGGGATAAACATAAATCTATAGTCAGACAACAAGGTTAATGTAAAAAAAAAAAAAAAATTATTAAAAAAAAAAAAAATTAAAAATAAATAAATAAATAAAAAGGGGCAGACTCGATGGACTACTCAGTCTTTTTCTGCCGTCACTTTTCTATGTTTCTATGGTTACAAAGGATGGAAAGATGGCAAAGGTTTTAAATTTATTCTTCTCCTCAGTATTCACAAGGGAAATGGGGGGGCTCCAGTATCCAAAAATACAATGTTTGTCCCCACAACACGTCACAGGAAGCACCCTCATGGCTAACGGAGGATAGAATTAGGAATAGTTTTGAAGAACTTAACGTTAATAAGTCACCGGGACCAGATGGCTTGCACCCGAGGGTCCTTAAGGAACTCAGTCAAGTAATTGCCAGACCATTGTTCCTAATTTTTTACAAACAATCTACTGTCTGGTTTGGTACCAGCTGATTGGAGAAAAGCCAAATGTAGCACCAATATATAAAAAAGGACCAAGAATATATCCCTGGGAACTACAGGCCAGTTAGCCTAACATTAATAGTGTGCAAGCTCTTGGAGGGAATGATATGGGATTATATACAAGATTTTTGTAATGAAAACCGTATCATTAGCGGTAATCAGCACAGTTTCATGAAGAATCGTTCTTGCCAAACCAACCTATTAACCTTCTATGAGGAGGTGAGCTGCCATCTAGATAAAGGAAGGCCTGTAGATGAGGTGTATCTAGATTTTGCAAAAGTATTCGATACAGTTCCTCATAAATGCTTACAGTACAAATTAAGGTCTGCCGGCATGGAGCAAAGGATGAGTACATGGATTGAAAACTGGCTACAGGGGCGAGCCCAGAGGGTGGGAATAAATGGGGAGTACTCAGAATGGTCCGGTGTGGAAAGTGGGGTTCCCCAAGGTTCTGTCCTGGGACCAATCCTATTTAATTTATTCATAAACAGTCTAGAGGATGGAATAAACAGCTCAATCTCAATATTTGTGGATTTTACCAAGCTAAGCAGGGCAATAATTTCTCCGCAGGATGTGTAAATCTTGCAAGAAGATCTGAAGAAATTAATGGGGTGGCAAATGAGGTATAATATAGAAAAATGTAAAAAAAATGCATTTGAGTGCCAAAAATATGAATGCAATCTACTCACTAGGTGGAAAACCTCTGGGGGAATCTAGGATGGAAATGGATCTTGGGGTCTTAGTAGATGATAGGCTCAGCAATGACATGCAATGTCAAGCTGCTGCAAGCAAAGCCAACAAAAGATTGGTATGCATCAAGAAGGGGATTAACTCCAGAGATAAATCAATAATTCTCCCACTCTACAAGACTGGTGAGGCCGCACTTGGAGTATGCCATCCAGTTCTGGGCTCCAGGGTTCTTTACGGTAAAAGCAGTGAGGATGTGGAATTCTCTTCCACAAGCAGTGGTTTCAGCTGGGAGTATAGATAATGTCAAAAAACTATTAGATGCGCACCTAAGGGACCACAACATTGAGGGTTATACAATGTAATATTGACATAAAAGCACACACATAGGTTAGACTTGATGGACTTGTGTCTTTTTCAACCTTGCCAACTATGTAGCCAGAGGTTACAGTATATAATTACCACTCACTGGCTGACTGCTAGCACCACATTATGACTCACTGATTATTTGCTAGAGGTTACAGCACATGACTTCTGTTTGGTTGCTAGAGATTACTGTACATCAATACTGCTCACTGATTGGTTGCTAGAGGTTACTGGATATCCTTACCACTCATTAATTAGTTGCTAGAGGTTACTGCATATGCTTACCATTCAATGATTGGCTGCAAGAGGTTAGTGCACATCATTACTGCTCACTGATTGGTTGCTAAAGGTTACAGCACATCATCTCCTCACTGACTGCACACCATGGACTGGGGAGGTGAGGGGACCCATCAATAGACAGAAAACTCCTAGGGATCCTAGGACTCCTGGGATCCATAGCAATCCTGGGGGGGGGGGGGGTGTGATCAGTGGCGGGGGATGGGATTAGTTAGGAGGCAGTACACAGTGTCAAATTCTGAATCATGTAGAGCAAAGCTGTAAATCTTTGGCAAGTATATAGTGGGGTATTCTACACTGACCACCAATGTGAGGGGGGACTGATACTGACCACCAATGTGAGGGGCAATTTGCACTGACCACCATGTAACGGGGATTGTACGACACCCACCAATATAAAGAGGGATTTCTACACTGACACCAATGTAATATGATCATTTACACCAACCACCAGTATAAGGGGGAATATACGCTGACAATCATTGTCGGAGATTTGTACTGACCACCAATGTAAGGTGACACTTCTTCACCGACCACCAATGTAAGGCGACGCTTCTACACCGACTACCAATGTAAGGTGACACTTCTACACCTACCACCAATGTAAAGAGGGATTTACACTGATCACCAATGTAATGGGGGATTTTACATCAACATCCAATAAAGGGGGGATTTACTTACCACCAATTTAAAGGGGGCTTCTACATGGACCACCAATCCGAAACTGACCAAAAATGCAAATTTTGATTTTTTTTACCGATTACCAATATAGACTTTCTACTCTGACAATCACTATAAGGGGCACCTTCACACTGGTCACTAGTGTGAATGAAAGGATTGTATACCAAGCCCCAATGTAATGACAAGATTTACACTGACCACTAATGTAACTGAGACATTTAGCCTGCGTTCGCATTTGTGTGTCAGGAATGCATGCAAAATCGCTTTCCTGACACCACAGAAACATGCTGCCCTTTAGCAGATACACTGCAATGCCATTAATTGTTAATGACAGCCTCGGCTGAGATCTGCATATTCACATGCATCAAAAGTCACAGAGCTGTGGCACCATGTTATTTTGAAAAAGGGTTCCATCTCCAATTTGCTTACCTTTGCAGGCTGATGTTGGGCTTAATGACCATAGTTGTAGGCAGGGCTTTCTAGCATGACCCTTTACCTCCCCAGTAGGCTGCATGCAGCAGGTGATATGACCTCTGGGGAGCATGATATACATATGAATGCAGCCTCTATTTACATATCAATGTCACCACTATTTACATAATAATGCTGGTTATTTACATGTAAACACAGGGTTTGCAGGTGAGTCATCTGTACAGGGCAATAGGGCAGAGCTGGGCAGCATTAAAAAAAGAACTTCACACTGAGATATCGGTACACAGCACGGGACTTAAACTTCAGGGAACAAGGGAATTTAAACTGAGATAGTTGGCAAGTAGCTGCTTTGGGCCCCACAACGATGATGGGGCCCAGGGCAGCTGCCCCTTTTGCCCTGCCTTAAAATGGCCCTGCCAATGATAATTGGATTTTGAAAAATTTGGGTTGTTGTGGAAACAAACATTGGTGATAAGGCATCAGTGGAGACACCTTTTTCCCATAATAACTCTTACAGGAGTGAATTCCCTTCCTATGTGTAGGTTTCCTCTAACTTCCTGTTGTCTACCTCCGTTTGTAAGTAGAAGTCGTTTGCAAGTTGGATGTTTGTAACTAGGGGACTGCTTGTATTTATTTTTTTCCATTTACATGGTGCTGAAAGGTTCTGCGGTACTTTAGGAAACACGTCAGTCCTGCCCTAGAGGACCTAGAAGATGACATGGCATTCAATATTTTTTTTCATATTAAAGGGAGCCTTTCACCACCTGGTACTAACTAACCAAAGAGACAAGGAATCTGCATTAACAAGTTCTTAAAACCCAAATCAAAAACTTCATGATCACAGTGATCAGGTATGACGAAGGCTTTGGCTGAAATGCGTTAGCCTTCTAATGGGTTTGTTTGGATGTCCCAGAACGCTTATCTTTTACCAAATAAAGTACTGTGAAGGATTGTTATCGAACCACAGCTCTCTAATGAAATTCATGATCACATGGCAATACATAAACAGTATGGTATAGTCCTTCATGTTGCTGCCACTGTTGTCAGGTCCTCTAGGGATCAATGTGCTGACCATGCGATATTTGCAGTGGTCCTGTGAACTAGCAGAGTCAATATGCAGATACTGAAACATACTTGTTCTGCTCTGCAGTGAAGCCTCAAGGTGCTCTGCACACACACTAAGGTGGCTTGTTCTGTATAAGGGAGCAGAACTGAAATCTGCCCACCTTTCCAAGTGAGTTACAAGTAATGACATTTTGTTGTGTATTAAAGGCATTCTAATTAAAAACTTTGTTTTATTCCAAGGATTTAATACTACCTACAGAATTCCTGTCTGCTACAGAGATGTGCCCTGCCCTGAATAGCACATATTTCTTTGTTACAATCCTACAGCAAAATCAACACTCCTGGGAAAGCCTTCTGGGCTGCCTGCAGCAACATCACTGTCTTTCAACAGCATGAAGAACACACTAGTTGGATTGGCATTGTAACTCCTAACAGAGGGTATTTTTACCTCTCATATTTTGCAGTACTGGCCCTAACAATGCATTCATCTGCTTATCTTTCCATAGGGATGGATCCATTTGTGTTCAAACATCTTCCATGGTGGGGATCTACTTCCTAGAAAGAGATGCTGGCCCTGAGATGGCACAGTCTCATACTTCCAGGTTCCTGTATAGTAGTTAGGGTTGCCAACCTCATCCCTTTAAAACCGAACACATATGAATTAGCCTAGGTTCACATTTATGTGATTTAGCGTGAGATTTGACATGTCAAATCGCATGGCAAATCTGCGGCAATTGCTGGCAATGGCACCATTCGAAACGGTGCAACGCTGCATTTGCGGTGCCGCACCGATTCCCAAAAGTAGTTTCTGTACTACTTTTGGCGACTTTTGGGTGCAATTTCCATAGACATCTGTGCAGAAACCCGCACAGATGTCTCTGAAATTGCCCCGAAGTCGGGACTGACATGCGGGAATGAAATCGTGCGAGTTCAGCCGATTTCATTCCCGCTGTCAGTGTGAACCTAGGCTTACACTGGTTCTGAGGCTAATTTAATGCAGATACGGCACCAAGTGAGTTAATTACCACCTTAATCAGCCACAGAACCAGTGTAATTAATAGGTGTTTGGTTTTTAAGGGATGAGGTGGCAACCCTAGTAGTAGTTGGCTGCATTAACAAATGTCTGACAAAGATCAGCCCCTTGCTGCTACTTCTCACTTCATCACTGGGGAAAGAAGACTAATGTCTAGTACACATTATGAGAAAATCGGACAAAAAATACCAATTTTGGAGCGATTGTCCAATAATCTGATCTTTAGTACACAGATTTTGAGAGCCAATCACAACAGTTCATGTGAAATTTTCTGAAGGGATAAGCGCAAAATGTTTTCTCGTATCGTAACAGAACGAATGATTTTAGTTTAATCAGTACAGTATTCGTCCATAAAAAAAATCGAATGGCCAAGGCTGCACATGCTTGGAAACAAAAGAATATATTGCAATACAATACATATATCATCACAGAAATTTGTATTCTGCCTCATGAGAATTTTCATAACTCTAGTAACCTATTTGTTTTCTATATGGAGATTAGCGGGCAAAAAAATACATTTTTCTCATTGTGTGTACCAGGCTTAAGGATTGCTTCCCACTTATCTTAACCTAGGCAAAGATGCTGCATAGGAGTTTGAACATTGATTTTTAATGCAAAAAATACAATTGTTTCGGAAAATCATATGGTTGCTGTATATTGTGACACGTAGACTTGTTCGTGATATGTAGATTTATAAGGTCACTGAGCTGTCCACTTTAAGTGATTCACATTTTCCTTGGATTTAATTGGCTAGATCATAAGAAATACTAATAATTATTCAGTGTAAGTGCATACCTGCTTAGACAGTTTCATCCAATGAAACCCTTAGTTACATGCTAGTCTTCCTGTACTTCCAGCCATCTGGAATTATAGATGCTAAGAAGCAATAGCTTGGAGAAACTGCAATAAACAGGAAAATTTTGTATGCCTAAAATCGGGAAAAAACATTAGATTCTATGTTTGCGTCTTATTGGTGAGTTAATTTATTTGAAGATCTTGTCAATTCAGCAAACCACCATATGTTCTATATAAACTAGGTCTCAGGAGGTATGAAATGAATGAATAAACAGATACATGCATCCATATAAATACAGTAACTTATATAATTTTTGTAGGATGCATTTTCAGGTCAGTCTTGAGATTTATTTGCAAAAATGTGTCCTTTTTGGCCAGTATTTTTGTTCTTTTGATAGGGAACTATATGGTTTTGGAGTCCTCTATATCAAAGGGCTTTTTAGGTTCTGAGGGATTTTCTGAGGGAGGTGCAGAGAGTCTTTGCAATGAATGAATTCTCTTTCACAAAAAGGACCCAGAACATGCAGAGCCTTCACATATGTATTGGGTTACACTTAAGAATGATTATCAATGCACATAAACAGTATATTGCCATGCATTGGGGTAATGCACATTGTGATTCTTAAATATTATGTCAGGGATTATAAGGTAATTTAAAGCTGCTAGCTAAATACACAGATGAAATACGTACACTGTAAGAGAGCTGTTTTGCCTTCCAAATGATTTGTTTTCTGTCTACCCAGTTTTGAGATTTACACAGCTCTGCCACACAACACAACCTTGTTTGGCAGGGCAGGAGACCCAATTTCTGCCTACTGCAATTCAGTATCACTTACAGGTTCTGTCCCTCCCCAGCCTGTGAATGGACAATGAATGGAGAAGCAGCAGACTGATGAGCTCATTTCCTTGTCATTTGACTCCTCCTATCAGAATGTTCTTTGTTAGCCTATGAGCTCTGCAGGACAACTGAATGGCTACTTATGTTGCTTCTGCCTCTTCCTCTTTGAACTCTGCTGTACAGGGATGGCCAGATGCTGATAGCAAGTTAAATGCAGGTCCTTACACTGCTTACAATAAAATGACATTAATGATTTATTAATGAATACAGATTTGCATTATTGTGTGTCTTTAATATTTGCATTATATGGCGTTCAGCGCTACGTAAACTGTTGGCGCTATATAAATCCTGTATAATAATAATAATGACATTACAACTCAGTTGATACGAAATTGCTAATTGCTGTGATATAATGTTTAATCCAATATTGTGTTTTTTTTCTGTACATAGCAAAGAAAATAAGATCATAGATGTGACAGGAGTTTATTGCCCAAACTTTGATTCTAAATTATGTACCTCCTTTCCGTGTCAGCAGTGGTGGCCGTGCTCTTTAAGGGGCTCAGGGGCACTGCCCCCCTAATCCATGCGCCCAGCCCCTAATCTCCATGCAGAGTGCCGAGCGCATGGATTTCAATAGGGATTTTTTTTTTGGAAGTACATGATTAGAACCGAAGGTTCTAATTGGCTTTGAAAAGGGTGGGTTGGGGAGCACTGCGCCACGAGCCCACCCACTTGTGTGACATTAGGGAATTAATATTTGCTAATATCTTCCTGCTTCTCCTCCTGGCCAATCAGGAAGCGGGTCCTAAGACCTGTTTTGCTAGGGAGTCTTAGGACCAATCGGGTCTCAGGACTAATTTCTTGTTCGGCCTGGAGGAGAAGCAATGGCCCCGGTTCGGCTCTTCCCTCCTCAACCACCTCCCCGCACCTCCCAGCATAAGGTAAGGCCATGGATCGCCGTCTTCCCGATCGCTATATGGGGGGATGTTAGTGCAAGCAAGTGGCGGGGGGTGGTTAATGCGAGGGGGGGCAGGTTTGTGTATCACCCCCCCCCAAAAAAAAATTCTTGAGCACCAGCCGCCACTGCATCTCAGAAATGTGAGAAATATGTACATTTAAGGAAGTTATTGGTAACATTCACAAAATATGCTTAAAGAAGCATAAGTGTGCCCGTTCATTGAGTGGGTTGCAATTCTAAGTTCTTTTGGTGTGAATAACTTCTAAATCATAATACTTTGGGGCAATCTGGAGTATGTCAAACCCAGTATGGTGTACAGAGTCATCTGGAATCTGTCACTTACAGCATAATACAGTATATGGGGAGAGGCAGTCCAGAATATGGAATGTACAGAAAGTAAAATGTGGGTTGGTTCACAGAATGAAATTTACAGCACATATACAGCACAGGGAAAATTATTCCTGCTAGTGACCATCAGCGTAAGGGGGCATGCTTTCTTCTAATGACCATTAATGTAAAGGAAAATTCTTTCTTGAACTGACCTCCAACATTCTCCAGCATTCTCCACCAATATAAGGGTTTCCTTTTTCCCTACTAATAATCAACATATTCAAGTAAGAATGCTTCCTTCTACTGACCACCAACATAAGGGAGCTTTCTTTCTTCTACTGACTGTCACGTACCTGGTGGTAGAGTCTGGCTTATGCGGGGGGCAACCTCTCTTGCGGCCCTGGTTCGAGAACCCCTGGTAGTGTGGACAGGGAGCTCTGGAGCACAGGGGGGCCCGAGGGCTGGACAAACTTCAGGTGGTTTGGGAGAAGTCCCAGGAAGCTCGTGCAAGACAGGAGAGTAGTGGTTCAGTCCGGGTTGGCAACTGGCAGGCGGTGCGGTACAACGGGATCAGGCAAACGGATGGTCGGGTACAGGCAGGGTCGGCAACGTGCTGGCAACAGAAGTACAGTGGGAGCAGGCAAGCGGATGGTCGTAAACAAGCCGGAGTCAGGTGCAGGCAGATATCAACAGTTCCAAGGGAACAAGCCGGGGTCACAGGAACAGGAAATCAAGCGAAAGTAGTCACCGGGGGTTACACAGGTTCAGGGAACGTTGTAGAGCGGACAACACCAGCTGCAGGGCTCTGCTGACTGAAATAGAGCCGCCAGGCGCGCGCACCACCGCGGAAAGGCAAAGATCGGTCCTTGAGCTAACATCTTCTTCTCGACCCCCTTATGTCAAAGACCACTTTACCTTTCCAATGCCGGGACTCCTCTTGAGTACCCTCGGTCTTTTGTTGAAAGTACGGGTCCTTTACCAGTCTTGAAAAACCTCTTTGTTAGGTCGGTTCTCGCGGGTCTACCCGTAGGCCTCCGACGGGGAACCCCCCCCCGTTACAGTCCTTTCCTGGCTAGAAACGGAAAGGCGCCACCACGCGCGCGGACCGCCGAGATAAAGTCAGTCGTCTCGGGACGTCGACCACAACAGGCGAGATGTTGCAAGGGACTTGGACACATTGGGGGCCACTGATGAAAGCGAACTAAAGGACAAGGACACTGGGGCCGAACAAGGGAACCTTGACAACTATAGACGGACGTGGACTGAGGCCGAACAAATGCTGGTAGGCGAACGGACGAGGGTGACATGAAG
>BLSH010166726.1:868245-883207 GCA_018402905.1 Glandirana rugosa | reverse complement strand
CTTTATCCTCCAGGCGTGCATATCCTTCCTGCAGGTTTTGCACTGCGTGGGTTAGTCCAGCGAGGTGCGTGCATAGCTCCTCCATAGGAGAGGGCCCCGGCGCAGACTCTGGCATGGTTGTCCGCTTCTGTCACGTACCTGGTGGTAGAGTCTGGCTTATGCGGGGGGCAACCTCTCTTGCGGCCCTGGTTCGAGAACCCCTGGTAGTGTGGACAGGGAGCTCTGGAGCACAGGGGGGCCCGAGGGCTGGACAAACTTCAGGTGGTTTGGGAGAAGTCCCAGGAAGCTCGTGCAAGACAGGAGAGTAGTGGTTCAGTCCGGGTTGGCAACTGGCAGGCGGTGCGGTACAACGGGATCAGGCAAACGGATGGTCGGGTACAGGCAGGGTCGGCAACGTGCTGGCAACAGAAGTACAGTGGGAGCAGGCAAGCGGATGGTCGTAAACAAGCCGGAGTCAGGTGCAGGCAGATATCAACAGATCCAAGGGAACAAGCCGGGGTCACAGGAACAGGAAATCAAGCTAAAGTAGTCACCGGGGGTTACACAGGTTCAGGGAACGTTGTAGAGCGGACAACACCAGCTGCAGGGCTCTGCTGACTGAAATAGAGCCGCACCACCGCGGAAAGGCAAAGATCGGTCCTTTCCTGACACTGACCATCAACTGAAAGGAAAATTTTCCTTGTACTTGTAGTGCTACCCCCGCAGGAGCTGCTTGGTAGATTGGGTTCTCTGTTCTTCTGCCTTGACTCTTAGAACAACCTCAGCCCCACTGACTCACTAGGTTAGGCAAATGGTTACTGCGCTGCTACTGGCAACACCAATATAGATACCCTGCACACAACTAAGGTTCAGTATGATAAGCAAATATCAGACTGGATAGTGATTAATGAACCCAATATATTGTTATGGGTTGCAGTAAATAGCAGTATGCACATAAATGAGTAAAGGATTACGTGAATCACAGTTCACTATTCAACATGTTCACTAGGCTATAGTAGCTTAGAATGGATTTCTTTGCAGCTAAATCAGAGTAAACTTGGTAATTCACAAAATCAGCAATAAGTAACGGCATTAGAAAACAGTAACAGCAATGATAATCAATACTGTGATAACTCCTCTATAAACAGTCGGCTTTATCCACTTTAGAGTACACTTTACAGTATTTGACTGACAGTGATGAAATTCAGGGATCCCTAAAGAGGCACCACTTACTAAGGACAATAGGCAAAGTTCTTGTTTAGCCTAGTTCTACAGTCAACTAGCATTGGTGCCCAGTCTTAATGTTGGTGCACATGAGTACAGTCCCAGTAAAATCTGAATGCAGTAACTAATACACCTAATTAGATGGCCAGTCCCTATGTGCTCAATCTCTGCTAGCAGCAACAGGTAAATGGCAGCAGTGTCCTCTCACCAGTCCTAGTGATACAGCAACAGGGGTCCTGCTGTTCAAATGTCAGCTCACTTCTGGATCAGCCTGGAGTGACTCCGGTCCTCAGCACACAGTCATAGGCTGGTAGCAGGTTGATGTGCACAGGAGCAGTGATGTGCACACATCAGTCTCCTTGTAGCAAAGAGGAAATGCCTCAGTATTCAGTCTGTGAAAATACAGCTCTCTCTCTCTTTATACCCAGCTCGCATTGTTAATTGTAGTCAAAAAATTAAATCCCATAGTAAAGTTTCTTTCTAGAACTTCATCTCCCATGATTCAGTGCTGCCAACCATCAAGTCTCTTGAGTTCCTTCTGCTTGTCATCTTCCCCTGGTGGATGGTGGCAAGGTAGTGTCAACCCATTCCGTTGAAGTCCATTAGTAGCAGGGCCTTCTTTAACCGCTTGCCGACCGCTGATCGGCAATTGACGGCGACAAAGTGGCTCTGTAACGCAAAACGCCGTCATACGACGGTGGCCGCGATACAGAGCCACTGTGAGCGCGCGCTCACTGTGTTCGGGGGGGGCCAGGGAGCGGGTGCGACGGCTTCGATTGCCACCGGCCACCCGCGATGCCCCCCCCGGAGTGAAGGAGCGGAGGTCCGTGTAAGTAAACACGGACCTCTGCTCTGTGTGAGGGGGAAGGGCTGTGATCACAGCCTTCCTGTACGTGAAGGCTGTGACCACTTCCCTTCCCCAGCTAGGCAAGCCCCCATACAGTTAGAACACGCCCAGGGAACATACTTAACCCTTAGCGCGCCCCCTGCAGGTTAACCCCTTCACTGCCAATGGCATTTACACAGTAATCAGTGCATTTTTATAGCACTGATCGCTGTATAAATGCCAATGGTCCCAAAAAAGTGTCAAAATGTTCCGACATGTCCGCTGAAATATCGCAGTACCGCTAAAAATCGCAGATCACCGCCATTACTAGTAAAAAATAAAAAAAAAATAAAAACCTCAAAAATGAATTCTCATCATCCGTAAACGCGACCACTTTTGCACAAACCAATCAATAAACGCCGATTGCGATTTTTTTTATCGCAAATATGAGGAAGAATATAAATCGGCCAAAAACGGTGAAAAAATGTTTTTTTTATATTTTTTTTGGATTTGTATTTTAGCAAAAAGTAAGAAATTTGGGTTTTTTTGCAAAATTGTCGCTGTTCTTTTGTTTATAGCGGCGATTAGAAATGACACAGAGGTGATCAAATACCACCAAAAGAAAGCTCTATTTGTGGGAAAAAAAGGACGCAAATTTCGTTTGGGTACAACGTCGCACGACCGCGCAATTGTCAGTTAAAGCGACGCAGTGCCGAATCGCAAAAATGGCTCCGGTCCTAAAGCTGGAAATCCTTCCGGGGCTGAAGTGGTTAATATTGATTGGACCCTGGGCAAACATTTTCTTCCCCCCCCCCCCACCATTCTAAGACATTCAAAAACAGTAGCCAGTAGACTCAAAATCAGTTTGCTGCAGCAGATCACACAGCAATTGCAATTGGTTGCCTGTGGTTAAAGCCTATCATTGCCACTCACTGACTGGTTGTTAGAGGTTACAACACATAATTTCTGCTTGCTGATTGGATGCTAGAGGTTACTAAGCATTATTACTGCTCACTGATTGGTTGCTATAAATTACAGCACATCATTACCACTCCCGGATTGGTCGTTAGAGGTTACAGCACAACATTACTGCTCACTGATTGGTTGCTAGAAGATATAGTACATAATTACCGCTCACTGATTGGTTGCTAGAAGTTGCTGCACATCATTACTGCTAACTGACTGGTTGCTAGAGATTACAGCAGATCATTACTGTTCACTGACTGGATGACACAGGTTACTGCACATCATTACCACTCACTGAACAGATATTTGCGCAAGTATTTGAGCAAGTAAAGCAGCACATTAATACACATACTAGAGGAGAGTGTGAGAGACTGTGCACATACTAGAGGAAAGGGTGAGAGACTGCGCACATACTACAGGAGAGGGTGAGAGACTGTGCACATACTACAGGAGACAGTCAGAGACTATGCACATGCTACAGGTGATGACCAGAGACTGCGCAAATTCTCCAGGTGATGTCCAGAGACTGCGTACATGCTACAGGTGATGACCAGAGACTGCGCACATGCTATAGGTGATGACCAGAGACTGCGGACATGCTACAGGTGATGACCAGAGACTGCACACATGCTACAGGAGATGACCAGAGACTGCACACATGCTACAGGTAATGAGGAGAGAGAGACAAATATCGCGCTAATTTCTTATGGAAAGCAGCAGCCTATATATTCAAACAGTATACCATACAAACAATATTAAATAAAGGGCTGCGCTAATGCAGATGATATCAGGTCTTAAGTCCAAAGAAGAATAAAAACGGACCCAAACTGAATCAGATCCAAAGTTTATAGATAATAAGTTAAAAATTAAGGCTTAGTACATGGCGGTCTGTCAGATAGTTCAGCTAAACATCTCATTCCATGTACAAAAGATCAAACATAAAGCTTAGGCTGTACAAACAATCAGATAAATCAGCTCAAATTATGTGCAGTAGCCTTCTCGCAAAGTATTCACCCAAAGTGCTGGATAAACATGCAGTGTAGTCCACCACCGACAAAAAGGGAGGCTTACCAGATAAACTAAGCCAAACCGCATATGGCACAAACCCCACCAGGGGTGCAGGATAAATCACCGTAAGTCTATTCCTAGAGTCCTCACGATCACTGGTGGCCAGTGCGATCCCTCTTAGGTGGTGTGGTCACATAAAATAAAAACTCACATAGCGTGATAGTGTATATACGCTTTAATAGAGATAAAAAATACTACTCACATGGTAAAAAATGAATCACAAGTGTAAAAGCCGGCAATCGTGTCCCTCGGGTACACAGTACACAACGGTGACGTCAGCGTGACCTCCTGGCGTACATTTCGTCATTAACATACATCCTCCAGGAGGAATAGTGCCCCATTATTGGTGTCTGTGGGAGGAACAGTGCCCCATTATTGGGGTCAGTGGGAGGAATAGTGCCCCATTATTGGTGTCTGTGGGAGGAATAGTGCCCCATTATTGGTGTCAGTGGGCGGAGTAGTGCCTCATTTTTGGTGTCAGTGGGAAGAATAGTGCCCCATTATTGGTGTCAATGGGAGGAATAGAGCCCCATTATTGGTGTCAGTGGGAGGAATAGTGCCCCATTATTGGTGTCTGTGGGAGGAATAGTGCCCCATTATTGGTGTCAGTGGGCGGAATAGTGCCTCATTTTTGGTGTCAGTGGGAAGAATAGTGCCCCATTATTGGTGTCAATGGGAGGAATAGAGCCCCATTATTGGTGTCAGTGGGAGGAATAGTGCCCCATCATTTGTGCCAGTGGGAGGAATAGTGCCCCATTATTGGTGTCAGTGGGACGAATAGTGCCCTATTATTGGTGTCAGTGGGGGGAATAGTGCCTAATATCAGTGAAGGAATAGTGACAAAAGGGCCAGACAATGGGCCACATCTGGCCCTGGCCCACAGTTTGGAGACCCTTGCTATAGTTCTAACTCTAATTTTCTGAGTTTCTCCCTTAATATAACTATAGACAAATAATTGAGTGGTTAGAGTTCCCTTTTAAAATTGACCTATCAGAACATTTACAGGCCTGCATAAAAACAAATTCTTGACATGTCACAATATACAGCAATAGTAGGATTTTTCAAAAAAGCTGTATCTCTTATCATTAAAAAAATCATTCATGAGCTTACTCAGAAAACTCTGCATTATAATTTTGTAAGGTATGTCTGAGATAAGCATACTAAAAGAATGAGGTGATCTGTTGCCAAAGTGTTAGCATTTTCCTAAAGCTGGCCATACATTATACACTTTTCTCATTCAATTTCCTTTCCTTCAACTATGTAGTGCAAGGGCCTGCCTGATAGCATACAAATTGAAAGTGTTTTGTTATGTCCCCATATTATATGGTTTAGATAAATCTAAAGGAAATTGTACAATAAAAATATATAATGTATGGCCAGTCTTAGCCTGCTTGCCCCTAGTCATCTTGCACTGCACATTGAATCTTGACGGTTGTAGGCGTCTAAATCTGAGCCTTTGACATGAGGTCTTTTTTTTACCAGTCTTGAGACACGAGGCCATGAGGGAGGGAACTTGCCCTTTGATTTGTTTTTATCTTTGATATGTAGACCTAGGCTGTAGTCAGTAGGCCACCTTAATATGGAGCACAGAAAATGGATAGTGGTGCATGAGCTTGGTCCCAGTGGAGGATCCCCAAAGGTGGTTATGAGAATTTTGAGAATTGTATATCTGATAATTAATCGTTCCTAACAACAATTATAATAGAATATACGCCGGATATGTTATTGCTTTACATACTGCTGGTAACTGTTCTTGTATTGTGTCTCCTGTCACACACATACATGTCACTGAAGGGATCTGATTAGCTGGATTTGCCTGGCTGTCAGTGTGTCATCTGAGAAGGTATCAGTGTACAAAGGCACGATTCTCTCAGCCCATTGGGATGATAATAGGTAATCTTTTTATAAATTGTAAGCCCTGACCCCTTCCACCTTTCATCCATTTTATTACTTAGGGATTATCCACAGGCAGTCTAGGTAGAAGCCTTAGGTTCCACTGGCTATAGGACCTATAACTATAACTGCTAGCAAAATGCTGGCATGAATACAACACTATACTCTACTGTACATTAAGGTAAATATTATATTTTCATCTACATCAGTATTGTGCAATGTGCTAAAAATGTATAGTGTTGGATTTATTATACATTAATATGGTAAGATATAGGCATTTTCTATTCTTTCTACACATCTCCAAATTAAATAAAATTAATGAAATAGTTCCATTTAGAAACAGACTGATTACTTCTGGACACATCTGTCCCACTGTTTAGTAGTCTGACTTAGTAAAGTCAGTCTAAATTTGCAAATGAGGTTGAGTATTGATTGATCTCCCTTGCTATTAAAATGATGCTAGCTTGGACATACCTTGGGTATATACTGTATAGCTAGGCATACATGTTTGCTATCTATCATTTCAATAAATCTTATGTTCTGTCTTTGTAATAGCACATTGGTGTATGGATCACAACCTGAGAGATTCCACCTCCCACTTTTTAAAAAAAAAAATCTTTTTCCTGTGTTTATTGCTTACAGAAAATACAAAACTGAGCCATATAGGGCATTCATCAGGCTTAAAGCGGTATTAAACCCAAAAACAAAAATGTAATATATTGCAGCTTACCAATCTTTAAATGGGGTTGTGCATTAGTTTTCTCTTTTTAGGGTTTTCCTTCTTTAGCCAGTAACATACTTTCTGTTGTGGGGAGTCTCCACTCTGGATGGAAGAATACTGTAATGGAATTACCTTTGCAAAGTAGCATTGTTAATCTGGGGAGAGGGAAGGGTTAAGCCTAGTACATATGAAGGGCTGAGACAAGGGGCAGGAGGGGCGGCTGCCCTGAGTGCAGTGGTTTATTGCAAGGATGCGGATGCCCTGACACTAACCCTAATGAAAGGGGGCACAGACGCGGTTTGGCATCTTTGTCTTGGGCACTGGATGACCTTGTCCCGGCACTGTACACTCAGGCCGAATGTCGGACAGCATCAGCTGTTTTCAGTTGAACTTTCGTCACGTGTGTACTGTAGGCGGCCAGACAGAAGCCGACCGTTCAGCCAGCTTCTGACGAAGGGGCATGATCGAAAAATGTCTGCCATTAGCTGAGGGTGCTAACCAGAGTGTTCTGGCAGGGGGGCGCCCCCCTGTCAGAACACAATAGAACAGCAGGGGAGATCACTGTACTAACATGCAAGACTTAGTACAGCAGCTCCTCCTGAGCTGTCATTTTTTTTGTTCAGCCGTGATGGGTTGAACAGAAAAAATAACTACAAGTGTGTACTAGGCTTTAGAAGCACTAGCATATTTGGATGGACCTGACTAGAGTTGGGTACACATTTGAATTTTCTTTTATTCAACCAGCGAGTTAAGTGAAAATAACACAAGCGATATTTTATGTTTAATACCACCATGTTTTCTCTGTATTAACCAACCACAATACAAAACAATACACCAAAAATAACGTACCCTTAATTATATATCTGCAGTGGGTGGGGTTGCACGATTCCTGTGTAGCACCCTGGTTCTAAACAGGTCTACTAACAAATTTAGTTGTACTAGGTGGTAACTAGCATGGCTAATTGGTAGGGGATCCACTGACTTTACACTAAGCCTGGGTCTGGTGTAGTTCCTCTCTTCTATCACAAGGTGGCATTGCTGCCTCTGACATTAGAATGATGGATTACAGGTAGCACAGGTTATGAATAAATATGTTATCTCAGCCAATCAGCAGGGGTTTCTTTTGGCCCCAGAGCATGATGAGATAAACTTTATTTGGGAGGAGTAAGGTGATCAAGGTTCTTAGCCACCTGGGTGGCTGCCTGGGTGGACGTGTGTCCTAGGTCTCCGGGTCGCTAGGCCAGAAGCCTGAGGCCTATCCCGGAGCACCTGGCTGCTAGGCCTGACTGAGGCTTATCCATGAATCCAAGCAGCAGCACTGAGTTAGGCTTTGAGTCAGAGACCTAACTAAGTTGAGGAGGTTCTGCCTGAGGGAGAGCCGGATTGAGTGCCAGAGGTAAAGGAGAAGCAGTTGCCACAAAGGGACAACCACTCCTGTTACCAGAGGCAGGTGGTTTAGAGAGGATGGAGGTCTGAAGAAGTACCAGAGCAGCCCTTTCACTAACTGGGGACAGTGAAGAGGTGGGGAAGCTTCAGTAGTCTCACCCAGAATACCAGCAGGAGGCTTGGGTGCACCTTGAAGATAAGTACAGCCGGTATCTGTGAGTCAAGTCAGGGACCCAGCGGGATAGCGTAGGTGAAGCTTGAGTGGTCTTCAGTGGGATATTGTGAGTGAAGATCTACAATGAGTTATGTGTGCAGATCTACAGTGAAGTATTGAAGTGAAGTGTTGCTATAGGAGACAGCAGTTGCTATGAAAATACAGATTGCTGTATTCAGCTTAAAGGCCCCTTTTCCTGTATCACTGTCAGCCTATTTTTGCACATTGCATTTGCCTAAGGGTGTCCTGGCCCTAAACCCTCTTTTCCCCAATTCTTTTTAAGAGACAATATATCTTTTGTTCATTTCAAAAGTGACTGGCGCCCATTCATTTCACCTTGCATTAAACCCACTATGCCTAGTAACCTGCACCCTGAGGATGAATGTCAGCTGCCCCTGACATTCCAGAGGTCACCATCAGGCCTTTGGAGGGCGGGGGCATTGCTACACCTGTCATTAGAGCTGGATTTGCACACCAACCAAACGGTTAGGTACTCTTTGTTAGTAATATACAGCATCTCTCAAAAGTGAGTACACCCCTCACATTTTTGTAAATATTTTATTATATCTTTTCATGTGACAACACTGAAGAAATGACACCTTGCTACAATGTAAAGTAGAGAGTGTACAGCTTGTATAACAGTGTAAATTTGCTGTCCCCTCAAAATAACTCAACACACAGCCATTAATGTCTACACTGCTGGCAACAAAAGTGAGTACATCCCTAAGTATAAATGTCCAAATTGGGCTCAATTAGTCATTTTCCCTCCCCAGTGTCATATGACTCGTTAGTGTTACAAGGTCTCAGGTGTGAATGGGGAGCAGGTGTGTTAAATTTGGTGTTATCGCTCTCACTCTCTCATACTGATCACTGGAGGTTTAACATGGCACCTCATGGCAAAGAACTCTGAGGATCTGAAAAAAAAAATTATTGTTGCTCTACATAAAGATAGCCTAGGCTATAAGAAGATTGCCAAGACCCTGAAACTGAGCTGCAACATGGTGGCCAAGACAATGCGGCAGTTTAACAGGACAGGTTCCACTCAGAACAGGCCTCACCATGGTCGACCAAAGAAGTTGAGTGCACGTGCTCAGTGTCATATCCAGAGGTTGTCTTTGGGAAATAGATGTATGTGTACTGCCAGCATTGATGCAGAGGTTGAAGAGGTGGGGGTTAGCTTGTCAGTGCTCAGACTATACACCACACACTGCATCAAATTGGTCTGCATGGCTGTCGTCACAGAAGGAAGCCTCTTCTAAAGATGATGCACAAGAAAGCCCGCAAGCAGTTTTCTGAAGACAAGCAGAATAAGGACATGGATTATTGGAACCATGTCCTGTGGTCTGATGAGACCAATATAAACTTATTTGGTTAGATGGTGTCAAGTGTGTGTGGCGGCAAACAGGTGAGGAGTAGAAAGATAAGTGTGTCTTGCCTACAGTCAAACATGGGGGTGGGAATGTCATGATCTGGGGCTGCATGAGTGCTGGCAGCACTGGGGAGCTACAGTTCATTGAGGGAACCATGAATGCCAACATGTACTGTGACATACTGAAGCAGAGCATGATCCCCTTCCCTTCGGAGACTGGGCCGCAGGGCAGTATTCCAACATGATAACAACCCCAAACACACATCCAAGACAACCACGGCCATGCTAAAGAAGCTGAGGGTAAAGGTAATGGATTGGCCAAGCATGTCTCCAGACCTAAACCCTATTGAGCATCTGTGGGGCATCCTCAAATGGAAGGTGGAGGAGCGCAACGTCTCTAACATCCACCAGCTCCGTGATGTCATCATGGAGGAGTGGAAGAGGACTCCAGTGGCAACCTGTAAAGCTCTGGTGAACTCCATGTCCAAGAGGGTTAAGGCAGTGCTGAAAAATAATGGTGGCCACACAAAATATTGACACTTTGGGCCCAATTTGGACATTTTCACTTAGGGGTGTACTCACTTTTGTTGACAGCGGTTTAGACATTAATGGCTGTGTGTTGAGTTATTTTTGAGGGGACAGCACATTTACATTGTTATACAGGCTGTACACTCACTACTTTACATTGTAGCAAAGTGTAATTTCTTCAGTGTTGTCACATGAAAAGATCGAATAAAATATTTACAAAAATGTGAGGGGTGTACTCACTTTTGTGAGATACTGTACATTATAGTATACAGGTATCAGATGGGCAGTCAGGTCATTAGTTGCGATCATCTATTGTGTTGTCCTTGCTGAATTTAGCCACAAATTAAAAGAGGTACCAGAAGATGAATACAAAAGCAAAGCATTTTAATTCTGAAGCTTGTTACTAGCCCCCCTCCCACTTTACTCCCTATGTGCCTGCAAATGGCATTATGGTAAATACAGTCCTGTCTTATATAAAGTCTCACCAAACACTTCACTAATCTGTTTCCATGAAAGTCTAGACTTCTGAAACAAAGTATGGATGTAATAATCACTATACCTGTGTTTTCCTGATGCCACCTTTCTACAACTAACAGATAAAATGGAGACATCCACTAATGATGCTACAAATTGTACAGGAGCTGGGGCTGTGTATACTTAATCTTTTCATGAAACAATGTTAACAAATAAATGTCACCCCATTTCTAGTGTAAATAAGATACTCTTTATATCAGACAACATCATGAGCACATTAGTGTCTATTTCACAATGGAATATTTCTGTAGTGACAAGAAGAAATTTGCTGCCATTCAAGGAACATGTTTTGTGCCAGCAAGTTGTCTGATAATGCTCTGATAATGAACAGATATATAACCACAGCATAGCAACCTCATATAGAGATTATAAGAATACTACAGCTCTAACACACAACCATAACAACAAGTCTCTGCTCATAAAATGGCTATCTTAATGTGCAAATATGTGCAAAAGTACATAGTGAAGACTAGCTTACCTAACAATAAACCAAAGCTGGCCATAAATGTATGTTTTGTTTTTTTTTGATCAGCCAGAGGGATGAATAAACTCAATGTATTCCCCCATCTACACGAGCAAGGTGGGTGGAGGAATCCTCCCCACTGCACTATTGTATTCTGACAGTGGGCACTCCTCCGCTGTCAGAATACACTGATCAGCACTGCAGTCAATTGGCTGATCGAATAAACATTTACCAACGGTCTTATTGGAGAAGAGTCAATCATTAGATTGAATTTTCTAGAACGGGAATGGCCATGGATAAATTGCTGAACTGGCCTAATTTTGTTCCATCTATGGCCAGCTTAAAGAAGAGCTCCAGTCTCCACCCAAAAAAATTAAAAGTCACCAGCTAAAAATACGGTAGCTGCAGACTATTAATATATATCAGAAGAACAAAATTACAGCGCTCAACCTATAAAAAATCGAATAGTTCAAATAGGTTGTCCAATGAAGGGTGTAAAACCTATATGTTATAAGTCTCCAAAATAAGTGTCTATAAGTGACCGTTGTGCAAATATTCACATCAAAGGAGGTATCCTGAAGAATATCATATGGATAACTGGGAGGCGGATGGGGTATATCCACACAAGTAAGATTGGAGGCTTACCAGACACCAGGTTACTCAAGCACCGAACAATCAGGAGGACCCTGAGGGTTGTAGGGGTGAAGGATTCTGTCACACACTCCGGGGATATTCACGGATCTCACTGGAGGGGGATTCCTTACGGCTGGCTTGTAGATGTTCAAAGATGTCCTGCTGATGTGGTGTAGGTCCGGTTCTCCAATGATACTCAAGGGGTAGTACGTCACACACTCCAAAACGATTTATGTAGGTCTTGCTTGTAAGACAGATGGATCACCATCAACCCTTGGTGATGGTGGATGTGAAGTATATCTATCCAAATGGCTCAGAGAGGGTGTATGGCCGGGAGAGATAAGAGAGACTCCAAATAGTGTGAAACCTCTTAGGATGTGAGGTATATTTATTAAAAATCCATAGTAAAAGTAATATCACAAAAAGCAGCACTTCAGAGAGGTAGGCTCCCGACGCGTTTCGTATCCTAATACGTCATCATATTAATATATAGACATAGTGCAGGGATCTACCGATGCCAGACAATTCTTCAATTGGCTTCGGGTGCAGGTGCCAGGTTTGCTACTGCACATGTGTGAGCCGCTCTTTATGAATGATTTTATAGTCCTCTAGGATCTGTGTGTGTCCCAGAAGGATGCAGGGGGAAGGAAGAAGGGCCAAACAACCTCATAGATTGCCGTGGCAATCTGACCAGGAAGTGGGAGCGGGTACCTGTCAAAACCAGGTACCTGCTCCCCCTCCCCCCAAAAAAGTGCCAAATGTAGCAGTGGAGGGGGGGGGGATGCAAACAAAGCTGCATGCAGCTACCTGGAGGCACTTGTTATAGTGTCCTGGGGGCCAGTATAAGATTTTTATAGTTTCCATTATTTATAAAAGTGTTCATAAACCCTAAATACTCTGTGTATGTACTGTATAAAGGTGTATGTAAATCCTTAATAAGGCTAGGTTCACATCTACACAGGTGCAGGACTGCATGTAAATCAAACAATTCATAATGGCATCCCCATGCTTTGGAAACCATAGCACGGTTTCTTGTTCTGGTTAATGCATTGCACCATGGGGTTTTCCATACTGGGAAATGAATCACACCATGCAGTTTCTATGCAGCTGCGGTTTTAGAAAAGGTGCAGAGACTTTTTCCTAGTGATTTCCACAGGTACAGCAGCCAATTCAAGTGAACGGAAAAAAGCATAAATGTGAACCCAGCCTTCACCTTAATAACATTCTTTTGTATGCTCCTTTTTGGTCTAGTAAATATTCCATTTAAAGTGTTTGTTATATTGGTTCGATAAGTGCCATAATATACCTGCTTATCCTGCCAGAAATCTATTCAGCTGACAATTTCCCATACACTCGGCTTCTGTGTTATCAGATAACATTGTTCCCAGCTATCTCTGAACTACAGAACATCTCCCCTCCCACGTTATTGTGAAGAGGAGATGTTCTGTGGTTCTGCCCTATATTTTGCAGAAATACTCTTTGGTGCCTAATGCACCTGTGCACAGGCTTGTATGGGACCACCCCGAGAAGGAGCTCAATGAGAGTACAGTCAGATTGCCTAAGGCGATAGTAATCTACAGTCAGATTATAATGTGTGCTAAGTTTAGATTGTTTGAAAAGAGACCATTTTTAGTTTTGATTGCCCGTTTATTTTCATGGTTAATTAGAGTTTGCCAGTAATTTAGTTATTGCCTTGAATAACAAAAGCCCTGTGTTTAAACACATTTTTCTACATTTTCTGTCCCATCCATTTTCTGAGGAAACGAGAGTGACACACAAAATTATCACCAGCCTGGCTCCTTTGAAAGTAATGGACTTGGGAATTATGACCAAGCCTTGTAATAACTGGCTGCCTGTGACTATAAATGCATGAAATACTTAACACTGTTGTTATAGTCACCTCTGAAAGGGTCAGCTACACATAAAAAGGTCACATAGAACAAGCGCTGAAACGTGAAGAGAAACAAAACTATGTTTTCAGTAACAGATAAGGCCAACCAACCATAAAATTATAAATCTGGAAGATGTCCAGGTCTTATTCAGCGATGGTTTGGGAGAAGTGGTGATTCTTTGCTTTTGGCTTAGATAAATTACATCTTTATTTTCAGGGAAAACTGTTTATTGAACTATATAAGTTGTAATGAAATAATGTTTGTTCATACAAAAATACAACCAGCACACCTCCACTACTATGTTTATTTGAGGAATCCGAGAATCCCAACCCTGTGTTGAATGGAATTGGTGCTCATATGGAGTTAATGAATTAGACTTTCCACTGTGGCAGTGTTCGCTATTGATGGGCCAAACACCGAACATGTTTGGTTCAACATCAAAACTCCCAAAAAAGGAAAAAAATTGGACAAGAACCCTATTAAAGTCTATGAGACTCGAACTTGAAAAATCAAAAGTCCCCATTTTTAAGGCTTATATGCAAGTCATTGGCCATAAAAAGGGTATGGAGGCCCAGGAACTGCCCTGGGGGACATTTATCAATGCAAAAAAAAACTTTTAAAAAATATAGTTTTTAAATGAGCAGTGAATTTAATATTGCTTAAAGTCAAACAATAAAAAATTTTAATTCCTTTAACTATAGTGTCTAGGGGGTCCCCTTAGTTTGCCTCAAAGTGGCCCATCTATACCGTGTATAGAACCTGCTGCAGAAAAAACTAACATATATAAAGAAAAAAGTGAAATTTAAATTGATTTTCCTTGCAAGTAGAGTTGAGCGAACACCTGGAAGTTCGGGTTCTGCTGGTCCGTCCGAACTTCGGGACAAAGTCCGGGTCCGGGTCCGGACGGAACCCGAACGATCGCACGGAATGAACGTTCCTTTTAGTTAAATTTAAAGTGAAAAAAGAAATATATACAATCAAAAAAGACGTCGTCCAAGATATGTGCCATATCTACCCGGTGAAACTCCGTTTGATTCCCCTGGGGGATCTGTGATATCAATTTCCTTAATTTTAAAAAATAACAAACTGAAATTCGTTATAATTTAAGTGACGAGTAAATTTTTGATATAAAAAATTTTCAAAAAAAAACGTAACTATTTACAGGGGGTCCCGTCAAGGACCCGGAGGTATGGGAAAAATACCGGTTACTGAACGTATATTCGGAATTTTTACCCCTGAAAACTAAAAAGTTCAAGCTCAGAGTAT
>BLSH010166726.1:844642-854958 GCA_018402905.1 Glandirana rugosa | reverse complement strand
AAAATTTGGGTCTCTTAATGTAAGAGGGCTCAATATCCCACAGAAATGGTCACAACTTCTATATAATATGTACAAACAGAGAGTTCATGTGCTTTCCTACAGAGACACATTTTAAAACGCCATCCGTCCCAGTTATGCCCACTCGTCATTCTGCTAAATGGTATCTTAATAACCCAGTAAGTAAATCTAAAGGTGTGCTTATAGGTTTTCATACCCTGCTCTCAGTCTTGGATATTGAGGGGGAAAATACAGTATCTCACAAAAGTGAGTACACCCCTCACATTTTTGTAAATATTTTATGCTACCTTTTCATGTGACACCACTGAAGAAATGACACTTTGCTACAATGTAAAGTAGTGAGTGTACAGCTTGTATAACAGTGTAAATTTGCTGTCCCCTCAAAATAACTCAACACACAGCCATTCATATCTAAGCCAGTGGTAACAAAAGTGAGTACACCCCTAAGTGAAAATGTCCCAATTGGGCCCAATTAGCCATTTTCCCTCCTTGAAAAAAAGAATTGTTGCCCTACATAAAGATGGCCTAGGCTATAAGAAGATTGCCAAGTCCCTGAAACTGAGCTGCAGCACCGGGGCCAAGAATATACAGTGGTTTAAAAGGACAGGTTCCACTCAGAACAGACCTGGCCATGGTCAAAAAAGTTGAGTGCACATGCTCAGCGTCATATCCAAAGGTTTTCTTTGGGAAATAGACGTATGAGTGTGCCAGCATTGCTGCAGAGGTTGAAGGGGCGGGGGGGGGGGGGGTCATCCTGTCAGTGCTCAGATCATATGCTGTACACTGCATCAAATTGGTCTGCATGGCTGTTGTCCCAGAAGGAAGCTTCTTCTAAAGAGGATGCCCAAGAAAGCCCACAGTTTGCTGAAGACAAGCAGACTAAAGACATGGATTACTGGAACCATGTCTTGTGGTCTGATGAGACCAAGATAAATTTATTTGGTTCAGATGGTGTCAAGCGTGTGTGGCGGCAACCAGGTGAGAAGTACAAAGACAAGTATGTCTTGCCTACAGTCAAGCATGGTGGTGGGAATGTCAGGGTGCTGGGGCTCCATGAGTGCTGCTGGCACTGAGGAGATGCAGTTCATTGAGGGAACCATGAATGCCAACATGTACTGTGACATACTGAAGAAGAGCATGACCCTCTCCCTTTGGAGACTGGACCGCAGGGCAGTATTTCAACATGATAACGACCCCAAACACACCTCCAAGATGACCACTGCCTTGCTAAAGAAGCTGAGGGTAAAGGTGATGGACTTGCCAAGCATGTCTCCAGACATAAATCCTATTAAGCATCTGTGGGGCATCCTTAAACGGAAGGTGGAGGAGCGCAAGGTCTCTAACATCCACCAGGTTCATGATGTCGTCATGGAGGAGTGGAAGAGAACTCCAGTGACAACCTGTGAAGCTCTGGTGAACTCCATGCCCAAGAGGATTAAGGCAGTGCTGGAAAATAATGGTGGCCACAAAAAAAATATTGACACTTTGGGCCCAATTTGGACATTTTCACTTAGGGGTATCCTCACTTTTGTTGCCAGCGGACATTAAAGGCTGTGTTTTGAGTTATTTTGAGGGGACAGCAAATTTACATTGTTATACAAGCTGTACACTCACTAATTTACATTGTAGCAAAGTGTCATTTCTTCAGTGTTGTCACATGAAAAGATATAAAATATTTACAAAAATGTGAAGGGTGTACTCACTTTTGTGAGATACTGTATCTTATTCTTAAATGTAAAATCAACAAAATGCCATTTACTTTGATCAATGTGTATGCTCCTAACCATGGACAGATGCCTATGGTGCTTACCCTTTTGCATAAGGTACTTGCCTTGGTGGAAGAGACGGTAGTACTGGGAGGGGATCTATAGATACTGGATTCATCATTAGACACAACCTCAACCTGTCATCGCCTTTGCCCAACTTAATCGATTAAAGCGCTGCCTACATGAATTCCAATTAGTAGATATGTGGCGGGTATTACATCCAACTGAGCGGGACTACGTCTGCCTTTCTCTAACTCACTCTACCTACAGTAGGATAGACTTATTTTTTTGTCTCGCATAATATGCTTAACTGGAAACCACAGGCGTCTATTGGATTCCAACTTTGATCGCATCGTTTTCTACTCTTTTTTTCGGTTATTTTACCACATTTCTCATAATCAATGGCTTCTTGGAAGCTGAATGAACCCCTCTTAAAAGATAAACTGACCTGCAGAACTTTTAGGCGTACAATCTCTCAATTTGTGTCAGATTATATGCAAAACACAACAGCGCAACTGTTCAAATGGGAGGCCTTGAAAGGTGTCATTAGGGACCCTTATTTCAGAGGGTGCCCGCTTGAAAAAAGAATGCTCTTTGGAAATCACATGGCTTATACAGGAAGTTCACACGTTAGAGCTTGCCCATAAACGAACCCTTGCGGCTTTTTCAGATGCTTTTTATAAACAATTCCAAAACATTTTAGCCCCTATTATGGATTCTGCCTTCAACTCAATCTCTGATGCTTTTTTTCGCCAATCACAGGAGGCGTATTTTACTCTTATTCATAAAGACCAGAAAGACCCAGCTGAATGCTCAAGGTACCGCCCAATTTCTTTAATTAATGTTGATCTTAAAATATATGCCAAACTATTGGTGGATAGACTTCAGTCAGTTATTCCATCTATTATCAGTCTTGATCAGGTTGGTTTTGCCCCTACTCGAAAAGCATGAGATAATACTGTTAAAATAATATCACTTATCTCTCATTGTCAATTACGAAAGATCCCTCTCTGTCTTCTCTCACTTGACGCGGAAAAAGCGGTTGATTGTCTAGACTGGGCATTTTTGAAAGCAACAATGGAGCAAGTTATCCCCGGACTTTATCCATAAAATAATGGGTCTCTATTCCTGCCCTACAGCTGGGATTAGGGTAAATGGTGTACTCTCAGATCCGGTTCATATATCTAATTGGACCCATCAAGAATGTCCTCTTTCACTGCTTTTGTATATATTAGCAATGGAACACTTGGCGTTAGCTCTGTGTTCCAATAATTTAATATAAGGTGTGGACATCGCTGGAAAGCAATATAAGAAAAGTTTCTTTGCGGATGATCTCCTTCTTCATATTACCAATCCACTGGTAGCCTTCCCTCCGCTATTAAATAAATTGGAATTGTTCGGCATCTTAAGCCATTTTAAGGCCTCATACACACGGACGTTTTTTGACGCCGGCATTTTCTGGCGTTTTTTGCAGCTCTCCATGTTAGTCAATGGCCCCATAAAAATGCCAAAGTTTTTGAGCTGTAGAGGCCATCGGCGTTCGTGAGCTGTAACTAGAACCTACGGCCAGAGCGTTCTGAGGCTGTAACGTTTTGGCGTTTTTTGACCCGACGCTGCAAAATGCTCACTAACGCCAACTAACGCCGTGCCGGCGTTAACCAGTGTTTTTGACGCCGACCTTTTCTAGGTTGAAAAATAGCAGAGGGTTGATTTTTTTTTAAAAAAACACCTATTGACGCCGACGCTCACTAACGCAGATGCATAACGCCAAAAAACGCAGATTTTTTTCCCTGACGTCAGGCCCGATGTTTTGTTTATTTTTAAAGTAACGTCTGTGTGTATGAGGCCTTAAATTAATGCTGCTAAATCACATTGCTTGGATATCAGTTCCTGCAGGCACTGGAGATTGTATCGCAGATAAATTCCCATTTCAGTGGGCGCAGTACTTTATCAAATACCTAGGAGTCCAAATACCATTGCAACTTCAAAAACTGTACAAGCTAAATTATTGCCCGCGCCTCAACCTTAGCCTCCCACTCTCAAGAGAGAAACTATGAGATCTTAACCAGAGGGTATCATTGCCCGCCCCTATTAAATAAAATCAACCCGGTCCTACCAGACCAATGTTGGAGATTTAGTAGGCCTAGTGGTACACATCTACACATGTGGTGGTCTTGCCCGGTAATGAAATCATACTGGTCTGCCATATTCTGCCTAAGTCACTTGATCACAGGCAAGATCTGGCCAGAGACCCTAGAGGTTGTCCTTCTATCCCTGATCCCGGGATCCATTACATCCATCAAAAAGGAAATATTTCAATTTTTACTGATGGCAGGTAGAGCTTTGATACCCAGATATTGGAAATTGGAAGTAATACTAACAATACGGGAATGGGTCGTAGAAATGAATTATACCATGCGCATGGAAGAGACAATGAAAATGATCTTAAGTTCAGGGAGGTCTGGACCTCGTGAGTGAAGTCTATTGATTCTCCTATATTCCTGCCTTTTATGAATTAATAGACAGCGGCGCCTTTTCATGAATCTGGTTGACCTACTGGGTCAGACATTTTGAGGTACTAAACAAATGCATATTTTTTGTACTGAGAAAGCCCCCCGCAGCTTATACTCAAGTGACTGTCCCACACCATCTCATCTGCGGGCGCCTGCAGCCTCTGTGGGTGGTCAGAGAAGTCTATGTATGTGCGCTGAACAAAGCACATACATAGACTGATTGGCTGCACAGTGACTGCCAGTGATTGGCTTGTCACTGTGCTGTGGGATGGAAGCGGGTCCGGAGTGGCCGACACGAGGAGAGGAGAGGAGAGGAGAGAAGGTAGTGTGCTCCCTGTCCCTGTGTAATGGCTGAATCCCTGTTTAATGGCCGAATCCCTGTGTAATGGCTGAATCCCTGTGTAATGGCTACAATCCCTGTGTAACAGCTGAATCCCTGTGTAATGGCTGAATGCCTGTGTAATGACTGAGTCCCTGTGTAATGGCTACAATCCCTGTGTAATGGCTGAACCCTGTGTAATGGCTACAATACCTGTGTTCTGTTTCCCTGTCCCCTGTGTTCTGGCTAAACTACCTGTGTTCTGGCTACAATACCTGTGTAATGGCTACAATCCCTGTGTAATGGCTACAATACCTGTGTTCTGGCTACAATACCTGTGTTCTGGCTATAATACCTGTGTAATGGCTGAGTCTCTGTGTAATGGCTACAATACCTGTGTAATGGATGAGTCTCTGTGTAATGGCTTGGTAATTTCCAGTAGCTGCTGCATTTCCCACCCTAGGCTTATACACGAGTCAATACGCTTTCCCAGTTTTTTGTGGTAAAATGAAGTGCCTCGGCTTATATTTGGGTCAACTTATACTCGAGTATATATGGTATACAGAAATTGTTGAATTGTTGATGTTACAATGCCATATTTTTCAACAACAATAAAAATGTATTAAAGTAACCTATACAAAAAAATTACTTAATTAAGCACCCACAAAGCTAGGCACCTCGACAATCTTACAGAGATTCCAGATCCCCAACAAATTTAATTAGCAACATCGGCATCAGCGGCTTGATAGCTGTTGCTAATCCAGGACTGATTCATTTTGAGAAATGTCAGAAATGTGGACAGATGCACTCTTCTATTTGTCAAAAAACTTCCGGCAGCACTGAATGCCGTTCGGAAAGCATGCTGGATGCTGCAGCCCAGCAGCTCAGTTACATACTGGGCAAGTTCTGGCCAGTGGTCTATTTTCATGACCCAGTAACCCAGTGGGTCGTCTACTGGAAAGCTCTCCATGTCTGTTTTTTTCGCCCCTAGATAATCTTTCACCATATGATGCAGATGCTGCCAATGGGATCTTGAAGCTGACAGCCCAGGGTGCTGGGAACTAAAAAAAATTTTAAATGCATCACTTAGGCTGCCCCCTTCTCCACTGCTCCTCCTTTGACCAACAGAAGCCTCAAAAACATCTTTTCCATTAGACTGTAACCTACCAGAGTCTGGAAAGGTGTTACATAAACTTCTCGTTAAGGTGTCCTCAAGATATTTCATCCTGTGCTCCCTCTGCGAGGCTGGATGAGTTCCGAGACTTTCCCCTTGTAACAATGGTCAAGGAAGGTTGACAACCAATAATGATCCTTCTCCTTGATGCCACAAATTCTCGGGTCCTTTCGCAGGCTTTGAAGAATAAGGGAGCCCATGCAGTGGAAGTTTGTACAGGCATGAGAGTCCTTGGGGTTACACTATCTGGCACTGCCTCCTCCCAGCCACTTACTACTCCCAACGTTTCTGGGGACCGAAAACCATTTCTAAACCACTTCAACCCCAGAAGGATTTCCCATGTTAGGATCAGAGCACTTTTTTGCGATTCACACTGCGTCGCTTTAACTGACAATTGCGTAGTCATGTGACGTTGTACCCAAACAAAATTTGCGTCCTTTTTTTCCCCACAAATAGAGCTTTCTTTTGGTGGTATTTGATCCCCTCTGCATCATTTATGATCACCGTTATAAACAAAAAAAGAGCAACAATTTTGCAAAAAAAAAATATTTCTTACTTGCTAAAATACAAATCCAAAAAAAACTAATTTATTCATCGGTTTTGGCCGATTTATATTCTTCCTCATATTTGTGGTAAAAAATCACAATCTGCATTCATTTATTGGTTTGTGCAAAAGTTGCCGCGTTTACATACCATGAGAATTAATTTCTGGCATTTTTACAATTTTTTTTACTAGTAATGGCGATGATCTGCAATTTTTATCGGGACTGTGATATTGCAGCGGACATTTTTGGCACTTTTTTGGGACCAATGATATTTATACAGCGATCAGCGATAAAGCGAAATTCAAATATCCACTGATGGGGCGGCACAATGGTGTAGTGGATAGCACTTTCGCCTGGTAGCAAAAGGGTCGCTGGCATTGCCAAAGTTGAGTTCCACCTGGTGGGCATGTCACAAATCTGGCAGTTTACGAGCAGGTGAAATTCCAGCTAAATTGCAGTAAAACGAACACTGGCTGTGTATGACTGCCTGAAATGGCTACAGACTTCTCTGGCCTGCCTTAGAAGATCTTACAACCCTGGGCACCTATCAAAGGATGAACGGTAAGTGCCATTATTGCACACCACCATTCCTGGCTCAAGCTGCCATGTCATTAACCACCTTTGGGCCTCCCCCCCTGCAGAGCTGAAAAAATCTCTGCTCTGGTGTGGCTCCTGTCCTCTAGATGACCAGTTGAAGCACTGCAGGTCATCTTTTTGCCTGACCTGTTGAAAAGCTCCTTGATTGCTTATAGGGTACTGGAGGTTCATAGGAAAATTCAGCAGAAGAGGGCATTGAGGAGGATGAGGGGGTGGAGCTGACAGATCTTGCATCATCACCACCAGCTGTATGGAGACGTGGCAGCAAAACAAGCTCCATCACTGACCCTGTCCTTCATCATTCCTAGTTACAAGCAGAGCTGCCCATTGTGCTGTGAACTAAATCTATTGTCCCTGACCATGCATGTTGGACCATGTGTCAGCAGTAATATAGACCTTGCTGCTGATTGCCTTGCCCAACGATGCCAAAGCATTGCCTTCCACAAGATGGTACAGAGCTGGAATGGCCTTACATGCAAAGCAATAGCGACTGGGAACCTGCCATTGTGATACAGCACATTCTGCAGAATCCACCAGATGGAAAGGCAGGAGTTGTAAAGCCAGCAGGTTGGTCAAGCTGGAAATTAGATGCTGGGCATGTGGGTGGCAGGGAATGTATTTTTTTTTCCATGCAGTAGCTGGGGTAGAGAAATGTGCCTGCTATACTCTACTGCTGGTGGTGTGCTGCTGGCAGACTTGTTGTAAGGACCTGTGACGCCCTTTGCTATACCATCATCCCTGTCAGTGTTGGCTACTGAGAGGTCTTTATGATATATAACGTTGGTAGAGATGAAAGGTGAGGAATGAGAGAGAAGTAGTGTGTCTCTTTTGTGTGGCTTTCAGGTGCTGTTGCCAAAGTGCTAAGTAGTTGTCTTTGTGAGCATGTGGTACCCAAATGGCTGGTGTTTTTGCAACGCTTGATCTGCTTGCGGCAGAGATTGCAAATTGCAAATGTGATCAGCTGCACAAATCATGTGCAAAAAATGTCCAAACAGCTGAGCTCTGGGAAGAGGGCCAGGAGATAAGAGCTGGCGCTCCATTTTTATGTGTGTGTGTGGGGGGGGATTGGCGGCAAAAAAACCAACCACCACCCCCGGTTGGTAGGTGTGTCCATCAGTTAAACCCCTCCCCTGCTGCTCGGTAAACCAAACATCATTCCACCAGTTGATCTGCTTCCTGATTGGCCAGGAGGAGAAGCAGGAAGACAATAGTGCATATTAATTCGCTATCACCACACAACTGGGTGGGTGTCACGCACCTGGTGTGAGGCCGACTTGCTGAGAGGGCTCTCCTTGTGGCTAAGTGCAGCACTCCCCTGAAGGTGGAACAGGGAGAGCAGTGCCCAGAGAAGCACGGTTTGCCACTTACTGTGATGAGATATTCTGGTCACTGAGGTGTAGCAGAAACAGGCTGGATTCACTGTAGCGCTGGCATGCGTTGGGGTACCAGGCAAGCTTAAAAGGAGCAGACAGAAGACAGGATCAGAAACCAAGCCAACGGTCATACACAGATAGACCGTTCATGCAATGAGATTAAGTAAACCGGGTCTTTACACAAGGAGACAGATCTATAGCAGAGTTGGTGAGCCAAGCCAAGGTCAAACACGGTGCAGTAAACAGAAGCGTAGTACAAGCCAGGGGTCAAGCAGGAGAACAGGATCCGAGGTCAGAGTAAGCCGGGTCGGTAACAGGAGAACAATCAGGATCAACAGCACCACAGGAACACAGGGAAGCTGAGAGATAATCCAGCAAAGCATCATTGTCAGCAGCAGGTTTAAATGGCCCAGGAAAAGTCAGCGTCTGTCACACTGTGCATGATCGCACATCGGCGTGTTTGCGATTCTGCGTTCGCCAGTGGGCACCCTCGCGATTCTGCATTCGCCTGCTCATACTGGCACGTGCCTGTGATGGCCATGATGGAAATTGGCAAATCTGACTGTTCTCCGTCTATTTCCCTGACAGTGGGCTCAGGGTGCAGTGCTCTGCGCCCCAAGCCCACCCTTTTTAAGCCAGTTAGAGCCTCAGGCGCTTAAAAAAATAACTCCATTGAAATTCATGTGTCTGGTGCACTCCATGTACAATAGGGGCTGAGCACATGGATAAGGGGGGTGGCGCCCCTGCACCTCTAGCTGAATGGCCACCACTGAAAAACTCTACAATCTGATGGAAAAGGGTGACTGCTCCCTACTGTTCCATGATGGCTGCCTCTGGAGGACATCCTGACTCATCGGGGTTGTGCCTCCCCTTCACTTTCATTTTCTGGTCTATCAGGCATCCACAGTCAGTGATCTCATCATCACCCCCCCCCCCCAATCCTCATCACTGGAGCCAACTTGGCAATACGCTGCGGCTGAGGGAACATGACTGCCATCAGTGTTATCCCCTCTCTGTAGGGTCATGTTAGCCCCTTGCTCAACCTCAGAACCAACTTCAGAATCAGGTAATAGGCTGCTCTGGCAGTAGTGCGAACTAGTATCAGCTTGAGTGATAGAAGATGAGGAGGATGAGGATGGTTTAATAAGCCAGTCCAACACCTCTGCATGCTGTAGCTGGATAGCATGACCAACATAAGTAAAAAGTGACAAACGTGCCCTGCCTGAGAATGGACCACATCCACCTTTGCCTGTGGACACAGACGTTGCTAGCCCCTCATAGTGGCATGGGAACGTCTGCCTCTCCTTGTTGACCTCCCAGACATGATGGGAAGGCTTATTACACACATTTATAATAAAAATTAAGATAATAGGAAATGGGTGATTGGGTGCACTTTATTTAATGAAATATGGTGTTTGGTGCACTATAAACTGTGTACAGTTGGGGACTGTCGGTGACACAAATTGAAAAACGATAAGAAAAAATATTCATAAAAAAAATGGGGAAAAAAATGGATGCAGCTACAAAAAACAAAGTGGGTATACAGCACTGTATACAGCACTAAATGTACAGTATCTCACAAAAGTGAGTACACCCCTCACATTTTTGTAAATATTTTATTCTATCTTTTCATGTGACAACACTGAAGAAATGACACTTTGCTACAATGTAAATTTCACAGTAAAGAAGTCACAACAGTGTACTTTTCTATCTTATTTTATAAATGTTTTTACACTCCCCACATGAGTGAAAACACTCTATGACATGTAAATCACGACATATGTCACGACATATGGGTGAAACAAAAAACATCGACGTAGGTAAAAAAAGGGGTAAAAAAAATACTTATAAAAAAGAATAGCAAAAAGTTAAACACAGTGGCTGTCAGGGGTTGACATGTGTCAAATATCACGTGGTTTGTGGTATAAAGTAATTTATTTCACGTGGGTTAGTGGGTAAAGGATAATAGAATTAAAAATAATATTTACACACATTATTCGGAAGGGTAGTA
>BLSH010166726.1:815337-830814 GCA_018402905.1 Glandirana rugosa | reverse complement strand
TGCAATTACAGAGGTCAAACGTTTCCTGTAGTTTTTCACCAGGTTTGCACACACTGCAGGAGGGATTTTGGCCCACTCCTCCACACAGATCTTCTCTAGATCAGTCAGGTTTCTGCCCTGTTGCTGAGAAACACGGAGTTTGAGCTCCCTCCAAAGATTCTCTATTGGGTTCAGGTCTGGAGACTGGCTAGGCCACGCCAGAACCTTGATATGCTTCTTACAGAGCCACTCCTTGGTTATCCTGGCTGTGTGCTTCGGGTCATTGTCATGTTGGAAGACCCAGCCTCGACCCATCTTCAATGCTCTAACTGAGGGAAGGAGGTTGTTCCCCAAAATCTCGCAATACATGGCCCCGGTCATCCTCTCCTTAATACAGTGCAGTCGTCCTGTCCCATGTGCAGAAAAACACCCCCAAAGCATGATGCTACCACCACCATGCTTCACAGTAGGGATGGTGTTCTTGGGATGGTACTCATCATTCTTCTTCCTCCAAACAAGTTTAGTGGAATTATGACCCAAAAGTTCTATTTTGGTCTCATCTGACCACATGACTTTCTCCCATGACTCCTCTGGATCATCCAAATGGTCATTGGCAAACTTAAGACGTGCCTGGACATGTGCTGGTTTAAGCAGGGGAACCTTCCGTGCCATGCATGATTTCAAACCATGACGTCTTAGTGTATTATCAACAGTAACCTTGGAAACGATGGTCCCAGCTTTTTTCAGGTCATTGACGAGCTCCTCCCATGTAGTTCTGGGCTGATTTCTCACCTTCCTTAGGATCATTGAGACCCCACGAGGTGAGATGTTGAATGGAGCCCCAGTCCGAGGGAGATTGACTGTAATGTTTAGCTTCTTCCATTTTCTAATGATTGCTCCAACAGTGTACCTTTTTTCACCAAGCTGCTTGGCAATTTCCCCGTAGCCCTTTCCAGCCTTGTGGAGGTGTACAATTTTGTCTCTAGTATCTTTGGACAGCTCTTTGGTCTTGGCCATGTTAGTAGTTGGATTCTTACTGATTGTATGGGGTGGACAGGTGTCGTTATGCAGCTAACGACCTCAAACAGGTGCATCTAATTTAGAATAATAAATGTAGTGGAGGTGGACATTTTAAAGGCAGACTAACAGGTCTTTGAGGATCAGAATTCTAGCTGATAGACAGGTGTTCAAATACTTATTTGCAGCTGTATCATACAAATAAATAGTTTAAAAATCATATATTGTGATTTCTGGATTTTTTTTTTTAACTTATGTCTCTCACAGTGGACATGCACCTACAATGACAATTTCAGACCCCTCCATGATTTCTAAGTGGGAGAACTTGCAAAATAGCTGGGTGTTCAAATACTTATTTTCCTCACTGTATATATATATATATATATATATATGGACTGATATATTATTGGTTTTATTATAGGTGTTCTAATCTCTCTCCATTTCATCCAAAACTAAAAAAACAAAAGAGAAGTTGAAATGCTTTATCTTTAGTTATACTGGAACACCTGCTTTTAATTTTTATGCACTTTGCAGTATTTTACCAGTTTTTGTTCCAGATTTTAAACGTTTCACATGAAACATTAAATGGAATTTGTAATAATAATATACTGTGAAAAAATTAGAAAAGGAGACAAGGTAGTGAAGAGTGTTTAAAAAAGGATATTAAAGTATACTGTATCAGAATCCCTCGTTAGGGTGATTTCCTTCACTTGCTGTCCTGTAGACCCAACTGGAAGTGAGGGATATCCCCTCTTAGAAATTTATCATGGGGCAAGTGTTCCCATTGGAATGTTTCTCCCCTATTACTGTTCCGGTGGCAACTCAAAATTTTGAATTTACCCTCACTTTTATTCCAGGTGACAATGGCCAATAAAAGAATTAGAAACTGTAAATAAAAACCTGACAGTAGTTCTATACCCCTCACCACTCTCTCAAAATTAAAAACACTGAACAAGTCTTACACATGTTTTATCCCCATAATTGGGAGGGGTAAATTGATGTGTGTTGGGGTGTAGTATGCCCATGCTGAGTGTGAGAAGCATTCTAATAAATTGGCAACTTTGTGTAAAAAAATGTTTTTAACTTTCTTTCGGCATTTTCCTAAAACTTGTGGCAATAAAATGAAGACTCGCAATGTCTCCTAAAAATACCTTGGAGTGTTTACTCTCCAAAATGTGGCCATTTTGAGGGTGTTTCTTCTGTCCTGGTGCTTCAGGGCCTCCAAAAATGTGATAGGCAATCACAAAATTCGATACATAATTTATGTCCCTAGAACTCCTGAAGGTGCTTCCTTGGATTTTGGACCCATCTATGTGGCTAGGCTGCAAAATATCTCAGCACATGTTGAAATCTTAAAATTGGCCTGGGCAGCAAGAGGGTGAAAATGTCCAAAATTGCAGTGGTTAAATAAATGTAAAAAAAAAACATTGTCATCTTGATGAAAGTGTTCACTTTGAAAATTATAGACTTTGCTATCATCATCATCATTGAAAATGAAAATAAAAGAAAATCCCAAATTTTTGGTTGTCCCCAGAAAAGTATTAGAGGGGAAATCTTCCAATGGGGACACTAGTTCTGGTGACCTCTTGGGTACACCAATGGATTCCTCTAATTTGCAGGGATTTTTTCTCTCTTCCAGTTTTTGCTGAGGCAGAATGTGAAGGTAGATCTCCCTAATGGGACACAGATGGCAATAAAAATCTGACATGGGTTATAACCCTCCTTTACTCCATCCAAAACGACAAAAAAAAAGTTTTGCTCATAGTTCTACTTTAATGAGTGACTTAAAAAAAGAACTACATCTCTGAAGTTAGAACACCTGACCTACACACTAATTCTGGGTCAGTGACTTGCTCAAGATGAACCTCATAGTACAGAAAAGTGGGAGCTTCTACTACTCATGCTTTAGGGCTGTCATGCTTATCCTTGCTTAATTACTTAGCATGCCGCTGGCCCAGGACAAGAATGCACATATCAGGTAACACAAAATCATATATACACATGCTGGTTACAATTCAGTGACTTGTTAAAGTAGAACTATGTCCTCCCATTAAAAAACAGTACTCATGGCAGCACTATATTATGGGTACATCTTATCGTTTTCCCTTAGTCCCCCTGCAAAGTCCTAAAGATACCTGTTGATCCTGTCAGTGAAGTTCACCTAATGCAGCTTCCTGTGATGGTGTGGCAACAATGCTACACTGCATCTCCACTGCTCTACTACTTAATTCACCTGACGAAAGCAAAGAAAATACATGGTAAATCCAGGTATAGAGGTGCACATAGCTGACTCCAAGTGACAGTGCAGGACCATTTATTTATTTTAATATAGGTACTTCTATAGCACCGTCAATTTATGCAGAGCTTTACATATACATTGTACATTCACATCAGTCCCTGCCCTGAAGGAGCTTACAATCTAAGGTCCCTAACTCACATTCATACATATACATACTAGGGCCAATTTAGACAGGATCCATTTAACCTACCAGCATGTCTTTTGGAGTGTGGGAGGAAACCGCAGTGCCCGAAGGAAACCTGATGGAAGCAAAGAAAATACATGGTAAATCCAGGTATGGAGGTGCACATAGCTGACTCCAAGTGACAGTGCAGGACCATTTATTTATTTTATTTTAGGTACTTCTATAGCGCTGTCAATTTATGCAGCGCTTTACATACACATTGCACATTCACATCAGTCCCTGCCCTCAAGGATGACAGACTATAACAATGAACAGCGCCAACCCTGCACATGTGACACTACACCATAAATCACTAACAACTATATAAGTGTAAACTATTTGTGAACATAAATGTCCATAAGTAATCCACAAACTCTAAAGTGCAGCAAAGTCTATAGAGTATCTTGTGTGCTTTAAATAAAAGTGACAGCATGCTTCAAAGTGCTCTTCAGTGCTCCACACAATTCTGAGAAAAAGCGTTCCAGGTGCCAGAAACCCTCTTGTGCCCCCACTCACCAAAGAAAATGGACCATCTGCTTTTCAGTCAGAGGGTCAGAAAAGCTGATTACTGGTGAGGGCGAATCTTGGTCATGACACCTGGAGGATCAGCCTAGTGTCCAACTTGCAATCAACAGGATACCAGCAGTCCAAGTCACTCAGAGAGACAAAAGAATCTTCATAGTGCAAACTGTTTAAAATGCTATTTATTACGCCATTAAAAACTACTTACAGAACTAACGTAGACAGAGGTAGGCAAAGATCTCGAACTGTGACGGACCAGAAATGACGTAATTTCCAGTCCGTCACAGTCGAGTACGTCATATCCGCTGAAGGTGGTAATGAGCTGGTGGAACGCACGCTTGTGAATCATGCGAATGAGAGATATTGTTATCCCATGCTGATTGTCTACGTTCGTTCTGTAAGTAGTTTTTAAATGGCGTTTTTTAATGGCTCCCTCTAGAGAGGTGTCATAATTTTCTTTTTCTTTTTTACGCACTATGATTGCTTATGACAGTAAATTTCACTGTTGTAAGCAACCATTGTTTTCAGAAAGAAATCTATTCTTTCAGTGTTTACTATTGTCACTAGCTGTGATTGGCCACAGCTAACCACATGGTACAGATGGGCTTTGCTTGGCCCTGTCTGTACACGATGATCACTTAGACCAATCACAGAGATTGACACAATAGTTCACAATGAATGGAAGTCATTGTGTACAATTGTCATGTGATCTGCTGTAGCGATCACATGGTACTGGCAGCAAGCTGGTACACTGATGTGTCATCCGGACGCAGCGGGTGACAGATTGTACTGCAGCGCTGCCCGCTCTGGGAAGGACATCATATGACGTACACCCAGAATGGGGAATGTCCTGCTCAGCCATCATTTTCATTTAGGCTGAGCGGGAAGGTGTTAACTGCAATTTATAAAGAGTTGTTCCTAGTCAGAACCCCTTCGGTTGAGCGTTGTAGAATAAAGTAGGTTTGCTGATATGCTGGACCTACAGAAGGATGACTGGAACGACATGTGGGACTATCCATTTAGGCATTGGTGTCAGCTAAGGATAGATTGATGCAGTATTAATTCCTCCACTGTATATACCAACCTATGAAATTGGAGCGTATTTACCAGGGGGTATTTGCCCCAACAGAGTTTATATATATTTTCTGGCACTGTCCATTAATTCAACTCTTTGGACTGAGGTCACTAAATTCATTATGGACACTACGACTCTTGTGGTCCCCCTGTCCATTCTGGTGAATCTATTGGTCTGGTGGAGGGCCTAGCTTACACAGCAGTGCATAGGACGCTACTAAGCACACTTTTTTTATGCCCGTAAGGTGATCTTATTGCATTGGAAGAAATCAGCACCCCCTGCCATACAAAATTTAAATTGGTCTGGTTACCATTTTAGAAAGCCAAATTCCTGAATAGAGGTTGTCCACTGAAATTTGAAAAGGTCTGGGGTAGCTGGACATCCATGGAAGCCACAAATGGATAGTCCTATCCCATTGCTAGTCACTGTATGGTCATCTGCTCCTATTTTCATGAGTCTCCCTTGCTTGAGAGCTGGGGGGTAGTGCTGGCTTGTCTGTTACCTAGCCTCTGAAATCCATATCTCATACTGAGTTGTCATGTCATACTGAAGGACCAACACCTGTTAAGTGCATTGATGTAAGTCGAATCTAGTTAGTCATACTGAATCCTTTGTTTCCTTATGGTAATGCCATCATCCTGTTAATTTGGGGGGGGGGGGGGACATTGCACGGAGAGAGGGGGGGGGCATAATTGGATTGTATAATCTGTGTTTGTTTGTATAGGGTTCATTATTGATAGTCCTGCGTGACCACAATTGGGACCGGTTGTAGCCTTTTTCAAGAAAGAAAGGGGAAGCTCCTAGAAGTCATACATCTAAGATGTTTTAGAGAGGTGAATAAAGTGGCAACCTCAGCCTGGACTCCAACCAGGCCACGTCTCCAAAGCGTTTCACTCCACCCCCGAAGCTTAGTCATGGGTCATTGTGGACTTTTTGTAAAGAACAAGCTGTCCTCGGATGTAAAAATAAAGGGAGAGGCGCCTCTGAGTGTAGACTGTAAAAGTTTTATTTAGAAATGGTTACAGGTGGCAACTCATGAGAACATGGATGTAAGAAGGCACATCAATATACAGTATATAGTTGTCTACGGTGATAATGTCTGTCCCTTTATCGCCGGGCCGGTCGATGTGCGTGTAGCTGCGGTTTCCTGAGATGGTAGAACACAGCCGTGTGTCTGTGGGAGCCAGAGCGAGGCTTGGATTGCAGATCCTCAACGGCGGGGATGACGTCACTGGAATGCGACGCATTTTCTGGGCATGCATGCTACAAGTGGTATGATAGCCGTATGAAAAACAACTGAATCAATTGGTGCCCCGAGGACGTTAATAAAACTGGATATTATACATAAGTGGATGGATGAATCAAAAAATGAATATAAGGAAATAGATACAGAGATTTATATGAAAAAGGGAAATAAGTGGATATAAGAGTTGAAAAGTAAAGAAGATAAACATAAAAATAAATATAAAACTGTAAATAAAAAAAATATAAAAATAAATAAGAAGAATAAAAATAAAAATAAATATGAAAATAAAAATTAAATGGAAAAAGAAGTGAAGATGAAAATAAATGGATGAATGCAGTAGATTGGTAAAGGACTAAATCCATGTAAATGAAGGTGATAATGATAATTTAAGTTGATGGGGGATGTAAATAAATAATGAATATTGATGATGATAATTTGATTACATATATGTAAATATATCATTAGAATAAAATTGAATTAAAATTTATTGGATTGAAATTTGAGCTATATATATATCTACATAATAGTAGTACATGCATATATATTTTAGTGTAGGTAACCTGTCTTAATATCACGTTACCCTGGGAGAGACTATTATTGTAATGTCAATGTTAGGCCCGGTGGTTGACAGTATAGCAGAAAGCAGCTGAAAAAGTATAATGAATTGAAAGAGCTCAAATATTGTATGAATAGCTCTTATGTACTGTATGAATATGCGTTAGTTATGTAATCATAATGAAAAATTAATAAAATAGTGAGAAGGTATGGTATCGAAGAGAATATGTATATCAAGAAGAATACACAATCTGGGCATCAGTCCTATGTTATAGTATGCGTAGTAATGATAATATGTACTTACACATAGGAAGAAGTCAGTGAAAGACTAATCACATGACACCCGCCACCCCCATATATGACCTATGAGGAAACAAAATAAATTCAGAAGTTGAAGATAGATGGAAATAGGCAAACACAGGAATGAGTGACCATCTATAAACATCTATAAAACATCTATAACACAGTGGCCACGTCTATCCCCTCATTGAGGCCTCCAAGCGAAAGTACATCAAGGCTGTAGATCCAAAATGTCTCCCTAGTACATAATCTTTTATAACATTCAGCCTCAGAGAAGGACTGTGGTATCTGTTCAATGATCAAACCTTAAAGCCTGCAGTGGATTTTTTGTGATCTTCGAGAAAATGTCGTGGGACACTATGTTTATCTTTGCCCTTGTCACGTACCTGGTGGATGAGTCTGGCTTATGCAGGGGATCACCTCTCTTGCGGCCCTGGTTCGAGAACCCCTGGTATTGTAGACAGGGAGCTCAGGAGCACAGGGGGGCACGAGGGCTGTACTGGACCACTTGATGATAGGTGCAAGTCCACTGGGCTCGTGCAAGTAGAAGAGTAGTCGTACAGTCCGGGTTGGCAGCAGGCTGGGTTATGCGGTACAAGAGGAGCAGGCAGGTGGGTAGTCGAGTGCAGGCAGGGTCGGCAACGTGTGGGCAGCAAAGGTACAAGAGGGCTAGGCAGAAGAGTTGTCATAGGCAGGCCGGGATCAGGGCAGGCAGATAGCAGCAAAGTCCAAAGGAAGCCGGGTCACAGGAACAGGAAGTCACTCAGAAGCAGGCACGGGGGTCACAGGTGCAGGAAAATCTCTGACAGGCAAGCTCACAGGTCACTGGAACGCTGTAGAATGGACAGCACCTGCATCCTGGTGCTGTCCTGTTTAAATGGCCGCTATTGGCGGCATTAGCGCACGCGGGCGCTCGCGCGTATGCGCACTGGAAGCAAAAAACGGCCAGGAGGACCGTTTTCCTAACAGCCCTCCTCTATAAACCTACTGTGTTCGCTGAACCGCTGCCTAAGAGGGCGGATGGTACGGCCCACATATAGAAGGTTACAGGGGCATGTAAGTCCATACACGACAAAGTCTGAGGAGCAGTTGTAAAACTCCTCCATCATGTAGGTCTTGCCCTTTGTACAGAAGGACTTCTGTCCGTGCTGCACAAATGCACAAGTTTTGCACAGAGGTTTACGACACTGGTACATTCCTACCAAAGGGACCAATGTCAATGATGGAGGGGCAATATCCAAAGATTTTAAAAAGCTGGGGGAGTCTACCTACGTGTAGTTATCCCTTGATGTACATTCACTTTATATGTCCATCCCTCATAAATTTGATCTTGTAGCTGTAGAACACTTCTTGCCCCTAGACCCACTCATGAATCCCAGTCAGGCTGCCTTCATCTTGGAAGCCACCAAATTTTGTTTAGCGCACAATTATTTTAATTTTAATGGAGATGTTTATTTACAGCTACAAGGCACAGCGATGTCAAAGAAAATACACCTTACGGGTGTGATTTTTAGAGTAATTATTAAAGGTCAAAGAACCATACTTAGAATTTTACATTCTTTTTATTAGTTTAAGTTAAAATATGTCCAAGGTTAGTTTAAAAGAACATTGTACAAGATCATAGACATTGTGCAAGCATAGGTACAAAAAACTTTTCCAAAGAAATGATAGTATCCCCCAACCAGGATGAGCGCACACTAGTAAAACAAGGTGGTCACTCCTAGGTGGGGACTTCCAACGCATTTCAGAATATGATTTGTAATGATTCTTTCTTCAGGGATGATGCCACCATAAATAAAAAAGATAAATAGAAAAGGAAACAAGGGGTTTTTGCTCTCCAGACACTCATGGGTCCTCCCCATCCATTGCTCAAAACACACTTCCCATCGCTCCGGGACAGTAGGATTGATTGTAATCCAATGACCAGTTCAATATTCATGTGGTAAGTCTACAATGGCTGAAATACTGGGAAGCACAGACCTCCAGAGGAAGGGTTATGGGACATATCCTGAGGAAAAAACAGCCATCCACATGGAATGCCTGAAGGCAAAAAGGCCTGCCTTGGATGCCGACGATAAGCATTCCCAATCCAACCTCATCTGTTGGGTCTTGCAGTCTTGAAGTCTGCACGAGCAAAAGCACAGTAGAAAAAGGCACAGCGATGGGGGCCAATTTTGCCCCATCTTATGCGAATCTGGCTATGGGGCTTTGGGAGAAAGATTTCACCAGGTGCCACAATCCCTTCTCTACCAATATAGTTTTTTTGGCAGATACAGTGGGTACGGAGAGTTTTCAGACCCCCTTACATTTTCACTCTTTGTCCTGGATTTATGGATCCTCTGCCATTCCTCCTTGCAGATCCTCTCCAGTCCTGTCAGGTTGGATGGTGAACGTTGGTGGACAGCCATTTTTAGGTCTCTCCAGAGATGCTCAATTGGGTTTAAGTCAGGGCTCTGGCTGGGCCATTCAAGAACAGTCACGGAGTTGTTGTGAAGCCACTCCTTCATTATTTTAGCTGTGTGCTTAGGGTCATTGTCTTGTTGGCAGGTAAACCTTCGGCCCAGTCTGAGGTCCTGAGCACTCTGGAGAAGGTTTTCATCCAGGATATCCCTGTACTTGGCCGCATTCATCTTTCCCTCGATTGCAACCAGTTGTCCTGTCCCTGCAGCTGAAAAACACCCCCACAGAATGATGCTGCCACCACCATGCTTCACTGGTGGGATTGTATTGGACAGGTGATGAGCAGTGCCTGGTTTTCTCCACACATACCGCTTAGAATTAAGGCCAAAAAGTTCTATTTTGGTCTCATCAGACCAGAGAATCTTATTTCTCACCATCTTGGAGTCCTTCAGGTGTTTTTTTAGCAAACTCCATGCGGGCTTTCATGTGTCTGGCACTGAGGAGAGGCTTCCATCGAGCCACTCTGCCATAAAGCCCCGACTGGTGCAGGGCTGCAGTGATGGTTGACTTTCTACAACTTTCTCCCATCTCCCGACTGCATCTCTGGAGCTCAGCCACAGTGGTCTTTGGGTTTTTCTTTATCTCTCTCACCAAGGCTCTTCTCCCCCGATAGCTCAGTTTGGCTGGACGGCCAGCTCTAGGAAGGGTTCTGGTCATCCCAAACGTCTTCCATTTAAGGATTATAGAGGCCACTGTGCTCTTAAGAACCTTAAGTGCAGCATAAATTTTTTTGTAACCTTGGCCAGATCTGTGCCTTGCCACAATTCTGTCTCTGAGCTCTTCAGGAAATTCCTTTGACCTCATGATTCTAATTTGCTCTGACATGCACTGTGAGCTGTAAGGTCTTATATAGACAGGTGTGTGGCTTTTCTAATCAAGTCCAATCAGTATAATCAAACACAGCGGGACTCAAATGAAGTTGTAGAACCATCTCAAGGATGATCAGAAAGAAATGGACAGCACCTGAGTTAAATATATGAGTGTCACAGCAAAGGGTCTGAATACTTAGGACCATGTGATATTTCAGTTTTTCTTTTTTAATAAATCTGCAAAAATGTCAACAATTCTTAGTTTGTCTGTCAATATGGGGTGCTGTGTGTACATTAATGAGGAAAATAAATGAACTTAAATGATTTTAGCAAATGGCTGCAATATAGCAAAGAGTGAAAAATTTAAGGGGGTCTGAATACTTTCCGTACCCACTGTATATATATATATGATATTGTGATCATCTGGGATGGCCCCCAGACCGCATTAGCCAGTTCGTAAATCACTGCAACAATAATCCCCATGGACTGTCCTTCACCCAGGTCTCGAATCCTGATACTCTGGCTTTTCTAGTTCTAGAACTGGAACATGAGGAAGACTCCATTTTTGCCTGGAACTGCACTAAACCCACCCCAGGCAACTCATTTTTACATCAGGAGAGTTGCCACTACCCCAAATGGATATGGAACATACCTAAGGAACAGTTCCGTCACCTCCGATCCAACTGCACACAGGATAGTGATTATGTAGAACAAAGTGCTACCCTAAAACAAAAAGATATGATGGTAGGTTTATTGGCTCCTGTCTAAATTGGCCCTAGTATGTGTATGTATGAATGTGAGTTAGGGACCTTAGATTGTAAGCTCCTTGAGGGTAGGGACTGATGTGAATGTACAATATATATGTAAAGCGTTGCGTAAATTGACATCGCTATATAAGTACCTGAAATAAATAAATACATTTCTAGATAAAAAGTATCCTGAGTATCCCCCCAAATTAATTAACAATGTAGGTGACATCGGCATCGTTCTTTCCCTCACGTCTAGCCAGACTAATGTTGTGTTCCTTGACTTGGTGATCTCCATGCAGGGTGGAAAAATTAACACCAAGACACATTGCAAGGTGACAGATCGCAATGGTTATATACCATTGGATAGCTGCCACCATTAACCCTGGCTCAAGTCAGTGCCACAAAGCCAGATGGTTAGGCTTCGATGTAACTGCACTCATGTATCTGACTTTTTGACCCAGGCCCAGCACTTAAAAGTGAGATTTGTAGCTAAGGGCTATGACCCTAAGGCTATTGATTTAGAGATCAATAGAGCTTGTGGTCTGGATAGAGATATCTTACTTGGAGAAAGACAGACTCCAGTACTATCCCAATCCCAAAATGATATGTTCAAATGGGCTTTTATTACCACATTTTCTAATGAACATAGAACCATCCAAAAAGTGTTTCATAAGTATTGGGATGTCCTTAGAAGCGACCCTGTTCTAGGACCACTCCTCCCGGAGAAAGCTAAAATCATATACAGGGCGGCCTCTTCTATTAGAAATGAGGTGGCCCCGAATGTTATTGATCCCCCTGTAAAACCCTCTTTCTTTAGAGATCTAAAAGGATACTTCCCATGTAGGAAATGTAGGGTTTGCCAGGTTAATGCCTGTAGATCAAAAAGAGTTGAAACATATACATCTACTGTTACTGGCTGTACTTATCAGGCTAAACATTTCACTACTTGTTCTACAAAAAACGTTGTGTATATGATCACATGTCCGTGCAAAAAGCAATACATTGGCCGCACTACTCGCCCTTTTTGCATTAGAGCAAGTGAACATATCACGGGCATTATAAAGGGATCTACCAAACATACAGTGCCCAAACATTTTTTGAAGCACCATGGTAGAGATTTGACAGGCACAACGTTTTCTATCATTGACAAGTTCGAAGCTCCTTGGAGAGGGGGGGCTAGAACTAGAGGATTATCCAGAATGGAAACTTTTTGGATATACGAGCTCAAGTCCTATTGGCTGCTAGGTATCAATGTCGAATGGGATATTAATTTGTTTATCAATCAAGCCTGATTTTGTGTTTAGTTGTTTTCGTTTTTATTATAAATGATGAATATTTTTGTATTTTAGATATGTATTAACTTTTTAAATAAAATTGTTGCTTCGATACATGTCATTTCCGGTGTTGATTAGCATATTAAAATTGTTCAACATGTCCCAGGTCATTATAAGTATCATCAGCATGATGTTTGGATAAACGTGGAAAGGCATTGTTATTCTATTTAATTTTTATTTATTTGTATTTAATTTAATTTTAGATCTACAGATGTGGGTGGCTGAGTTGATAGCCCTAATCTGTAAGTCTGGATGTTTAGCTGGAAAGTTAATTGTAATCTGTCTTATGACATATATTCTAGTGTACATTCGTCTAAGGTGTCACTTCCCAGCATATATCACTTCACGGGTGTCACTGTGTTGATACTTCCGGTATGACACATGCGAGTATCCATTCAGGCTACTGCTATTGTTGTAGGCCTGTTTGAGATCAATATGTGACGTGGTGGTTGTGATTACAATAATGGGTCCGTTTGTTCGTACCCCAGGAAGTGATATCTCTTAGACCTTTAGTCCTTACAGTTTCATTTCCGCTTCCGTTTGTGACATCAATCCCAATAGACTACTTCCGGTCTAGGGCAAGGACGCCATTGGCACTCCATTGCCACTTCCGGGTTAGTCTAGGACCATTTCCGTTTTGGGCTAATGACGCCAATCTCACGTGACGGAGCGGCGTTTATAACGACGGTAATTACATTTGACTGAATGGGGTATTCATTTCCCCCCATCACTATGTAAGTCTTTCCATTTTCCTCACCAGTACATATTGCCTAATAACGCAGAGTGAGTTTAGCGTATTGAACGCTTGTGGCTATGTCTAAACACCGGAGGTAACATTATTGTAGTATGTATGGATTGTTATGTTTTCTAAATGTAGACCCCACCCAGACGCTCCCACCAATGATCAGTGAGTAGCTGACAATGTGAAATGAAAATGAGGCTTGGAACTCACGCTGGGAGAGGAATATGGGCGTGGTCTCTAAAGTGGATTGGTTATCTTATTTATAAATTGAGCGTGGTGAGAGCAGGTCACCCATACCCCTGTTGAAGTCCTGGCGGACGAAACGCGTCGGTTGAGGTGGACCTGTCTGTCTAGCACTACGCTCTATGTTCTTTTGATTGGAATTCCATATCGCTTGTTTATCGCTTGTACAATGTAAGTGTGATTCTTTTAATAAATTCCCACTGGTCAACAGTATCACACTATGTAGACCTTTTATATTCCATTGAGACACATTGATTTTGGGGTTGCCAGTGTTCCATGAGATCTGTCGGTGGATGACTTGTCTCCAACAAGGCTGGATGTGGAAATATCGTTAAGGATATGCTGAGGCCTGTCGGAGCACTCTGGTCAATTATCTTCTGTGCTCATTAACCTCTTATCTCTGGTAAGAGTATTTTTACATACATGGTGGAGGTGCACAGTGCATGGTGGTGTATCACAATCCGCTGGAAGTAACAGTCACACTTTGGTGCCCTAAGGGGTGAAGGTTACCATATTCATATGAACTTCATTTTTACTTTTACTTAATTTACATGTTTGTTCATCACGGACTCAAAATAATCGGACATTTGTTTTTGCACATCTATTACCCATAGATGTTTGGGTTATAGTATCTGGATCGACTAGGGAGTTTTCTCTGGTCTATTTTTGGTACTTATTTATTTTAGCGCTACACTTTATGATTTTTAATGTAGGTGACCACTCTGCCAGATTTATCACTACTTATCATGTCCAGCATAAAAAGATGGAAAAGATACTCAGTAATCATTGGAATATCTTATTACAGGACCCTCATCTCAAGGAGATCCTTCCGGACCAACCTAGGGTGACTTATCGTTGGGCTCCTAACCTCAAGAGTAAATTAGCCCCCAGCAAATTAAAATCTTTGGATATTGCCCCTCCATCATTGACATTAGTCGTAATGTACCAGTGTCGTAAACCTCTGTGCAAAACTTGCGCATTTGTGCAGCACAGACAGAAGTCCTTCTGTACAAAGGGCAAGACCTACACAATGGAGGAGTTTTACAACTGCTCCTCAGACTTTGTCGTGTATGGACTTACATGCCCCTGTAACCTTCTATATGTGGGCTGCACCATCCGCCCTCTTAGGTAGCGGTTCGGCGAACACAGAAGGTTTATAGAGGAGGGCAAAGATAAACATAGTGTCCCACGACATTTTCTCGAATATGACAAAAAATCCACTGCAGGCCTTAAGGTTTGGATCATTGAACAGATACCACGGTCCCTCCCTGAGGCTGAACATTATAAAAGATTATGTGCTAGGAGGACATTTTGGATCTATAGCCTTTATGCACTTTCGCCTGGAGGCCTCAATAAAGGGATAGAAGGGGCCACTGTGTTATAGATGTTTTATAGATGTTTATAGATGGTCACTCATTCCTGTGTTTGCCTATCTCCATCTATCTTCACCTTCTGAATCGATTTTGTTTCCTCATAGGTCATATATGGGGGTGGCAGGTGTCATGTGATTAGTCTTTCACTGACTTCTTCCTATGCATAAGTACATATTATGATTACTACTAGTGTTGAGCGAACCCGGACTGTAACGTTCGGGTCCGTACCGAACTTTCGGGTGTCCGTGGCACGGACCCGGACCCGGACATTTCAAAAATCGTTCGGGTTACTGTGGACGGTGGGGGTATATACTGGATACTCCTTTGTTTTAGCTAAGTCTTCCACTTCTATCTACCTCTATCCGTTTGTGTCCTTACTCACTGGTAGATATTTGTAGATATTTTGTAGATATTGTGTCACCGGGGAAGATAGGGAAATAACTCCGGAGGTCCGCTTTCACGTATTTCCGATATCTAGGTTTTACAGGAGGATCGTGTATTAGAAAATATTACAAGTCGGAGTCCCTCCCTGGCACCATAGACAAGTTACTAGGTTTGGAATTCCGGACGTCACCTAAAAAACAGTATAAGCTCTTTTACAGCACCCTGTG
>BLSH010166726.1:785129-813414 GCA_018402905.1 Glandirana rugosa | reverse complement strand
ATTTATTTGTAGGGCACTTGCCCTAGTTTGAAGATGATTTTAGAACAGTTATATGGCTTCTACCGTTAATTAATACTTTTCAGACACAGTTTGAAGATGAACCACATTCATCTCCATTTTTGCATTTTTTATGTTTTTATTTTTTTAAAAATATTTAAAGTTATTTCCCTGTCCCCATTTTTTTGTAGGGCGCTTGCCCTACCCTTACCCCCATTTTACTTCCTTTTGCAGCCCTCTGGGGCTTTCCAGGACTTTCCTACAGCCATTTTTGTGCCTAAAAGTTCGGGTCCCCATTGATTTCAATGGGGTTCGTTGTCCGTGCGATCGTTCGGGTTCCGTCCGGACCCGGACCCGGACTTTGTCCCGAAGTTCGGACGGACCAGCAGAACCCGAACTTCCAGGTGTTCGCTCAACTCTAATTACTACACATACTATAACATATGACTGATGCCCAGATTGTGTATTCTTCTTAATATACATATTCTATTCATTATGATTGCGTATCTAACACATATTCATACAGTACATATGAGCTATTCATACAATACTTGAGCTCTTTCAATTCATTATACTTATTCAGCTGCTTTCTGCTATACTGTCAACCACCAAGCCTAACATTAACATTACAATAATAGTCTCTCCCAGGGTAACATGATATTAAGATAGATTACCTACACTAAAATATATATGCATTTACTACTATTATGTAGATATATATGGTTCAAATTCCAATCTAATACATTTTAATTTAATTTTATTCTAATGATATATTTACATATATGTAATCAAATTATCATCATCAATATTCATTATTTATTTACACCCCCATTAAATTATCATCTTCATTTACATGGATTTATTCCTTTACTAATCTACCACATTCATCCATTTTTTTTTTTCATTTTCACTTCTTTTTCCATTTCATTTTTATTTTCATATTTATTTTTTTTATTCTTATTTTTCTATTTATTTTTTTATTTTTTTATTTACAGTTTTATTTTTATTTATTTTTTTAAAAATCTCTATTTATTTTCATCTTTATTTTCTTTACTTTTCTCCTTTTTTATTTTTATTCTTCTTATTTATTTTTATATTTTTTTTATTTACAGTTTTATATTTATTTTTATGTTTATCTTCTTTACTTTTCAACTCTTATATCCACTTATTCCCTTTTTTCATATATATCCCTGTATCTATTCCCTTATATTCATTTTTTGATTCATCCATCCACTTATGTATAATATCCAGTTTCATTAATGTCCTCAGGGCATCAATTAATTCAGTTGTGTATATATATATATCTATATATATATATATATCTCTATATATATGTATAATTTTTTTTTAATGCTAATGTGCTATTAATTGTATTTATACATTATTTCTACATGATTGAATTGCCATTATGAATTTTATCATGGTTCTCCCAATACCGTATTTTTCCCCTCCCCCGGCACCTCTCTCTATATAAATGGCTGTTGCCTGGTTACGTTGTTATGCCTAAATAAGGGGCGTGGCTATCATACCACTCGTAGCACACATGCCCAGAAAACGCATCCGGTGACATCATCACCTTTGAGGATCTGCAATCCAAGCCTCGCTCTGGCTCCCAAAGATACACGGCCATATTCTACCATTTCAGGAAGCCACAACTACACACACAGCGACCGGCCCGGCGATAAAGGGACAGACATTATCACCGTAGACAACTATATATATTGATGTGCCTTCTTACATGCATATTCTCGTGAATTGCCACCTGTAACCATTTCTAATAAAATCTTTTACAGTCTACACTCAGAGGCGCCTCTTCCTTTGTTTTAACAGTTGCTTTGAACTCGCCTCCAGTTCATCTATGAGGCTGCCCTTTGTAGCAGTTAGAGAGTTGAGACTAACCATTTAACACTGACAGGGGTGCTTACAATGATCATCTTTTATTAATTTATTTAAAACTTTTATCTCAATTAGAACAAAACTGTTGCTCATTGTTCAAGAAACCCCTAGCAAGCTCTGGAGGAACCCTGGCTATGAAAGGCTGATCCAGACTGAAGGTACCCTAATACAGGAGGTGTATTACTGGCCAGATCACCAAGTGAAAACACAGGGGAAAAAAAAATATAACGCAGCCACCACATCTAATGATTGGTAAGCTGAAATATAGTACATTTTTGGCTTGGGGTGTAATACTGCTAAAAGAAACCATGCAGAAATACACGGTATAACGTAAACTGTCCCTGTTAACTCAGATTCAGACTCAGATATAATTTGGACCACTGAAAAAACTCTAAGCAGCAATAATAGCTTGAACATTGAGATTATCTGTTCACTAACCATCTAAAATGTCATAAACACAGTAATCTGGAATTAATAATAAACCACCATTGTACTCTAAATGGCTTTCCTTGCCATGTCTTGCCTTGAGAACAAATGTTTGGGTTGCCTATTATAATGCATCGGTCCTTAGTATTGTTATGTCTGCTGTATACCAATCAGCCAGGTGCAGATAACTGTCTGAATCTTCATGTCTGGAACACTGACTTCATCCTGAACAAAGACACTCACGCTCGGTATATGTACACATTCACAGGAGCAGGCATGTTTTCTATTGTAAGACTGGTCTTTTTAACCTCTTTATTGCAGTGCCACACAGGACAGAGGAAAATGGTTCAGAGGATAATTAGGATATTCTCGGAGTTCCTAAACATAACAATGACCCGCTTAGCTGTCAGGGACCTCCTCACCCCCTTTTTTTAGGGAGAAAAAACTTCCATGCACAGCCTGTGCTGGTTATATTCCAGAGCGCCTTTTTCTGTAAAGCATAATCCCTCTCTCATTCAAGTTTACAAGAGACAAAAGGCATTTTTGAAATGTCTGTCTGGCTCCTGTGGTTTCTTGAAAAGAGAAAAAAATCTGAAAGTCTTTTTAAAAGAATTCTATCATGCATTTTTAAAGCAAAAAATGAAAAACAAAAACCCCAGCACAGTGGCTTAGCGGTTAGCATATCTGCCTTGCAGTAAGAGGGTCCTTACTTCGGATCCCACCCAGGACACTACCTGTGTAGCGTCCCCATAGTGATAGGTGTGTTTTGTAGTGAGTTTTGCTAGGAGAGGCAAAATTTAGTCAAGCCCGACTGTAAGTGCAGGCCTGAATGTTTTGTTCTGAGCTGGGGAGTGGCTCAGGGAGGAGCTGGAGACAGAAGGAAGGAACACCCCTTGGAGTTTCCTCCCCCTTGAGCAGAGAAGGTTCTGAAAAGGGGGGGGGGCAAATAAGGAGGTGTCACTTCCTGATGCATGGCAAGGAGCCCTGGCCAATCTACAGTTGGGTGGAAGTGTGGGAGATGTATCAGGGGTGTCATGGAGGCCTCTACCTGAGAGGGAGCCCCCAGTCTGGGGGGATGACCTTGAGTACTGGAGACTAGGGTGCAGCCAGGAGTGGAGTTGATTCCTGGAGCAGCACAGGGGAGTAGGAGAACAGCAGAGGTGCTACTGAGAACACTTTAAAATATCTACTGGAGTTGGTGAGCTGGAATAGAAAGGCCAGAGCAGTCTGTGAGAGGAATAGTGGACAGTCTGTGGAAGCCTTGGGAGCCAGTCAGGGGAAGGAGTGTATCTGTAAGCAAAGCAGGTCGGTGGGACCTGGAAGATAGATGGGCTGGGAGTTGTAGTCCATCAAAGGCCTGGCTAGCACCAATGTACTAAGCTACATTTTGAGGGGTCCAAGATCCTGGCCTGTAATGGCTGGTCTGGAGGCCTTGCCGACAGTTTGCAGGCCTCACCATGTGCTAGCTGCCATGAAGAGAAAGGAGTTGTGTGAGCCTGATACATTTCCCTTCAGGTCAGGAACTAAGTGATGTGCTGGAGAGAAGTGAAGAAGCAATAGTCTGCAAGTGATGTGCTGGAGAGAAGTGAATGAGCAATAGTCTGCAGAAGAGATGTCCTGGAAGAAGTAGAGTGTATGTACAGCCATGTATATAGGAGGTCCCATAACCAATTCTTTGGGCATCCCACAGTCACCCCTTTTCCCCATCCAAGTTAAATCCCCTAAATAAAACAAACAAGATATCACTGAACGCGAGGGATGGGGAGTAGTGCAGACGCCAGGCTGAATGGTGAAGCGGCATTTCCAGACTACGGCCCCGCTCCCTAACCGGAAAACAACAACCCCCCTCCGTGTACCCCTGTAGCAGCAGATGAAGACCAGCCTGGCTGTAACAAACAGCTTCAACCCGTTACAACAGCGCCCCCTCTCTACCCTTGCAGCAAGTGATGGGGATGAATCTGGAGCCAGTGTAGCGTTATCACTGTGTCTGGAGAGGAGAGGTGCTGGATGCTGGTGAGGGAGGACGGACCTCAGAAGCAGGGAACAGCATGGGGAAGGAGCTGCATTTGTCTATGCAGGGCTGACAGACTCTATGAGACCAGGACACACATGAAAGTAACAACGCAGTTAGCATATGGACTAGAGAAAGTTGGCGATTGGCCAGAGGAGAGGTAGATATAAACTGTTTTCCATTTTTACATTCATATAATTATATACTTATGGGATACAATGATATTTGTAGAATCGTTCTCATAAAGACTGTCCAATATAGCTGAGATATCTACTCCATTGAAGGGCCTGACGGTATATAGCCACAGTAAAGTTAAAATCAGCGGACTAAGGTTATATACCTTGGTTACAAGGTGGTGACTGGCCTCTGAGTAACATTTTGAAAAGGTTAAAAATCCTCTGCTGCCACAACTATACGCCCTGGTAGTATAACCATGAAGGGTAAAACAAATAAGAGCGGGGCAAGTAAAAACAATCAGACGGCACCAAGCCCAGGAGGTAGGGGAGGTTTTAAGAATTAAATAAACAAATGACGGTTTTGCAGAGAGTAAATAGAGATATCATGTATAAAATAGAAGATAAGGAAAATAGAAACTGGCAAAAGAATTTACGCATAAAAGGTCTTCCAGAGAAATATAAAGATGAAGATCTGGTGGGAGTAATGCACAGCCTGTTTAATCCTATACTGGGAAGAGAGGCGACAGAAGGGGCAAAAATTTTGCGATAACAAGCCATTTTGCCGCTATCACGCTGCGGCGGGTGTTCGGCAAGTGGTTAAGGGCAAAAAAGACGGTCGGACTGCGGTGCTGAGATTCCCCGAGGACTTAAAAGAGTTCTGTGAGAAATTAGAGATTCAACCACCACCTCTGCCAGGCTGGGAAGAAAAAAGTGACAGATCTATACCAATTCTAAGCAATAGGAGATGGGTTTAGGAGATATTCTTTTTACCTACAGGTAAGCCTTATTATAGGCTTACCTGTAGATAAAAATGTCATTTATGGGAATTTAACCCCTTTAATGCAGTAAAAGCCTGATCCCGAAACTATGGAAAACTCCAGAGGCCCCGTCAATGAAAGAATAGGTAGTAAAAGGTAGACTGGATAAGATATATAGAAGAAACAATCCATATAGGAGAGGATTCCTTAGAATGTTACTGGAATATTTTGGCGAAATGGATTGAATTTAAAAAGAAGGCAGAGTTTATATCAATGATGGGGTTGGGTAGGGGAGAAGAAGAGGGATTAGAGGAAACCTAAGAATAGGAAGAAGGTAGGATGAGGCAAAAGAAAATGTCAAATGAGAAAATGGTGAGGGGGAAGGAGGGGGGTAGTGAGAGGTAAGGAAAGGGAAGGTAGTACGAGACTGTTAGATAAGATAAGTTAAAATATGTATAACTTCTCTTTTTGATATGAAAAATGTTGTACTTGTCTTTTATTAACATAATAATAATAATAAAGTTTAAATATATAAAAAAAAAACAAACAAAAACAAGAGCTGGCCTGTTCAGTGACTTCGGATGTGTGAGATATGGTGGGATTGAGGGCAGCTATAAGGTGAACCACAACTACCAGCCACTCCCAGGGGAGCACATGGCTACATTTGGGGGCTCGTTTCCGGGATTTACCTGTAAGGCTGCCAGTCGTCGCCCATAGCAATTGCAAGAGAACTGAGCCAGGGGATTGTGTAATCTGTTTTTTGTTGATGTGGACATAACTGGGACAAGGAAATGTGTGCTCTGCCCTTGAACTGTGTAAAATTAAGTGTGCCGTTGTCCATAAACACTTAAATACTAATCCTGCAATTCAGTGACTTTGTACCATGTGTCATTGTCTGTGGTAATCACGGCGGGCGAACGCGCCCATGGATTACAAATATGTCCTGCGCCATGCTACGGCTGGATATTACCATTGGATTACAAATGCGCCCAGCATTCTGCTAAAGCTGGACATTACAAGTATTTTACAAATGTCTGCTCTAATTTCTGCCTACAGTAAACGTATTCCTGGGAGTGTTTCTGCTGAGCAAAGAGAGACTCTGTTAAGGAGTTGTCCAGCAAAACCGTGGCTATTTCAATTTACTGTTGCTACCGGCAACCACCAACAAGTCTGGGCAAGTTTGGCTAGCGTCAGAGTGTAAAGTTTTGTCCTTCATGCAAGGGGTTACAGAATTGTGACACGCAGCAAGCCTGCTTATCAGGACATTTTGGTGCTAGCTCACCTGGAAATGTGGGGGCGGCGCCATGCCCCGGAAGAGCCAGCAAGCTTGAGGCTAGCTGCAGTGACCACGAGGAGAGAGAAAACGGAAGGTGGGAGACTGTTTCCTGGTTGCCAGACATGCAAGAGCGGACCCTGATTGACACAGGGGTCCGGTTGGAGCCAAGCAGGGTAATCATCCTGGGAGTCATTGAGGGTATGGAGCAGCTGTGTCTCATATACCCAGACTGCTGGATACTTACCATGGATGTCGCTGCCTGGACCTGATGCGTCCATTGTGACGTTCTGCTCACCCGGCAGGTGTCTGCTGAGAGGGAGCCACATTACTACTTCGTGCCCTGCACACAGGGCTATGCTGTCCGCAGCTGCAGAAACCCCGGAAGGCCGGATCGGGCCTGATGACGTCCCTTGAAAGCAGGGTGGAGCACCAACCTAGCAGCTGCCCTGTGAAGATCCAGGATGAAGTGGAAGGAGAGGCTGTCGTGGCCTGAGGCCTGGTTGGGGACCTGGAACCCCTGAGTACTGTTGAACAGGGGTCTAGGGTCCCTGAAATGCCAGCTGCATCCCCACCTGTAGACATCACAGCGGGGCTAGACTCAGAGAGGGAGGGGGAAGTGCTCCCTAGTGTGCCAGCTGAAGATGTTGAACAGAGGGCCATAGACTGGGGGTCACTGCTGAATTTGGGTCATTGGAGCACCTGATGGAGTGGTGGTCTCCAAGTGAGGGGTCGGACGAAGAGGAGACGGGAATTTTGCAGACCCTCTATTTCTCCGATGGGGATGAGATGGAGCCCCCTCAAGACACCAGATCCGCTGCAGGAACCCCCACATACCGGCAGATGGTGGAAAGGTCCCCGGCTACCCAAGTTAGGCCTGGGAAAGGGAACCATGTTAGTCTGCCCAGGTTCTCCAGGTATCAGAGGGAGGTCCAACGCCAGGTTGCTCTGGAGTGGGGCCTGGACTACCCCTACGTCCCACCTCATGTCATGGACACCTTAGAGAGCTCGAAAGAGGAGTAGGAGGACGATATGACATGGGACTTTCTACACGTACCCAAGCCCTTGGAGGGCCCTGAGGGCAGCTGCTGGGAGAGATTCAGGGAGCCAAAAAGGGAATGGAGCCTTGGGCGTTCTGTCAAGAAATACTGTGTGATGATTGTGGAGCCCAAACAGCCTGCAAGGAGCTAATCTATTTCAGTTCGGGGAGAGGGGGACCAACGGGTGAGATTGCCTGATCCTCATTACTATGTCTAGGACTGTGATGTAGCACAGCCTAGGCAGCACGCTCCATAGACTGCGGGAGGAGTAGCGGAGTGTGCACTTTCCCCTGAATTGCAGGACAAACTAGCCTTCTGCCCTGTGCCCAGTGGAAGAGACAGTTTCACTGCAAGGACATTGGGGTGAAGTTTGGTCCTGCCTCCATTACTTGAGGACCTGTTGCTTGGGGAGGGGCCCCTCCCATCAGGAACCTTAAAAGAAAAAAAAACTGTGGACTTTCTTTGTTTCTGCTTCTGCAGTGGGATTATAACCCCTCACTGCAGGGCAGGCAGGTGAAAGAAGTGCAGAAGAAGATTTGTGCTGCTATGCTGTTCTATCAGGAGGATAATAACCCCCGCCCGATAGGCTGTTTGGTTTGATTAGTTTGTTTAGTTTAGTTGTGTTCCTCTTCTCTTAGGATTCCTGGGATGGAACGGCTGTTCATCCCCATCCTTCGAGAGTCAAGACAAACATCAACTTTCACTACTAATTAGGCGGGTGGAGGGCTCCTCCTTAGGGATAAGTGCTCTGACTCAGGAATGTATAGTAATATGGTATGTGACTAGCTGCTGGGCTCTGTAGTCAGGAAATGGGAAATGTGATAAACTGTACAGTGTAAATATTACAAAAAGATATATTTTTGTACCTCATTTATTCGTACAGTTTTGTATGTCCCCCTTCCAAGTTTGTTCCCTTTTTCCCTCCCACTTTTTTGATTTTGGGCCCAGGAACTATTTTTGTAAATTTTCAGCTGGGGACCAACTGATGTTTAGGGGGGGTGAGTGTAGCGCCCCCATAGTGATTGGTGCATTTTGTACTGAGTTTTGCTAGGAGAGGCAAAATTTAGTCAGGCTTGACTGCACATGCAGACCTGAATGTTTTGATCTGAGCTGGGGAGTGGCTCAGGGAGGAGCTGGAGACAGAAGGAAGGAACACCCCTTGGAGTTTCCTCCCCCTTGAGCAGAGAAGATTCTGGAAAGGGGGATGAATGAGGAGGTGTCACTTCCTGATGTAAGACAAGGAGCCCTGACCACAGTCTGGATTGGCAGGAGGCAGGCCTCTTTAAATACCTCTGCCGTCTGCCAGCAGGGGGGGAGGAGAAGTCGGGTGGAAGTGTGGAAGATGTAGCAGAGGTGCCATGGAGGCCTCTACCCAGGAAGGAGCCCCCAGTCTGGGGGGGGGGGTGACCTTGAGGCCTGGAGACTCGACTGCAGCCAGGAGTGGACTTGATTCCTGGAGCAACACAGGGAAGTAGGAGAACAGCAGAGGTACTACTGAGATCACTTTAAAGTATCCACTGGAGTTGGTGAGTGACAGACCCTGGGAGCTGGAAGAGAAAGGCAGGAGCAGTCTGGGAGAGGAGTAGTGGACAGTCTGTGTAAGCCTTGGGAGTCAGTCAGGGGAAGGAGTGTCACTGTAAGGAAAGCAGGTCGGTGGGACCTGGAACAGGGATGGGCTGGGAGTTGTAGTCCATCAAAGGCTCAGCTAGCACCAACGTACTAAGCTACACTTTGAGGGGTCCAAGACCCTGGCCTGTAACAGGTGGTCCGGAGGCCCTGCTGACAGTTTGCAGACCTCACCATGTGCTAGCTGCCGTGAAGAGAAAGAAAGTGTGTGAGCCTGATAAATTTCCCTTCAGGTCAGGAACTAAGTGATGTGCTGGAGAGAAGTGAAGGAGCAATAGTCTGCAGAAGAGATGTGCTGGAGGAAGTAGAGTGTATGTATGTTCGTGTATATAGGAGGTCCCGTAACCAATTCTTTGGGCATCCCACGGTCACCCCTTTTCCCCATCCAAGTTAAATCCCCTAAATAAAACAAACAAAAACAAGGATTGGCCTGTTCAGTGACTTCGGATGTGTGAGATATGGTGGGATTGAGGGCAGCTATAAGGTGAACCACAACTACCAGCCACTCCCAAGGGAGCACATAGCTACACCTGCATGAAATTTGCAGGTTCTCCTTGTTCTTGTATGGATTTCCTCCAAAGATATATTGGTAGATTAATTGGTTCTTGTCTAAATGAACTCTAGTGCGCAGTGATGGCTGGTGAAAGATACTAGTCAGAATTTTGGCATCCCCTGCAACAAAAATGTAATTTTTTAAAAGATACTCCCTATAGGAAATTACTTCTAAAGGGATGCAGGCCAAGCAGTTTTCCTCATTACAGCTCTACAGCTGCAGCAGCTGTTTGATAATTATGAAACCACTCCCATTAGACTCACTTAGAACAGGGGCACAGATGAACAAACAGTTATTTCTTCAAAATAACAAAAGGCAGGAATCTGCAACAAAGCTTGTTGAAATCCTTGTAATGTACATAGATCACCCAGAGGGGAATGTTTTTTTCTCAACAACAGAGTTACACTTTAAGGCTTCATGAGCAAAGTCCTTTGGATTGAAGCCAACCACAAGACAGTGACATATTTTGCATCTTATGTATTAATCCAGCTTCTGTAATGGATTTCTATATACCCATAGTTTCCCCTATATATGACTACTTGACCTGAAAAATGCATAATGTTAATAGTTATCTGTAACAATTGAATGTATCTATCTGTAGGGAGGTACAAGAGGAGTATTTCCCCCTAGGAGCATCTAAGGAACTGTCACGCTCCTGGTGGCGGAGTCTGTCTTATGCAGGGGAACAAGCGTTCTTGCGCACCTGATTCTCGGGTCCCTGGTAGTGTAGACAGGAGAACAAGAGTGCAGGATGGCATGAGGGCTGGAAAGTCTCTGATGATGATGCTGTGAGAAGCTCCGGGTGGCTCGTGCAGACAGGAAGGGATGTGGTTCAGGCTGGGTTGGCAACTGGTGGGCGGTGCGGTACAAAGGATCAGGCAAACGAGTAGTCAAAGTCCAAGCAGGGGTGGTAATCAGGTGGGCAGCTGAGGTACCATGGATCAGGCAGAAGAGTGGTCGTGGGTAGACGGGGTCAGTGCAGGCAGATAACAAGCAGGTCAGGCAAGCCGGGTCTTCAGGTAACTGGATCAGAACAAACGGGAACAGAGCTGAGGCTCACAGGTACACTACACTCTGTAGAACGGACAGCACTGGCTGCTGGGTGCTGTCCACTTAAATAGGCTTGTTTGGCGCCAATGGCGCGCACAGGCGCACACGCACAGAGCGCCCAAACAGAAAAAAAAGTCCATTTTCCTAACAGGAACACTTCACTCTGGATCACTTAGGAGGACCATCTTCAGACTCCATTATAGTTTGTGAAAATATGTTTTCCAATATAGGTTGCTGAGGTTTTCAGGGAACAGGTCTAGCCAGTCCATTTAAAGTGCCATCCTTGGGCTCCTCTGACTCCACACTGACTAGTTGAAGAATCCAAAGCCTCATCTGCCTTCCAAGAGACTGAAGTTACTGGTGCCATGCAGGCACGCACACACATGTTCAGGGCTCTGTATATGTAGTGGGATTGTGAGATAGTTTATCTGGGAAGTGAAGCCACTAAATGTAGAACTGAGTACAGTGTTTGTAGTTGGGCCTGTAGTGTCATAGAGCTAAATTTGAGTAGAGGTAACCATTCTGATGTAAAGTGTCATATTTTGATTTATTTGTCATTTAAGTGTGCCTTTGCTCTTGGGGACATTCTCAGGTTTGAAATCCCCTGAAAGCAGCCTGAATATAGTATTGAGCTATATTGCACTTGTTCTCCAGTTGATTTCTTGAATATATATACTGTTACAGTCTGTTACTTTTCCACAGAAATATTGCAGTAAAGACAATTTCTGTGTTTTATGTTTTACACACATAATGTGTGTGTTTCTCATTGGTCATTGCACTTACAATATTGCCAGGTGTGCCAAGAGGGGCAGAGACTGTTAATGGGGTTGACAGGCAGAGTATGCAACAACATACTTAAGTGGCTTCTGAGGGGGTAGCGCTACACATGGGGTCTTGTCCAAGATATTACCACTACTCTGCAATCAACTCCTCAAGACAGCACCCCTAAACACTCCAAGACCTGATCCATCCAGATGGACACATTTCCAGCTCAGGGAGCTCAGGACATGTCCATCCAGATCCAGAGGCTACCACCTCGATGCCAACTACATCCTCTGAAGACCCTTTTTCCTCCGTAGTAACCAAGTTTGGGAAACTGGTCAAAGGGCTCCTCAAGAAACCAGCTATGCTGACTGATTATGGTTATCAAAAGCTACAGTTCTTCTCGGGAAAGGTACCCACACCCTCAGGAGAGGATGACTTTGACACCTGGATTGACAAAGCAGTTGAAGAGTGGGAGGTGACCGATGTAGTGAAGATGCAAAGGGTGGTTGAAAGTCTGCGGGCTCCAGCTCTGGATGTGATTAGTAACCTGAAACAGGGTCAACATAGCTGCACTACTACCGAGTGTTTGGGAGCGCTCCGTGAGGTCTATGGGAGAATTGAAGATGGTGCGGAGTTAATCTATCTCTTTAACCACACTTACCAGATGGAGTGTGAGAAGCTATAAGCCTATGTTGTATGGCTAGATCAGATTCTGCAACAAGTCATAATAAAGGGTGGAGTGGAAGCCAAAGCTGCAAGTAGAACTCTTATGCGATAAATGCAAAGGGGGGCCCAGCCGCTTGATCCTACCGTGCTGCAACTTCTAGCCCGGGGTCTGAGTGACTCACTCACCTATTCTGAACTAATGAAGGTGATTAGAGAAGAGGAAGCCCTGCAGCAAAACAAGAAGGGCCGAAGGTTGGAATTTGCTGTTGGGGTCAGGGTGGCCAGTACAGTCGATGGTGACTTGGAGACCCAGCTCCTGAAAACTCAGATGTCTCAGTTAACAGAGATGATGACTGGATCATCAAACCAAGTCGCCAAAGTAAACACGGCTGCTACCTCCAGGTTGTGCCCAGAAGCAGAGCAGCTGGACATCAAGTCTGAGATAGCCACATTGAAGTTACAAATGGCTCAGATGATGGACATGGTAAACATGTTGTCAGCAAAGTTCAATGAGGCTGTTGCGGGTCGGAATGCGCCCCCGGACTCGCCTGTTGTGCCTGGCAAGAGGCCAATGATTTCAGACATATGCCTGAATTGTGGAGGTGTAGGTCATTACCAGAGTATATGCACAAGAAGAGCCAGCACGAGGCAAGAAAACAGACTGGACTTAGTGGAGAGGTGCTGCCTCCCAGTCATTGCTCCAGGTATCCACAGCTGGTCAGGGACATCCACCCTGAGAGAGGGAGATCCCAGGTGCATATCCAGATGTACCTACATCAATGGTGAGAAGCGTTCCAGTGTGAGGTGACCAGTCGGGTCACTAGAAGAGCCTGCCTGTTCCAGGACATTCATTTGGGCCTTGATCGCAGGATTGGGTGAGGGGGCATTTGCCCATTTGCAGGAAACAAGGACACTGCACACAGATAGAGATGTATGGACGCTGTATACAGACATCATTGTCCTTTCAGCCTGCTGGGGAAGATCTTGCATTATTTACTTGATAATCTGGGCTAGTTGTGTTGTTTGGTCCTGCCATTCAGGAGTTTAAGTGCACCAACGAGAGTGGCTAGCTGAAGAATCCAAAGCCTCATCTTCCTTCCAAGAGATTGAAGTTACTAGTGCCATGCAGGCATGCACACACATGTTCATGTGTATGCAGTGGGTGTGCAGGATAGTTTATCTTGGAAGTTAAGCCACTAAATGTAGAACTGAGTACAGTGTTTGTAGTATGGCCTGTGGTGTCAGGGGACAGAAGAGAAAGGTCTGACATAAACAGGGTCAGTCTTCTGCTTTCCTCTTGCCTGGACTCATAGAGCCAAATTTGAGTAGAGGTAGCCATTCTGATGTAAAGTGTCATATTGTGATTTGCCATTTAAGGGTGCCTCTGCTCTTGGTGACATTCTCAGGTTTGGAATCCCCTGAAAGCAGCCTGAATATAGTATTGAGCTATATTGCTCTTGATTTCAGTTACTGCTCTCCAGTTGATTACTTGAATATATATATTGTTACAGTCTGTTACTTTTCCACAGAAATATTGCAGTAAAGACAATTTCTGTGTTTTATCATAACGTGTGTGTTTCTCATTGGTCATTGCGCTTACAATCTTGCCAGGTGTGCCAAGAGGGACAGAGACTGTTATTGGGGTTGAGAGTACTCAACAACATACCTAAGCGGCTCCTACGGGGGTATCGCTACACCCCTTTTTACCATAGTACATCCCAAGAAGAGCCTCCTTAAAGACTGGTGCCAGTGCCTCGTAACAACACTCATGGTAATAGTCTATAAAATTGGTGATTTTGATATTCATATTGATAGTCATATTATGCATAATGTATGTCTACCCAGCAAAGTTGGTTGAATAAGTGTAAAATCCACACATGCATTGATATTGCTAAAAAAAAAAAAATGACGCAAATAAGCCAGAAACCTGCTTGTGTTTTGGCCAATTTTGGTCTTTGTCATAGCTATATGGTCAAAAAACTTTAGTAGTTGACTTTTACTCTATTTCTGCACTAAATAAACTTGTACCATGGAGAGTACTGACTATCCATGTGGGGATTGTGTTTCACCTGGGATGGAGCATTGTTTGCACCACCTGCAGCTATCTCTCAGAATGGTTCTGGACGTGCAATGAGCTGATCACCTGATATGTTTGGCTCCAACTGCTGCCTGGGTCATGTGCTGATTCTCCTCAGTCCTTTACAGTGTCAGCTGATTGGATGAAAGCAGGCCTGGGTAGATAGATGAATGTACAGAAAGTAGTTGTATTTCAAGCCAGATTTTATTCTATTGGAAGGAGGGAAGGAGCAAAGCATAGAGCAAGAGATATATCTATCGATCTATATAATTTATTATTATAAAGGGTTTATTATTATTATTATTATTATATATTTATCTATATATATTTTTAATTGCATGTCAAACATGATCACATCTCTATAGAATATGTTGGTCTTGCTTCCCTTATGGTTTATAATCTGTTATTAGAAACAGCATATTTATTTGGACATAAGCATCCCTCTTTTCTTATCTCTAAATTCTCTACAGCTAACAAATGAATGTAATGAAAATATAGATGTAGAAAAAAACAACAATCTGTACAGTACAGCCCAGTAATAAAATGGCTACAAAAACTCAGCAGAGAAGGTCATAATGTTACAGACAAATAAGACAAAGGTTTCAGGCTTATTTGACAAGGCAGTACAAAGGGCAGTAATGGTGTGAAAAGTGCAGTCACCCATAGGCAGCAATTATTTTACTGTAATAAGGCCAGGTAGGAGATAACGTCTAATTAGTTTTATCGGTTACTGTATTCTACACATAAGTATTATGCCTTACTAATGACATTTTAGATCGCATACATTTCTGAAAAATAGATTTTATGATGCAAACCTGTCATGGCTCAACATTTTTTTGCTCCCACTCAACAGTAATACTAGTAAATTTAGATTGTAAGCTCTAACCCTCCTCTCTTGAACTGTTTTTTACTGCACTGTGTCCCTTTATTCTTTAAAGCACTGCTCAAACTGTTGGCACTATACTGTATAAATTCTGTATAATTATAACAATATTGTGTGGTAAAATAAGGGGAAGTGGAATAATTATTGTATAGTGTAACTCTATTCCCTTGATCTTATGTCATACTGTTGGTTTTTAAATAACTGCTGTGGCTAATATAACACACTCATGAGACTTGGAAGTTTCCTTATTGGTAGAATCCCCAGATGCACAGGTGTGCTGCAATCCCTGATGCCACGTCAGTATAAAATAAAAATGTTTTACTCTCTCTCACCTTTAGACAAAATTAGAAGCAAAGATTTACATATTAAATGGAATTGACTGTTTTTATTCTCAATTCCTAATGGCTTATGAAAGGAGAACTTTTCCTTTGATATTCTAAAATGCTGTTTATTACTACAACTTGTTCACCTAGCTGAGTGAAACACAGAATACACTACAACAGGGGTAGGCAACCATGGAGAGGTGGACATCTACCTGAACCACATGAAAGAGATCAAAGATCACCAGGGTCAAGTGTAAGTAATGCAGAGTTCAGGGGTAAGTACAGTATGATGATAATGAAGTCTGTGTTACCCCAAAACTGAATCAGAGACCAGAAAAGAGAGACAGCATCAGCAGTATGGAGCTCTCCTTTATTATAAAACATAGAATATCAGCCAAGTACTTTAAGTGTGGACCATAGTGCTAATGCCCATTTATTGTGTAGCTCTTATACTTCTGAATAGTGCCATGTTTCTTTCATCATGAAAATTCAGGCTTGCTGTTCTGTTGGCAGCCTGCTGCAGCCTTTGCAGCTCTTTCTAATTATGGTTTTATTTGATTGCCAGTTTTCTTCCTGTTGGAGAATCAGAGATAAGAACTGTACTTGTATTTCACAGTCATGTGAATAATAGACCTGTTAGGATAACTGGGTTTGGGGCAAAGCACATCATTTGACATTTGCCAAATGAGGCTGAATATATCACCTGTATAAAGATATTGTATGGCCTTTTATATTCGATGTTGCTACTGACAATAAAAAGCAGAGCAGCTGAAAACCAAAGACAGAATAATCTTATTTTCTATAAGTACATTCATACATCATCCAAATGAGTAAATGATAGCTAATGCACTGAGCTGATTTGCTGAATAAATCCAGTGTACAGGCAGAAGACAGTGCTGGATATCACAGGCTGGGTAGGGGAAAGCTATGTTACCCTGACATTTAAAGTATAACTAAACTTCTTTTTTAGTTTTGGATGGAGTGGAGAGGGATTAGAACACCTGTCTGTTTTTATTGCTGTCTGTACTCCCGTTAAGGAGATTCACCCTCTCTATTTGTTCTGTTTACCATTACTAGGGCTGCTGTTAGAAATCATGGGGCTCCATACAGGACCCCCCTAAAAATTATCAAAACAATATTTTCGCTAAAAATATGCAAAAATCATTATTACTGGACACAAACACAACACAACTTACAAACTTACGAGGGAACAGGAGGGTACAGTATGTGGGGGGGGGCAGGATGGCACAGTACAGGGGGGCAGGAGGGTATAGTACAGGGGGGGCAGGAGGGCACAGTATGGGGGGCAGGATGGTGCAGTACAGGGGTGCAGGAGGGTACAGTATAGGGGGGGGGGGGGGGCAGGAGGGCACAGTACAGCAAGTAGGAGGGTGCAGTACGGGGGCAGGAGAGCACAGTATGGAGTGGCAGGAAGCTACAGTATGGGGGTAGGAGGGCACAGTACAGTGGTTAGGAGGGTACAGTATAGGGGGGAGCAGGAGGGCACAGTACAGGGGGAAAGTAAGTGTACATAGTACAGGGGGCAGGAGGGTACAGTATAGGGGCAGTAATGTATTATACAGATATAGTCTAGTCAAGAAGATCTGTGCAGGGAAGCTGATGTCACAGATTCTACCTATTCTGTCAGGCTGTCACTGGGCTAAATCGACAAATGGAATCACAACTCCCTCTCTACCTTCCCCTCCAGAGTTTCTGACTTTCTTCTGCTGCTTGTGTGGGTGGGATGTGTCTGCAGGGATTGGTGCAGTACACATCCCACCCACTCAAGCAGCAGCAGTAGTAATATGATCCACCTTGGGGTTCTTCCATAGTCATGAAAAAGATGGGGGGGTGGAGATGGGAGCCATGGGGTAGGGTGAGAAGGAGGAAGGGGGGAAAAGCGGAGGTGGGTAGGAGATGTGGGATGGGTAGAGAAGAACTATAGTGAAACTGGTGGGAATCTTGGTCTGTATAGGTATAAAAAAGGAGGGGGGGGGGCAGGAGAGGCGTATAGTAGCAAGTAGAGACCGCACTCTGAAGATGATGAGCATCAAACATTTATTGTGAATTCCATAAATGACAACAAGGCAGACAATGGCTACAGCCACAAGGCATGTGGCAGGTTGACGCGTTTCACGGACCTTCTGTCCGCTTACTCATAGGAGAGGCATATAGATGGGTGTCAAGGGAACTAGAGAGGGATGGTCAGGGATGGGAAATACTGTTGGCTGGTGAGGAATAGCCACAGTGTAATAAAAGCAAATGGGCTGGCTAGCAGGGAGGGAAGATATTTCAATTAACTATTGGGAGGTGTGCAGGATGGGGGATTCCAGCCATTTGCAGTGTTTTTATATAGGTGAGGGCACACACCTGGGTGAAGGTGAAGTGTCTGCAGAGAAGAAGACTGGCGGAGGAGAGCGAGGTAACTAGTGAGGGACTAACGTTGGAAACATGTCAGGAAAATGATTTCTGTACAGCTGGAGAACTGGAGAAGAGGCAGTACATTAGCAGGGAGCGAGCAGCTTGGGTTAACAATGATCTGGAAGAGGAGCAGTGTGACAGACAGAGATAGATCTGTGTGAGGGTGAAAGGGAGCAGGATGGGACATATTCACCAGTCCCTTCCACCGCTCTCAGTGTCCTGACAGATCCCTCAGCTTTCAGTTCCATCTGGCAGCTGAAAGCCGACAGGAGGGAGAGAAACCGGCTTTCCGCTGCTGGATGGATCGTTTCTGTAATTGTCACACTGCACCAATCCTCCTGCCTTCCGGGCCTCTATGTGCGCTCGGGCCCCCTACAGGAGGACCGGTCCCCCCCCCTATCAGTGGCCCTGACCATTACCATCAAAAGTCAAACTAAAAGGAAACCCCAAATTTTGGGTTGTCCCAAGAAAAGTAACAGAGGGGAAATCTTGAAATGGGGACACTAGTTCTGGGGACCTGGATGATCCCAAGGGATTCCCTTAATTTGCAGGGATTTCCTCTCACTTTCTGCTTGGCTATGGGACAGGAAGTGAAGGGAAATTTCTGAAATGGAACACTGATGGCAAAAAAAATATAACCCTCCATTACTCTATCCAAAATTAAAAAGTTAAAAATAGTTTTGCCTATAGTTCTACTTTAAAGTAATTTTATTAAACTTTTGGACACTGAAGCCAAGAGAGGTAATTGTTGACTTTTAAAACAGAGACTCAGTTGTCAGTTTTTGTCATGTGTCCCAATGGGGAAATTTCATTTTACTTCCTGTCCCAAAACCCCAACTGGAAGTGAGAGGAAATCCCTTCAAACGTGAGAAAATCCTTCGTTTTACCAGGATCACTGGAACAAGTGTGGGGGATTTCACTGTTCTGGTGACTCAAAATTTAGGATTTTCTTTCACTTTCACTGTCCTGGTCACAGGACAAATAGAGAGGGTGTGTAGGCAGAGGTTAATTTACTGTCCCTTTAACCACTTCAGTCCCAGAAGGTTTTACCCCCTTAATTACCAGGCCATTTTTTGCAATACGGCACTGCGTTACTTTAACCACTTCAGTCAGTGGCCTCTTTTTTGGGTTTGTTGTTTACAAGTTAAAATCATTTTTTTTTTGCTATAAAATTACTTAGAACCCACAAACATTATATATTTTTTTTTCTAACACCCTAGAGAATAAAATGGCAGTCATTGCAAAACTTTATTGCACACCGTATTTTCTTCCAAGCGTGCTTTTTTTTTAATAAATTCAGTTTTCTTAGTTAAAAAATAAGAAAACAGTAAAGTTAGGCCAATTTTTTTCCATATTGTGAAAGATAATGTTACACCGAATAAAATGATACCCAACATGTCATGCTTCAAAATTGCGTCCGCTCGCGGAATGGCGACAAACTTTGCAGCTTAAAAATCTCCATTGGCGACGTTTAAAAAATTCTACAGGTTAGCAGTTTTGAGCTACAGAGGAGGTCTAGTGATAGAATTGTTGCTCTCGCTCTAACGATTGCAGCGATACCTCACATGTGTGGTTTGCACACCGTTTTCATATGTGGGCAGGACTTACGTATGCGTTCGCTTCTGCATGCGAACTCGCAAGGACGGGGAGCTTTAAATTTTTTTTTATTTTTTTTGAATTATTTATTTTACTTTTTACTTTTTATTTTTACACTGGTCTTTTTTTTTTTTTTAAAAATGATCACTTTTATTCCTATTACAAGAAATGTAAACATGCCTTGTAATAGAAAAAAGCATGACAGGTTCTCTTAAATATGAGATCTGGGGCCAAAAAGACCTCAGATCTCATATTTACAGTAAAATGCAAAAAAAAAAAAATCTGAAAAAAATGACTGCCCAAAAAAAAAAAAACGGGCCCTTTAAGACCGTTGGGCGGACGTGACTTCTGATGTCATTTCTGCCCTGCCGCACTATGGAGCCGAGTGAGCGGACGGGGGGGACGGATCGGATCATCTCCGCCGCTGCGGGGTCCGGAAAGCGGCGGGAGGGGGGGGCACCTCTCCCACCACTGATAAAAGTGATCTTGTGGTGAATCCGCCACTAAGACCACTTTTATCATTTTCAGAATCGCCGGCTCTAAAAAACAATATCTAAATGGTGCCTGCAGCTGCAGGCACCATTCAGATATCACTTCTCAAAGGTAGCGACGTCATATGACGTCCACCCAACGAGAAGTGGTTAACTGACAAGTGCGACGTTATACCCAAATAAAATTGATGTCCTTTTTTTCCCACAAATAGAGCTTTCTTTTGGTGGTATTTAATCACCTCTGTGTTTTTTATTGTACAAAACAAAAAAAGACAGACAATTTTGAAAAAAACAATATTTTTTAGTTTCTGCTATAAAACATAACCAGTAAAAAATCAAATTTCTTCATCAATGCAGGCCAATATGCATTCTACTACATATATATGGTTTGGGTAGAGCTTAGGCAGAGGTCAGTAGGCTGATGGGAATGGAGCTGCCTGGTCATGGAGATGTACTGAAAGACTAAGCAATTTCTTCAGGATGGCCACCTCTATAGGCAGTCCCGGGTTACAAACAAGACTTTGTAGGTTTGTTCTCAAGTTTAATTTTTACATGCCTTGGAACAAGTATTTTTTTAAGTGTAACTTCAGCCCAAAAAATAATTTTTAAGATTTTTTTGAATAGCATAGGGAAGGGTTAACACCCTTGTAATGTTTGTTTTGCTGCTTATGTCCCTGTTCCGAAGATTTCATCTCACTTTTTGTCCCTGTGGCAATTGGATTTTGAAAATGTTGGGTTGTGGTGGAAACAAGGATTGGTGATAGAGCTTCAGTGGAGACACCTTTTACCCATAAGAACTCTTACAGGAGTGAATTTACCTTCCGAGGGGTAGATTTCCTCTCACTTCCTGTTGTCTCCCTCCGTTTGTAAGCATAGGTCATATGTAAGTTAGATGTATGTAACGTGGGGACTGCTTGTACTACCAGTTGATAGCAAAGGTACACTGCTGACTAAAAGAGGATGCGTTGTGAGTCTTTTGATGAAGATTATTCTTTGCTAAAGATTTTTACCTATGTACTACCTCAAGCATTTCATAAAATAGGGTTGGACTGAGCCTCTAACTGAAGTAATATTTTTTAAGTGGATGTCTATTTTCTGTGAAAGTGTGAGTTGGGATAGCACACAGTTAGGCCACAGTGCCAGACAGGCGCATCCCAATGCGAGAGACACATCATTCTGAATTACAATGGTGCAAATCTGGTCGGGATAGGGGACAAAGCTACCCTCTTGTGGTTAAGGACCAGACCTCCTTTATGTAGCACGCAGCAAGAGACCTGGGCCCACCTGTCACATGAGCATCAGTCACATAAGTCTAAGAAGGGCGTGAAAGGAGAAAGAGACATTTCTCATTTAGACTTATTCAGCTGTTTGCAAAATTAGAAGCCTGAGCTATTGAGCTCTATAAACAACAGTTTTTTTCAACTGCACAGCTAAGAATAGAAAGGTAAACTTAGCCTGAAGTGCTACCTGCTGACTGGAAAAAAATGATCACAACCAGGGCCACTGCATTCATTTGTTAAATAGTAGTAGTATATGCATTTTACTGAGAATTGTATGTTATACTTAGTTCTGAGATGCTTTTTGGATTTGTTGTTGAGGTATACTGTAACTTATAGAATGACATCTAATCAACAAACTTGGAAAGCCAACTGACTGAAAAACCATTTTGTAGTTTGGCAATTTATGGTAATTACAATGACTGATGTGAATGTACAATATATGTAAAGTGCTGCGTAAATTGACAGCGCTATATAAGTACCTCATATAAATAAAAATAAATAAATATTCTAACCTCCTGTTGTGTTTTTTTTACTATTCATATAAGGAGCATATGAACAGCTATATTAGATTAGATTAGATTCAACTTTATTGTCTTTACACATGTACAAGTACAAGGCAACGAAATGCAGTTTGGGTCTAACCAGAGTGCAATAACAGCAAATGCAGGATATACAATGTTACATGATTTACATAAGTTAAATAGAATGGTATATAGGACTATAAACAGTAATTTACAGATGCATATGTACTATGAATATACAGATAAATATATATATACTATGAATATAATATACAGATGAATATATATATACTATGAATATAATATACAGATGAATATATATGTACTATGAATATAATATACAGATGGATATATATGTACTATGAATATAATATACAGATGAATATATATATACTATGAATATAATATACAGATGAATATATATGTACTATGAATATAATATACAGATGGATATATATGTACTATGAACAATAATATACAGATGGATATATATGTACTATTAACAATAATATACAGATAATTATATATGTACTATGAACATGATATACAGATCAACACTAATATACAGATGAGTATATATGTACTATGAACACGATTACAGAGGCCTTTTTTTAGACAGTCCATAAGCAAAATAACGAAGTGTGAAGTGTGGGGGAAAATGTGAGAGTGTATCAACGAGGGGCAGGGTTCAGTAAAGAGACAGCTCTAGGGAAAAAGCTGTTCTTTAGTCAGCTGGTCCTGGTCCGGAGGCACCTGAAATGCCTACCGGAGGGCAGAAGAGAGAACAGTCTATGGGCGGGATGAGACGAATCCATAAGAATGCTGCGAGCTTGACGCAGACAGCGTTTCTTTTGGATGTCCACCATGGCTGGGAGTGAAGTCCCTGTGATGCGCTGGGCAGTTTTCACCATGCGCTGCAGTGCCTTGCGCTCTGCAACAGAACAGCTCCCATACCAGACTGTGACACAGCTGGTCAGGATGCTTTCTATTGCGCAGCTGTAGAAGTTCATCAGGATATCCGAGGAGAGCTGATTTTTCTTTAGTGTCCTCAGGAAAAAGAGGCGCTGGTGAGCCTTCTTGACCAGGCTGGAGGTGTTGATAGTCCAGGACAGGTCCGCCGAGATGTGAATCCCCAGGAACGTAAAACTGGAGACGCGCTCAACAGCCATCCCATTGATGTAAATGGTGTCGCGTGTGCCTCTTGACTCTTTCCATGTACCTTTCAAGTTGTTTACTCAGTTCATCCCCTAATAATTCTAGGGATTTTTTTATAATCATTCTAATAAGAAGAGATTGTTGAGTCTGATTTCACGGTTTGCTATTTATATGTCACACATGACAGTCTGATATATTGCCTTTTTGTTACTTTGTGTGCTGTAGTACCGCTGACAAAAGAGGAGCATTCAGCTGATGTTTAGGCAAACTTGGAGGTCTGCCACTAGTTTAGACATGAAAAAGAATTATATAACAAGATCCCTCTGTCCCATTTACAATTTTGATTACATTATAATCTTATTTGAATGTTTTACATTTTACGTTACTAGCAAATGTGTGCCTTTTTGTGAATTGGTTACTTTATGCTGTTTTTGGTCTCTGAACAACACAGCAATAATAACACTTTAGCTGGGCAAATATTTGGTCAAGTTTGTCATCTCACAAAAACTGATCAGCAAAAGAACACGTATTTGGTGGAGATGGAATATTGGGTGAGGGAGAGAAGGGGTAGACCAGGAGCTGAGTGTAGGGAGATAGAGGAGACAAAGTAACAAAATAACACGGGCTTGGCAGTGGTGGGGAAAGGGGGTTATTTTTCTTTTTTTAATGTCTCTGAACGTAGCCAATGCGTCCCTGCACATTGTGGCGTTCAGATTCGTATTTTAGAGCAACATTCAGGGATATAAAAATTGCCCAAACATGTTTAATCTATTGCCTAAAATGAATATTCTAACCAATAGAAATCGTTTCGAATCATACGCTTCTAAATGCCTACGCACCTAATTGCATGCCAAAACAGGTATTTTCACACTGGATTGCTGGCAGAAAGAGCCAGCGTAGATAGGAGTATTTTTAATACACCCATATGCATGGGACTTAAAGCACATTATTTCATTTAAAATACTTATGTAATTGACATTTATATTGAAACTCACTCCAATCAGTTCAGTGAGCTTTTGTTCTGTTCAAGTGTATCGGAATGCAAAACCAGCTAAAGCAGGTCAAGTGCAGGCCAGAATTATGCATAATCTCAGAAGTATCTCAAACTGATGTCAACCTGATGCCATCAACACAAGCCCAAAGCCCATAAACACAGGTCCTTAGAGCTCTTATCTTACTGACAGATGCAATTCTTTAACCTCTGCATTCTGTTTAGCATGCTTTAGCGACAGGTATACTTCAAAGGATTGTATAACAAATAGAATGCTTATGTTACTGATACTTGTAATTTATATTTCTGAATTCAATTTAGAATGCTTAGGTTTTTGAGATGAAGCACTGCATTCTATTTTGAATATTATTACCGACAGCTGTATTTATATTGTGTGGTGTTCTGAAAGGCTAGGTGATTGATGAACCGCGCATGCATTCATTTGCAGGAAATAAGGTGGAATCCGGTCTGGGTTTTACCAGCTACCTTGGCAGGGTGGATTCCGGACCAGATTTTGCGGTCCACTTGTGTCCATCAACAGGGGGTATAAAGGAAACAGGTCTGGATCAGATGATTTGCTCTGGCCTGGGACTCAGGAGCCATCAAACCCGAGAGAGCTGATGAACTGAACTTTGCTTTGTGACTAAAACAAAAGGTTTGCATTATCTTTGTTTTGTGGGTGACTGGGAGAAGCCCTTCACCTCTGAGTTAGGAAACTGGAAATTTTTAGTTAGTGCCTGGATGGTAAGGATTTATTTTCTTTTTTGTTTATTTGATTTACCTGCAACCTTTTAAATACATTTGGCTGCAAGTCAGATTTTAAGAAAACCTGCCGTTTGGACTACCTTTTTCCCAGGAAAGGTGATCCCCATTGAGCTAACACCCCACAATTGCTCTATTTTGATTACAAGACCTATGACACTGACAGCTGAACTTGAAATCATTGCCTTCGGTTTAGAATGCTTACGAGTCAGATTGTTTTCTATTTTATACTGGTGAGTGTTGCAGTCAGAGGACTGAGAGGCATGAAGTCCTGAAGGGACTGGGTGCAAGCAGTCTAGGATGGATGCAGAGTCAGTCTGGGAGGACAGTGGAGAAGTAGCCAGGAGGGCTAGTGAAAGGGGCAGCTGCAGCCAGGTGGGCTGGCAGCGCCCCAGAGAGGTGGTACTGGGAGCAGTAGCCACAGGAGAGGATAGCTAGCACCAAAGACCTCTATTCTGCTGCACTACAAAAAGGGGGTAAGAAGAGGAGTGTGTATATACCGGACGTATATAGTTTGTGTCTCTGAAGATCTACTGATCAAGTGGGCATCCCATAACAACGCTTTTCTCATCCAAGTTTAATACCACTAAATGAAAAAAAAAAAAAAAACAAAGCTGCAAGGACTGCTTCTTGTCTCAGGAGTGATTGAGAAATGCATGTGCGTGGCTGTGCAGGGTGGGAGATAACCAACATTCACCAGTGGCTCCTGCGTGAGTAGCGCTACAATAAATTGTGTTAAGAATGCATACGTTGCTTGCAATGTACTTTATATCACTGCATTCTGTTCCAAATTCTTAAGTTATTGACAATTGTATTTTGTATTCCTGCTATAAGTTTAGAATGCTTATGTTTGTAATTTATATTCCTGCATTTTATTTAGAATGCTTATGTTACTTAGGCCCATGCACACAGGTGTCAAACAAAATGCATCCAGTATGAGTTTGGAGCTCATGTAATGCTTTGCTATGTCTGAATTCACACCTAGGCATTCAATTGCATCAAGGTGCATTGAGTCTAGCTGTGTTTTACAAACAAGAATTTTGTTCATCTATGGACCGTTTAGGGTGGGGTCGGCAACCTGTTGATCACAGGTAGGTGTGGAGGAGACCACTGTCCTTCTTTGCCAGGAGGGGCAGCGTCAGCATCATTTACTGTAAACCGAGTTTGTGAATGAACAAGGAGCTATTTAGCAGAGAACACTTGCCATTCATTTACTGACCAGTGCAGTTGAGGCTGCAGAGAAAGGAACTTGGGAATTTCTGTCCTCAGTCCCTTTGTCTCAAAAGTGAGACATCAGGGGTCTATTTAGACCCCTAATATTTCATCAAAGCCAGCAGGACTCCTAAAAAAAAATGTAAAAAGATAATAAAAATAATATTGTAAAAAACTATTTTAAAAAAATATAATGATCAAAATAAAAAATAACATATTAAAAATAAAAAACTACTGACACCATCCACTGCTCTACTGACACCGTCCACTGCTCTACTGACACTGTCAACTGTCCTACTGACACCAACCTCTGCCCTACTGACACATCCACTGCTCTACTGACACCATCCACTGTCCTGTTGATACCAATCTCTGCCCTACTGACATATCCACTGCTCTATTGACACCATCCACTGCTCTACTGACACTGTCCACTGCCCTACCAATACCGTCCACTGCCCTACTGACACCGTCCACTGCCCTGCTGACACCATCTTCTGCCCTACTGACACCGACCTCTGCCCTACTGACACATCCACTGCTCTACTGACTGACACCATCCACTGTCCTACTGATACCAACCTCTGCCCTACTGACATGTCTACTGCTCTATTGACACCATCCACTGCCCTACCGATACTGTCCTCTGTCCTACTGATACTGTCCTCTGACCTACTAATACTGTCCTCTGACCTACTGATACCGTACTCTGACCTACTGATACTGTCCACTGCCCTACTGACACTGTCCACACGCTATCTCCTGCCTTACTGACACTGTCCACAAACCGTTCACTGCCCTCCTGACACTGTCCGCACACGGTCCTTTGTCCTACTGGCACTGTACACTTTTATTGTAGTGTAAGTTTATATTTTTACAGTGACGTGTTTTTTCTATATATGTATAATTATAAGTTTCCCTTACTATTTATTTAGGCCTTACTAGTTAAGCTCTTAGGCAGGGTTCACACTATTCGACACAAAAATGGTCAGACTTTTGAGCCTACTTTACCCTGCAACATCGGTCCTACTTCGGTCTTACTTTGATCCTACTTCCATCCGACTTGAATGAACAAGATAAGATTTTGCTCCAACTTTGAGATAGTGACTTGTCCTTTGACAAAACAATCCCAGTGTGAGATCAATTCCTTTTACTGCTGCTGTAATCACCAAGTTGGATGTCACAAGTCGGATGGTTAGAACAAGGATCTGACTCTGAGCCTACTTCAATGATATTCAATGGGCTGAAGTAGGACCAAAGTCGGACCAAAGTAGTACAGGAATCTTTTTCAAAGTCGGACCGACTTGTGTCGGACCAGTTAAGACGGCTCTCATAGGTAAACATTGATTTGGTGACGTCATGCGACTTGTGCTCACAATGTCGGTCCGTTTTTCGGACTAGTGTGAACCCAGCCTTAGAAAAAAAAGGGCACTGATATTTGATCCCTTTCATGTTGTTCAGATAGATCTACGCCTACCCCTGGTTTAGGGCTATTGCGCACAGGCAGCTGAGCCTGTGCAGCGTAACTTCTGGCTGGGTTCACACTATCCGACACAAGAACAGTCAGACATTTGATCCTACTTTGCCCTGCAACATCGGTCCTACTTCTGTCCTACTTTGGTCCTACTTCCATCCGACTTTAATGAACAAGATAAGATTTTGCTCCAACTTTGAGATAGTGACTTGTCCTTTCACCAATCAAAACAATCCCAGTGTGAGATACATTCCTTTTACTGCTGCTGTAATCACTAAGTCGGATGTCACAAGTCGGATGGTTAGAACAAGGATCCGACTTTGATCCTACTTGAGGCTGGGTTCACACTAGTCCGATTCTCGGACCGACATGAAGAGCACAAGTTGCATTACATCACAAAAACAATGATTCCCTATGAGAGCCATCTTAACTGGTCCGACTTGTGTTTTTCAGAGTCGGACCGACTTTGAAAAAGGTTCCTGTACTACTTTTGTCCGACTTTGATCCTACTTCAGCCCATTGAAAGGCATTGAAGAAAAGTTTCAGCCAGGCTGAGACTTTTTGTGTTCAGCCTGGTCAATTCTACCGAGAGTATCCCTTAGTAACAAAAACACTACATTACGTTGAACACGAGAAGTACAGCCAGGCTCTTAGCCTGATCACACTTGGGTCGGAGTTCATCCTAGTTTCAGCCTAGGAACAAGATTGGTAGGCTGAACACTGTAGGCTGAATCACTAATGTCGTCGTCATTTTCCTTACATAGAGTGTGACCCTAACAAAACTAACCACTTTCCTGTTCAGTGATAGAGTTTCAACCTCGTTTTAGAATAGAACAAGTAATTTCAGCCTACCTTCATCCTG
>BLSH010166726.1:761421-784572 GCA_018402905.1 Glandirana rugosa | reverse complement strand
CAAGCCCTGCCCCCATATGATGTCACAGCTCCACCCCAGGAAGCGACATCACATGGGGGTGGGGCTTCCGGGTGATGTCATCTGGTGGCCACGCCCCATGCCAATATAAGGCACAGCATACAGCGGAGAGGGCATTCATGAAGGAGATCGTGTCGTGTCAACATGGGAAGAAGAAGAAGGAGAAGAAGAGAGGAAGATCAGAGGGAAGGGGACCGGCAAAAGAGCAGAAGACGCCGCAGGGAAGGAGAAGAAAGAAGGCCCCCTCAGAAGATGGAAGACCCCGCAAAAGAGCCAAAGAAAGAAGAGCCAGAGAGGGGAGAAGACCGCCGGAGCAGATTTAATAAAATATTTTAAAAAGCTGTGTGGTTTTTTTTTGTACATAATTCTTTCCAGGTAAATGGGTAGGGGTACGATGTACCCCATACCCATTTACACAGGGTGGGGGGCCAGCATCTGCCCGCCCGCAGACCCCGACAACCAACGGCCAGGGTTGTCGGGAAGAGGCCCTTGTCCTCATCAACATGGGGACAAGGTGCTTTGGGGTGGGGGGCGCAGAGCCCCCCCTGCCTTGAAGCACCCATACTCCCCATGTTGAGGGCATGCGGCCTGGTATGGTCCGGGGGGGGAGCTCGCCCGTCCCCACCCCCTTTCCTGGCCTGCCAGGCTGCGTGCGAGGATAAGGGTTTGGTATGGATTTTGGGAGGGATCCCACACCGTTTTTCCGGCGTGGGGGTTCCCCTTAAAATCCACACCAGACCAAAGGGCCTGGTATGCTCCTGGAGGAAACCCCATGCCATTTTTTTTTTTAAATTTGGCGTGGAGTCTCCCTTCAAGATGCTTAGAGCACAAGGTGCCTGGTATTGTCGGGATCAAAGTCGGATCCCTGTTCACAGACAAACGGTCCAACTTTGACCCTATGTAGGACCATAAATCGCACAGCAAAGTAGGATCAAAGTCGGACCGTTTTTTTGTCGGATAGTGTGAACCCAGCCTTAATGATATTCAATGGGCTGAAGTAGGACCAAAGTCAGACCAAAGTAGTACAGGAACCTTTTTCAAAGTTGGACAGACTTGTGCTGGACCAGTTAAGACGGCTTTCATAGGGAAACATTGATTTTGTGACGTAATGCGACCTGTGCTCACAATGTCGGTCCGTTTGTCGGACAAGTGTGAACCCAGCCTCTGGTGTATTTTCCCTGCCTGGGGAGCCAGGTGCTGCTTACAGCCGCCCATAGAAATAAAAGGCTGTGTGCTTTTGTATTAAGGTATATGCTGGTACTTGTATAAACACTTATATAATGTACAGTTGTATTTCAAGAATATATGTATTTTTTACATTCGGTTATAGTGTTACATGACTGAGTAATTGTCAGCCAAGCTGTCACACCACGGAAAAGTGAAAAATTGATCAGCAATAACGGGGTTTTACAGGCTGGTACTCAATTGGTTAAACTTATTGGAGAGCTCTGCATTGTTGTAAAAAAAACTTTTGGGCTATAGACCATTCAATGGTGTCACTCACCTGCTGTTTGATTATTTATAGAGGAATTTAAAATCCAAACAAGACATTAAAAACCAAGGCAAGTCTGTAAAAACATTTTAAATACATACAAAGAAAACTAGCCACAAAACAGTGATCAAAGTTAATATACTTTTCCTTTCACTCGTTCTTTTCAGACTTCTGTACAAAAAGGCATTTATTCAGTCATCAGCAGCAATTAGACTGTGAGATTATCTGCAGCTTAGCAAGCTTTTTCCTATTGCTCCATCTTGTCAGCCCTATTCACATTGTTTGCTTCTTTTCTCTCTCTTTACGTGTGGAAAGAATTATCCAAGTCAGTGCACTTGTCTGCTTCACACATGTCCTCTGGGATTGTCCAACTCTCCTCATGTTCGGCCTGCTATTATCCTTGCTCACTCTGCTTTCTGTGGGTTTACTTACTCATAGTTTCTGATTTATGATCCACATTTATCCTCATACTGGTGACCAATCATTTCACACTCCATCTGAACAATAGCCAAGTAGTTTGTGAAACATATTTAATAAATGTCAAGGAAGTGTCAGTTACATTCCCAGGAGAACACAGAGAAAGGTTGTATTGGATTAAGAAGGGAACACAAAGAAAGTAGATTTCAAGAGGAACAATACTGTATTTTTAGTGAGCACATCTTTTGGATCATTGTTGTTCCTTTTTAATGGTGACATTCCAACCCATGCATGCTTGCTGTACAATATTTGTAGGCATAACTTTTTTTCTCATTTTGGACTGTTCATTTTGGATTTTATCCCCAGATGTAAGGGAAATCCCTGGTAGTCAGCAGTACTAGTATCCCCATTGGAAGACGTTCCCTCAATTCCTGTTCCGATGACCACTTCAGTGAAATGGTCACAAGGACAAAAAGAGAGAGAATGTCCTTAATGGGGATATAAACAGCATTGAAAACCTGACAGGTGGTCTAATGCCTTTCCACTCTAAAACAATAAGGTTTGCCTTCAGTTATATTTGAATTATTCTAGTACACTGGAGTTTCCCTTTAATCGCCTAGTCTCTTGTACTGAGAGAGACTTGGGGATTCCATTGCTGACCATCTCCTGATAATACTAGGCCCCTGGCATCCACTGGTTCCAAATCATTCAACATTACTGACCTGGAAAAAGCATTGTGCAAGTAAAGCCATAATTCGATAAATAATATGAAGCACAATACCGTGCTAATCTAATTAAGTAACAAATAAGCACCAGCACAACAACAGGCAATATTGCAAAAGGAAAATGTAGTAAACAGTGCAGCGCTAGGAAAAAACATTGAAAGTGAAAAACCCTATGGATAAATTCAAATATCCATTAACAATGTACAAAAATAGCAACAGACTTAATAGGCATAGCATTAAATGTGCAAAAATAGCAATTAACTTGATAAATTGATTGAGGTAGATAAATATATAATATAGTGCAAAAAAGTGAAGAGACAAAAAGTGCACCAATCACAATACATGAATTGTGTCCATAATTGATATCTAGTTCATAGAGGCATTTAGAGCTAGTTAAATAGATATAAGAAAGTTCACATGTGCAGTCCAAAGGGAAGAAATGGAGTCTCAGCTTCAACATTACAGCACCCGTGCACAAGGGATCTGCCACCAATTAATAGGGAGCTTACCAGAACTAGTAGACTGCATTTGCCAACTAAGTTGACTAGGCAGGGGGTGTAACACACCATTAATGGAATTTCCACGTCTCTCCTATTTCCACATCAATATGGGGTGATCACTGTATCAATAGTGTGGACCTCACTTGTAATGACACATTCCACCAAGGTTATAAATCTGCATATCTTGTTAAAACCGGGTGTATCCAAGAGAAATAGAAAGACTCTACATAGCGTAAATCCGTATTATAAGGAAAATTTATTATAAAATACAGGAACACTTACATGTCCATATGATAAATAGCGCTTGGTTTAAAAATCTCTCAGTCAGCACAACACAATGGCAGCCAAACACCACGACCCAAACAGCACAAACATGCTGTTTGGCTACCATTGCGTTGTGCTGACTGAGAGATTTTTAAACCAAGCGTTATTTATCATATGGACATGTGATTGTTCCTGTTTTTATAATAAATTTTCCTTATAATACAGATTTACGCTATGTGGAGTCTTTCTACTTCTCTTGTATACACCTGATTTTAACGATATATGCATATTTATAACCTCGGTGGAATGTGTCAACACAAGTGAGGTCCGCACTATTGATACTGTGATCACCCCATCGATGTGGAGATAGGAGAGACGTGGAAATTCCTTTGTTGGTGTGTTACACCCCCTGCCTGGTCGACTTAGTTGGCGTATGCCTTTCTAAGTCCACTCATTTTGGTAAGCTCCCTATTGATTGGCGGTGGATCCCTTGTGCACGGGTGCTGTACTGTTGAAGCTGTGACTCCATTTCTTCTCTTTGGACTGCACATGTGAACCTCTTATTATATCTATTTAATTACCTCCAAATGCCTCTATGAACTGGATGTTAATTATGGAAACAATTCATGTATTGTGATTGGTGCACTTTTTGTCTCCTCACTTTTTTGCACTATATTATATATTTATCTACCACAATCCATTTATCAAGTTTATTGCTATTTTTGCACATTGTGAATGGATATTTGAATTTATCCATAGGGTTTTTCATAATTAGATAAGAATTCCAGATCTGCACGCTTGTAAATGCAAATATTGATGTTTATGGCTCAGTATGATAGTTGGACAGTCATTATTTTAAAGAGGGATCATTATTGGCAGCCAGGATATTGCATTAGTAAAATGGTGAGGGGGGTATAAGGAAACAAAATGACAACAGAGTTGTCCAGAATATAAATATCACACTTTTTAGGCTCACCAAATCCTAGTCCTGACCTTAGTTCTAATGAGATGATGTAATATGATCGAATACAGACCACTCATGCAACATATCTAAATATATATACTAATACTTTACGGTGTAAGAATTTGATAAGATGTGTAGTGTTCTCCCAGTTAAGCTGTTATATAAATTTAGTTATTGGCTCCACATTAGTGAGTGGAATGGTTGCTTCCAGTTAGGCGGTAATTTTAATTTGGCTCCACTATAGTAGAGTGGTTGTTGATTATTTGAGTCTGCTCAGGGTTACTGATTTGATTTGATTGCTTACCCCTGCCTCTGGAAGAAGCTTGCAGAGCATAGGGAGGGAGATTCAAATGATCAGCTGAATATTCATCAAACCCTGGCCTGTTCCCACTACCAGGGGTTCTCGAACCAGGGCCGTAAGAGAGGTTGTCCCCTGCACAAGTCAGACTCGACAACCAGGTACATGACAGCGGGGCTCGCGGCACTGACAGCACCCCCTACATCAAAGTCCCGCACTTACCCCATCTAGGAAGCGGGCGAGCAGGCAGTTGCTTCGGCCGTGCATCCCGCTCTTCCTCCGAGAAAGGCGTCCAATAGGAATGCCTGACTTCTCAGCCAATCGGGAAATGGGTAACATACCCACACTTCCTGATTGGCAGAGAGACAATACAGTGTTAGAAAAGCAAATATTCATTTGCTTTTCTAACACACATGAGTGGCCTGCGAGCACAATGCTCTGCGCTCAGAGTCCACTCTATTTTGAAGCCTATTAGAGCCTATGGCTCTAGTCAGGTGCTTCAAAAAAACACCCCCGCTGCTGTAATTCATGCGCCCGGTGTCCTGAAAGGGGCCGGATGCATGAATAGGGGGTGGCTACGGTGGCCATGGATAGATTCATGCTATGCTATTTATCATAGGGGTGGCGAGGATAGAGGGGGCGGTGCCCGTGCGCCCTTAATGGATGGGCCACCCCTGCTGGTGAGATGTGATTCTCTGTATCTGAGTTCCTACCCTTCTTGCCTCCCCTCTAGTTGCACATATCCTGTCTCCATAGAATATAGACTACTGTTATATGAGTAACCTCAAAATTCTTTCATGGAATGTCCGTGGGCTGAATTTGAAGTTTAAAAGATCCCTGGTTCTTCAGTACCTCAAATCCCAGAACCCACATATAGTTCTCCTGCAAGAGACTCATTTGATTGGTAAAACACTCTTCCTTAATAGATACTGGATACAGAAAATGATACACTCTACCCATTTCTCATATGCTAGAGGTGTCGCCATTTTAATTCATATTAATTCATCAAATTTAATTCATCTTTCCCACGTATCAGCCTCCTCTTTTTCCATATGTTCCCGTACCAGCGGCATAACAGTAGCGATTCTATCTTGCATCAGTGAGATATGCTCAATGACACTTCTATAAAATGGGGTTGCTCCCTTCCACGTTTCTTTTGCAACATTTAGCAATCCCCTGGGGTGTCTACCATACGGTAGTTTAAAAGGGGAGTAACCTGTAGACGCCTGAGGTACCTCTCGTATGGCAAAAATGAGGTATGGCAGCAAGAAATCCAGATTTCTCCCATCTTTGTCCACCACCTTTTTTAACATGCTTTTGAGCATTTTGTTAAATCTCTCCACAAGACCATCAGTTTGCGGGTGGTAGACAGAGGTACAGAGATGGGAGATTTTGAACAACTTACACAATTCCTTAGTGACAAATACTTGGAAAAGCTCTTTAGCAAATGTTTTAGCTGAGGTATTACTTAAGGTAATGGCTCCAGGATATCGCGTGGCATAGGCCAGTATTACCAGTATGTGCTGATGTCCCCAGACAGACTGTACTACTGGTCCCACCACATCCACTTCAATTATTGGTAACGGTACCAGTGGACTGAGAAAATGGGGCGATAGAGCAGAATACTGACACTCTGGGCATGACTCACAATATTCTTTGACATCTGCATATAACCTGGGCCAAAAGAATCTCTGAGTTATCCTCTCCTTAGTTTCTCTATACACAGATGTCCACCCATCATATGACCATGGGCTAAATCTAATACCATTCGGCGATAGGGTTTGGGAACCACTAGCTGCCCTACCTCCTCCTCCCCTTGCTTTACCAACTGATACAGCGAGTTAGTTTTAAGAGCCATGTAGGGAAAAGACACCCCTACATTAGGTTCAAGAGGTTCTCCAGTTATCCTTTTAATGTTCGGTACAAAAATCATCTTTTCTGACCCTTAAGTCAGGCACCACATTCTGTCCACTCTCACTATTAGCCAGAGATAACTTCTTGTTCATTAACCTCTAGATGGGGGCTGGATTCCAGCTCCTCCTGCTCCCCAGCGATTACAGAAAAAGGAAAAGGATCTTCCTCTTCCTCGGACATGCCAATAGTTTTCCTTTCAATTTGGTAATCAAAAGGGTCTGGTGAGAGTTCCCGTGTTTCCTCAGCAGGGGTAGCTCTGTCCTCCCGACTCCTTTTGTTTTCCCATTAATTCCAAAAGTGGGGAAAATCTCTCCCCACTAGGGCTTCATACGACAGTGAGGGTACCATTCCCACTAAATGTGTCACGGTGTCCCACGGGGTATCAATCTCACAGCAGTCTGATAGTCATGTGTTTCACCATGTATGCAAATAACCCTAATGGTACTAGGGTGTAACTTTGCAGGATTTACACAATCACCTTTGACTAATGTCACAACACTACCAGAATCTAGCAGAGCCGTGACTGGCTTTCCATAAACTGAAATCACACACATTTGTTTTTACATGCGAGCCTGACATGTTGCAGACATGTCACCCATGCTAAAAAGAGACATGCGTTTTTTTAGAGCACAGTAAACAGCAATATGACCTAATGCATGGCAGCGTTAACATTTTATGTGTTCTGTACCCAGTCCTCTAAACAGGCCTTCCTGACCTATTTGGCTAGTCTCCAGGTCTTGAGCCCATAGTCTCATTATCTGTGGCCACAGACTTGTAATTTCTTCCCATGCCCTTGAACCCTGGAACAGTCTTACTGGATCCTCCGGGTGAGTTTTCACCCTTAGAGACATTGGAGTGGGGCACGAACGAGTTTAACATGTCCTTGGCTGCTGTATATCTCTCCACTTGGTCCACCAGCTGGTTTGCAGTGTTAGGGTCACCATGGCTGCCCCACTTACTCAAAGTGGCAGGGAGCGCCCTTAAATGTATATGACCACATGCTCCACAATCTTAGGGCCCAACAAAGTCTCTGGCTGCTGCCAGTTCTTGGTGAGGGATATTAAGTCAAACATTTGGGAGCAAGGTGGCTTGTCGTTACTGTAAGACCAGCTCTGCACCCGTTGAGCCCAAATTGCAATGGTGATGCCCATGCATGCAAGCATCTTCGCTTTCAGTGTCTCATAATCCAGGGCAGCCTCTGATTCCAGGTCATAATAGGCCTTTTGGGGTTCTCCTGTCAGAAAAGGTGCTAGCAGTCCTGCCCATTGCTCTTTTTGCCAACCTTCTCGAACAGGGACTCTTTCAAAAGTTGCTAGGTATGCTTCTACATTATCTGCAGGTGTCATCTTCTGCAGGAAATAACTGGTACGCACCATTTTTTGTTCCACTGGTAAAGAACTTGCGGACCCGTCTTTAATTCCACCAGCACTTCTGCAAACTGGCAGTTCGTCTCCTGCTGGGCTGTGATGGCCTGGTGATTCACCTCCTGCTGGTCTGCAATGGCCTGGTGATTCGCCTCATGCTGCTGGCGGTTTGCCTCCTGCTGAGCTGCGGTGGCCTGTGCTATCTGGTGATAGGTTTCCTGCTGTTGGTGATTGCTTTCCTGCTGGGTTGTAGTAGCCTGTAGCAGGGTTTTTAATACATCCTCCATCTTGTTTAAGAAGATACCCGCATCCTCCACCATGTGTGGGGGGGTTAGCTCAATGGGGATCACCTTCCCTGGAAGGCAGTCCAAATGGTAGGTTTGCCTAAAATTTGGCTTATAGCCAGGTTTATTGAAAAGGTTGCATGTAGAAATCAAATAAACAAAACAGAAAATAAATCCTCGCCATCCAGGCACTATCTAAACATTTTCAGTTTTTCCTAACTGAGCAGTGAAGGGCTTCTCCCAGACACCCACAAAACAGACAGTGCAAACCTTTTTGTCTCAGTCCATAAGCAAACTTCCATACGGCAGCTCTCTCAGGCTGATGGGTCCTGAGTCCCAGGCCAGAGCAAAACTCTGTTCTCCTCCTGATTATTTAATCCACCTGATGGTGGACTCCAGTGGACCACAAAATCTGGTCCGGAACCAACCCTACCAAGGTGACTGGTAAAACCCGGACTGGATTCTACCTTAGTCCACTGCAAATGAACGTATGCGAGACAACAGATATCATCCATCGATTACCTCACGTCACAGCTGGTACAGTTTCTAGTGTAACCAGTTGCTTGTTTACGCGGTGTGTGGTTTACTGTTGTACATAGGTGTGCGCAGCCTACTGCATTAGGGTGTGCACCCCAAAATTTAAACACACACTACCGTTCACTCACTGTGTTCTTTCAGAAAGGGATGAGGCTAGGTAAATTACATTTTTATATTTTTAGTATTTTACAAAAAAAAAAAAAAAAAGACTTTTGCGCTTGTGAATGAAGATTGGGGCCATTCTGGAAATTTGTCTAAAGCATCCACACAAAAAGGCAGAGCATAGGGTAATTGCTTTAGTTGTTTTGTTAAAGCCTTTAAGAGCATCCTAACGTTTTCTCTGCAAAATCTATGAAAAAAAAGGAATATCTTCAATAGGTGCATTGAGATATTTGTTTAAGACTTAGATGATTAACTACAGGAGGATTAATTACAGGAACAGGCCACTGTTTAGAGAATTCTTATTCCACTGGATAGAGTTTGCCAGATATTTTAGAAGAAGTGAAAATCCTTTCTGCAGTGATCCAAGCAGCGGTGGCAGCTTGGGTGCCGCCTCCCCGCTGGGAAGGAAGAAAAAAAAAATCAGCTCGACCTCCTAAAGGAGACGCTGTTATATTGAATTTTTTTTTCTTCAGCTCCTTGCTGTCTCCTGACAGCAAGTAGTGAGCCTATTGGCCAGTCTTAAAAGTGTAAGTAAGTGCGCCAAAGAGATTGGTGCGGTCGGTGGGGGCGGGACTGTGTGGAGATGGACAGGAGAGATGGCAGTGCTGTCTGAACTGACATGGAGCAGCTACTCCATATTTAGGTAAGGAAGCACTGCAGCATTGTTAGCTGAAGAGAGCAGAACTGCTCTTCCTCTACATGGTAGTGTCAGCTAGAACCCGTGGGGAGGGGGGGTGGGGGTTGTTGTAATGTTAGTTCTTGTCTAAAACTCCCCACGGGCTCCAGCCGATACTGCCATGTGGAGAGCACTTTTCTATCTGGTGCTATGTATAAACCTATCTGGGACTCTGTATACCCCTATCTGGTGACTGTATACCCTATCTGGTGCTATGTATACACCTATCTTAGGCTCTGTATACTCCTATCTGGTGACTATATACCCTATCTAAGGGCTCTGTATACTGCGATATGGTGACTCTGTATACCCCTATCTGGTGACTGTATATCCTATCTGGGATTCTGTATACCCCTATCTGGTGACTGTATACCCTATCTGGTGCTATGCATACTGCTATCTGGGGCTCTGTATACTGCGATATGGTGACTCTGTATACCCCTATCTGGTGACTGTATACTTTATCTGGTGCTAGTGCAATATGGTGACTCTGTATACTGCTATCTGGGGCTCTGTATACTGATATCTGGGGCTCTGGATACTGCTATATGGTGACTCTGTATACTGATATCTGGGGCTCTGTATACTGCTATCTGGTGACTCTGTATACTGCTATATGGTGACTCTGCATACTGCTATATGGTGACTCTGCATACTGCTATATGGTGACTCTGCATACTGCTATCTGGTGCTCTGTAACTGTATACTGCTATCTGGTGACTCTGTATACCCCTATCTGGGGCTCTGTATACTCCTATCTGGTAACTCTGTATACCCCTATCTGGTGACTCTGTATACCCCTATCTGGTGACTCTGTATACCCCTATCTGGTGATGCTGTATACCCTATCTGGTGATGCTGGGCTGTATACTCCTGACACAAGGGGTGGAAACTATAAGGAGTGGGGGGTCAAAAAGGAAGGGCGGGGTCTGAAGCCCCCCATCCTAAAATTTCACCAGCCACCACTGGATCCAATCATCATAGTTTGCACATTTTATCTGTTCATGAGCAATGGAATGTCTTTAGTGTTTTGTACCCAAAAAGGCATGGTGAGATGAAGGACAATCAAGCTACACAATGCCAAGGCTTCTGTGAATGGCAGCAGTGACCTTTTCCACATTAGCTATAATGATAGCACTCACTGCCACATCCCAATATAAGAATTGCAACTAGAAAAAAAAGTCAGGTTTACTGGCATATCAAGGAGCACAACATAAATGTATAAAAATATACATTTTATTACATACCATATTAAAACCATTGCCAAAAATGGCTTAATAAAAATAACAAATTGATGTTTACTGTGCATATGAGCAGTACGTTATCATGAAAAGTAGTGATGGGCCGAACTGCCCCCTGTTCGGTTTGCAAAAGAAATCCCGAACATGGAAAAAGTTCAGACCCAAACCCAGAACTCTATTATAGACTATGAGACCTGAACTCGAAAAATCAAAAGTCCCCATTCTGAAGGCTTATATGCAAGTTATTGGCCATAAAAAGGTATGGGTAGCCAGATAGTACCCTGTGGGACATGTATCAATGAAAAAAAATGCTTTTTAAATATCATTTTTAAAGGTGCAGTGATTTAAATTATGCTTAAAGTGAATCAATAAAAAATGAAAAATGCCTTTAAATATAATACCTGGGGGGTCCCCTTAGTTTGCTTGTAAAGGGGCACATCTGTATCTGCGTATAGAACCTGCTGCAGCAAAACTGACATATATAAAGAAAAAAAATTACATTTAAATTGATTTTCCCAGCTGCAAGCCATTGCTGGCAATACAAAAATGTTTAAAAAAAAACAGCGTGCCCCCCCCCCCCCAATCCATACTAGGCCCTTAGGTCTAGTGTGGATTTTGAGGGGAACCCCCAAGCCAAAATTTTTAAAAAATGGTGTGAGGGTGCCCCAAATTCCATACCATGTAGCACATATGCAGGGACTGCAGATTAATTGGATTCCCCCACTCCTGCTCAGCCAGGCACACCAAATTTTCACAAGCACCTAGAGTCAGAGAACAGTCCGTAGCTGTGTTTTTTGTTATTTATTGAGGGTTAATAACTTTGATGGGATGGGAGGTTATGGGATGCTCACTTGACTTCAGCAAGACTTTTAACAAAACCTCAGGGACATCTTCCTATATCCACATATATACTGTCTCCTTTACTCTCCTGCACACACTTACTTGCTCTAGCTGATTCACTTGAATGATCTGACAGGCTCCCAATCAGATTAGCAATAGAGATGGGCCAAACACCCCCCTATTCAGTTCACAGCAGAACTCCCGAACAGGGGAAAAGTTCTGCCTCAAACCGAAAACTCCATTGAAGTCTATGGAAGTCAAACATGAGAAATTAAAAGTCCCCATTTTGAAGGCTTATATGCAAGTAATTCATCATAAAAAGGTTATGGAGGTCTGGGTACTGCCCTGGGGGACCTGTATCAATGCAAAAACATTTTTAAAAAACAATTGTTTTTAAAGGAGCAGAGATTTTAATGATGTTTAAAGTGAAACAATAAAAATTAAAAAAATCCTTTAAATATAGTGCTTAGGAAGTTTCCTTAGTTTACCTGTAAAATTGTGCATCTGTAGCATATATAGAACCTGCTGCAGCAAAAATTACATTTCTAATGGGAAAAAAAATGAGTCAAACCACATTTAAATTGACTCTTAGTTGCAATTGCTGGCACCTGGCTATTTAAAAAAAAAAGAAAAAAACAGCAGGTGGTCCCCCCTCCAGTCCATACCAGGCCCTTGGGCAAAAAAAAACAAAAAAAAAAATGGCATGGGATTACCCCCACAATCCATACCAGACCCTTATCTGAGCATGGAGCCTGGCAGGACAGGAATGGGGGGGTGAGTGAGTACCCCCCTCCTGAACCATACAAGGCCACATGCCCTCAACATGAGGGGGTGGGTGCATGCTGGGTTGGTGACACCACAAGGGGTGGGGCCACCAGGTGATGTCGCCAGATGGCTCTGCCCCTTACCTATATAGGAACTGTCAAACGGCAGAGCCTGCAGTAGGCGGTCAGCCTTAATGGATGGCGGAGCATTTTTTTTCTATTTTTGGTGGTGGCGGCGGCATCAGATCTACTTCGGGAGGCATTTTTTTAAGATTTTGACAATTCTTTTATTAAACAAATATGCCTACTGTTTTTGACACTTGTTTTTTTATTCAGCTGTCAGCGGGGAAGCCCATTGACAGCTGATGACTCATCGGTTGTTAAGGATGCCACGGCCATCTTCCCGTTCCTGCTCCTTAACAACTAGCTATTCACTGCATAAGGCAAATCATGGGGAGATAAATTTCTTGGTTCTTAAAATTTCTGTCAGAGGGGACAGATTTTTCACCTTTATGTATTTTAAACCTACTGACGGAATAGCTGCCACCATGCCTCTTGGCTCAGGTCGCTTCCCAAGAGCCAATATATGAGGTTCAGGCATAACTGTACTGAGCCTAACGAGTTCCTAAAACAGGCAGAGTTCTTGACTCAAATTTGTGGAGAAGGGCTATACCTTGGAGTCCCTACAAAACACTTTGAGCCAAGTTATGCAGATGAACAGAGTGAACCTGTTGAGAGAGAAACCCTTGGATGAGAGGAATGATACTCCTCTCACTGTTCCATTTATCTGTAATTTCTCCATTCAGCATGGGAACATTAATAATTTCATACAAAACACTGGCACATTTTGGGCAATGACAGAGTTTTGAATACCATTTTGCCCAATAAACCCCAGGTGATCTTTAGAGGTGCTCCTTCCCTCAGAGATAGGATAGCACCTAATGTTCTGGACCCTCCATTGAACAGACCTAGTTTCTTCCACAACCTCACTGGTTGTAGGAAATGTCCAGTGTGCTCTATCAATGGCTAGGAGTAGGGGGGACAAATAGTTTTGTCTCCAATAGCACTTTCGTTAAGTTTGTCACATGCTATATTACAGGAGTAGTCTATCTACTACAGTGCCCGTGCGGATTGCAATATGTGGGCAGGACTAAGTGCCCCCTCCAGGGTTGACTTAATGAGCATATTGACAATATTAGAAAGGGTCTCAAAAATCATTCTGTATCCAGGCATTATTTGGCAGTGCACAATAGAGATCCCACAAACACAATATTTTTAGTGATAGATAGGTAAAGCCCTCATTGAAGAGGAAGCTCTTTGGTGAGAGAAATTTCAAAGCTCGAGAAGTCCTGGATTTTTAGAGTTAAATCATATGTCCCCTTTGGGTTGAATGTTGATGTAGATGTCAACGCTTTTATTGACAGCTCTTGAATGTACAATGTATTGATTTGAGATTATTAGTGTGTATAAATGATTTCCAGTTTTTTTTTGCTATGTGAGCTCGATCTGAGTCTTGGGCATTAGTCGACTATTTTTTGGTTTAATTTTTTGGGTGGAAAGACATAATTTTTTTGTATCAGCCTCCACTTTTTTAGGTCTCATATGTAGGCTATTAATTTTTAATATATATTTTACTTTATTTTTCAGGGATTTATGGTAATTCGTGTTATGACCACTAGGGGCCGCTTTTAACAGAACTAGTTTGTCACCCCTTATAGATTTTGGTGATATTTCCTGTTACTAGAATTATAGTGATGATTAGTTCATGGCCACTATTTAGTTCGTCTGAGCACTTAGGCTCTTCATTATATTAAGTATGATGTTGAGCAGTTCTTATGAAAAAGTAGTGGTGTAGTTCCTATCTAGATGTGGTATTTCCACTTTGATCTTTGGGTGTCGCTTTATGGGTATAGGACTAGTAATGTTATCACATTATTGTGATTCTTGCCATACCTTGTTAGCGGTATATAGTCTTTTGGTATACCAAATCATGTTTATATTTTGACATTTTCCATTATTCTTTTAGTTTTTAGTCATGACTTTTTATGTGTGATTTCTGATAGGTTACGATTTGCAGAGTTAGAGATTTTGGATCTACTGTACTTAGTGGCAATATTCCCTTTTCAAAGATGGCAAATGTTGGGTGGACTACCCGAGGCTCAGACCAAGGGGTAGCTTCCTTGTTGAAAAGTTATAAGCAATTATTGCGCTAAAGTCTAACAAAAGTAGTGGCCAGCAATACAATCCAACAGAAATTGCATAACAAATAAGATTAAAAAGTGCAGCGCTATGTGTAACCAAACATCAACACAAATGCATAGTGACATTACCATATAAGCATAATAAAGTGTGTTGTGCAATGATAAGACCCTCATGTATGGCAAGTGCATCCACTACCCAGGAGAGAAGAGTGAATCCGCTTACCAGAGGACAGCATCAACCGAGCATGTAGTAATAATGGTCAGGATGGTAGTCACAGGGACGGTATCCAAGCATAGCACATTAAAGTACTTTGCAGCAACAGACCCACTTGTCAAATCATAGACTCCAACGTCCATAGAAAACAAGAGACCTCCACATAGTATAAAACCGTTTAGTAACGGATTTTATTAAAAAGTAGAAAACTTACATAAAGTCCAGAATAACAGGGATCAATAAAACATCTCCTTGATTAGTTGATCCTTTTTTTATGTTGGCTATATGTTCATTTACCCTGAAAGAAAATGGGCATATAGTGCCTCCAACATATTGCTTTTTACATGGACAGGTAAGTAAATATACTATGTACGGTTTGTAACAGTGGACTCGAAAGTGTCTGACTTCCTTCTACCAACATATTATGGTGACACACGTTACATCTATGGCATGGACAGTAGCCCTCCAGATCATGAAAGAATGTGGTTCTGGATACTGGAGGTTCTATAACGTTTGGAGCTATCCTATTGTGTAATGATGGAGCTCCTTGATATATGCCTTTGGCATAATCTGCAATAACTGGGCCCAAAATCCAATAGTTTTTAAGGACATCCCAATGTTTGTTTAGGATGCCCTTAATCTGTTTGTGCTGGCTAGAAAATGAAGTAAAAAAAAGACCATTTGAATTTATTATTGCTATCTTCAACTTGACAGGGTTTATCAATCAATAAAGAGCTTCTATCAAGATTGGATGCTTTATGTATTTCTACATCTATCATCTCTGCATTTTAGCACTTCTCTAAAAATCTTTGTTTTAAGGTTTGTGCCTGCTGATAGAAATCCAAAACATTAGTACAATTACATCGTAATCGTAGCATTTCACTGTGGAAAACTGACTTTAGCCATGCATTATGGTGACAACTGTCCGTGTGGATATACCTGTTCCAGTCTATAGGTTTGAAAAATGTTTTAATTTCTAGTTATTAATTTCTGGTCCAAAAAATGTATTTTTTCATTGCTAGCTTTATATGACAGAGAAATACCTCTGTCATTAACATTTAGTTATGTCATGAAGCTTTGCAAGGAATTCTGGTCACCATTCCATAGGAGGGGGATGTCGTCTATATATCAAGCCCAGTGGACCAATTCTGATCTCTCCTGTGCATAAACGACATCCTCCTAGTGGAGGGTGGTGAAATTTTAGGATGGGGGGCCAGACCCCTCCCACTTCCCATAAACCCCACCCCTTATAGTTTCCACCCCTTGTGTCAGGAGTACACAGTCCAGCATCGCCAGATAGAGTATACAGAATCACCAGATAGCAGTATACAGAGTCACCATATAGCAGTATACAAAGCCCCAGATAGGGTATACAGGGTCCCAGATAGGACATACAGAGCATCAGATAGGGCATAAAGAGCACCAGATAGGGCATACAGTGAATCAGATAGGGCATACAGTGAATCAGATAGGGCATACAGAGCACCAGATAGGGCATACAGAGCACCAGATAGGGCATACAGAGCACCAGATAGGGCATATAGGGCACCAGATAGGGTATACAGAGCACCAGATAGGGCATACAGGGCATCAGATAGGGCATACATACAGGGCATCATATAGGGCATACAGGGCATCAGATAGGGCATACAGAACACCAGATAGGGCATACAGGATCCCAGATAGGGCATACAGAGCACCTGATGGGGCATACAGAGCACCAGATAGGGCATACAAGGCATCAAATAGGGCATACAGAGCATCAGATAGGGCATACAGGGCATCAGATAGGGCATACAGAGCATCAGATAGGGCATACAGAGCATCAGATAGGGCATAAAGAGCATCAGATAGGGCATACAGGGCATCAGATACGGCATACAGGGCATCAGATAGGGCATACAGTACATCAGATAGGGCATACACGGCATCAGATAGGGCATACAGTGCATAAGATAGGGCATATAGGGCATCAGATAGGGCATACAGAGAAAAAAAAAGTCAATGTACCGGCGCCACCTGCATGGGGGCCAGGCTGACTTTTTTTTTTTTACTTGTCAGCGGCAGGGAGGCGGCGCCCAAGCACCCCTTATGCACCAGCCACCGCTGCATCCTCCTCCCATTTGCCCATAAATAGATTGGCCAAGCTAGGGGCGAATTTGGCCCACATGGTTACACTCCTTTCTTGTAAATAAAATATGCTCTCAAACCAAAAATAATGTGTTTGGTTGCAAACTCTAAGAGTTCCATAATAAAATCCTGTTGAGCCATGGGGACATTGTTTTCCTTCAAAAGAACATTTCGTATTCCCACATATATAAAGCTGCTACTTCAGCTGTAACCAGAAAAAAATGCCTCAGAAGTCCACACGCTCTAATAATTTAATAGTCTCCTTGGTATCCCTCAAATATGAGGGAACCTTTTTGAACAGTGGTTGTAGGTAATAGTCTACGTAACGTCCGATGCGATCGGTGACAGAATCTATCCCGCTCACAATCAGGCGTCCTGGAGGTTGTGTGGTATTCTTGTGCACCTTGGGGATGTAATACATTGCTGCAATCCTAAGGGCAACTGGTATAAGATATGATCTCTCCTTTTTATCTAAAATACCTCCTTTGAGGCCTTCATCTAACAACTTGACAAGTTTCCTTTTATAATGAGTAGTAGGATCCATGGGGAGTTGACTATATGTCTCAGTATCACCCAGAATCCTAAACATTTCATATTGGTAATCAGTTTTATCTAATACTACGATCCTGCCGCCTTTGTCGGCAGAAGGGATCACTAAATCTTTCCTCTCACATAACTTTCTTAGACCTAATCATATGTCAGGGTGTTCACGTGTCTTCCTAATAGATAACTTTTCTAAATCCTTAAAAACCAGATCCTTGTATACATTCACTGAAGGGGCCATCGAGCCTGGAGGATTAAACAGAGAAGGGTAGGAGAGACTTGATAGATATATTTAATTTATGGATTTACATGTGTACATCTATGAATGTGTCAAATTTGGTTAATTTTCTTAGGGAGAACGAATTAAAGTCCTTTATCAAGGATTCATTTCTCAGCATCAGTTAATACAACTTGAATGAGATTGAAAATTCCTCAGCCTACTATGTTCTTTTTCTTTTTCCTCTGGACTCTGCACCCCCCCGGAACCTCTTTTGGTTCCAGACCTCATGTGGGGTCTTGTGTTTTCCTGGGAAAACCCCAGCTTCTGTATTTGCCCGAGTTATTCTGACTGTTTGCCAGGTGAAAATAACTCTGTTTTTATAGTTGTTTGCATCCCGAGTATATTTCTTATGTTTTTTGTTTTTTTGGTCACATGTTTCCTTTTCTAAATGATTTTTTAAATTCAATTAAAGGGAAGTATACTCCACTGAACCAGTGTAAGGGGAAAGTTTTTCTTGTAATTCCTTGATTTTCTTATTAATGGCAGTTAATCTGAGCCATTTTTTATCGATAAGGAATCCCAGAAACGTAATCCCTGCTTCATTAGTTGAGGGTGTACATCCCATCGTAGACCCCTAGGAACGCTATGTTCCTTAGTGTACTGTTCTGGGAAAGCTATGTCCCATTCCTGATGTAACTCTGATGTCATTAGATTTTTTTTAAATGGAGGAATAAACCACCTAATTCTGTGTCTGTAACAGTAACTACAAAGACACCGTCTGTGTTGAAGCTTCGAGTGGTTCTATATTCAAAACCCATCCATCCCTCAACCAGTGAACAGTGAAAAAATTGAAATATAGAAATGGATAATAGCAGCAATAATATTGTCAAAAAAATAAATGTAGAAAAGTTATAAGAAATGACTGTGCAAAGTCTAACAAAAGTAGCAGCCAGCACTACAATCCAACAGAAATTGGATAACGAATAAGATAAAAAATGTGCAGGGCTATGTGTAGCCAAACGTCAACATAAATGAATAGCGACATTAGCATATAAACATAATAAAGTGTATTGTGCAATGATAAGACCTTCATATATTAAAATTAAGAGACTTAAATAGTATGACCACCATGTAATCAAATAGTCCAAATAATGAGTGAAAAATGAAAGTTCATTTCAATGGTGACTATGAAGAACAATCCAAGAAATGGCTTAAGGAGTCACCACAGCCAATGCATCCACCACCCAGGAGAGAAGAGTGAATATGCTTACCAGATAACAGCATCAACCGAGCATGTAGTGATAATAGTCAGAATGGTAGTCACAGGGCTTCCTTGTTATCTGGTACTTATAGCGGTGAGTCAGCACGCCGCCCGTGCCCCAGGACGACACCAGAGTGTGACAAAATGCACCGGTGGAGGGACATGCTGACATTACTGTGCTGTTCACTTTACCGGAAGGATGGGCTTTTTATGCAAGCTGGCCAGCTTTTTGAAATCAAGCATATTATGCGTCTTTCATGTAAATGCAACACTGTTTGTTTATTAAAGCTGCATTTGGTTTTACACTACGGCAAATATTTCTCTTTCTGGGGTATTATGAGTACACCATACGAGGGAGGATTCCGGTTCGTTATAGCCCCATGGAAGGTCATGATCACCTGCTCTGCTGTGTGTTGGAATGTTCCATTCGATTTGAGCTGCCATAGGCTTGCCCTTTCTAAGGATTAAGGCCCTGGCTGGGTATTAGCCACAAGTGATTCATCTTTTGCAAGTTGGTAAGCGTGCAATTTATGTGATGGAGGTTACACTTTGCGTTGCGGAGTGAGATATTACTATCACGAGGAGGACTCTCTTGAAGTGATATTCATCTCTTACACTTTTTGCATGCACGGGTGGTGTGACATCTCTATATGGTTACCTATTAAGGATATTATCTTTTCTAAGTTTTTTTTTTTCCACCATTGGGACCTACCTTTGTCATTATTTCTGCCCACCAAGGGCGTTTTTTTCATTAATAACTAAGTGCTATGTTTAGTTTGTTTTAGTTTATCACAAATACATTTGTGTGAGAGCACAGCTCTATTTAACACTATATTTTTTTTCTGTGTATATCTCACAGCAGAGTTGCTGCTTACAGGGATTGCTGAAGTTTATAGAGCAGTTTTTTGGTTTTTAAGCTATTCACTGCGCTGTGCCGTACAGGCGAACAGGTGATATTCGGGTGAACCTTTGCTTGGACCGAATTGCTCACCCAGCTCTAATTAGCATAAGCCCATTACAGGCAGGAACTCGTAGCCCCTTTTTGTGTAGCACCATAGGCATGCACATGGGGTGTGCCGGGTGTGCCCAGGCACACCCTAATCCCCCCATGCTCTGTCTTTCTTTTACTGCTCCGCTCTGCTACTAGCTGCTAGTGCAGTGCTAATTTGTTGCTGGCTTGCTGCAACATGTGCATTTCACTAGAGTCTGGCAAAAACACCTGTGCTGCGAGTGGGAGGGAGGCGATTATTCAGGATTCGGAACTAGGCACCACCACTGCAGAGTAATCTAGAGCCGCATTTCCCGATGCTTCTTCTATAGTTCCGGCCGCGGGTCCCACTGGCGTTGGCGGAGTGATATGCGGCTGCACTCCGCCTGCCCTACGGTCTCTCTCTTCTCCCCACTTTCAGCATTGGCACTTTGCAAGAAGTAGCGGTGGAGGTTGAGCTGAGCTGAGCAGTGCGAGGCTAAGCAGCACTGAACAGGGCAGGCACATGGTGACACTGGCACATTAGAAAAAAAAAAAACATCAATGCATATGAACTTCAACTTGTCAAGCAGCACTGAACAGGGCAGGCAGGTACATGGTGGCACATAAAAAAGCAACAATTCATATGAAGTCAGCAAAACAGTGTGTGTGTGTGTGTGTGTATATGTATATATATATATAATATACAGTATCTCACAAAAGTGAGTACAACCCTCACATTTTTGTAAATATTTTATTCTACCTTTTCATGTGACAACACTGAAGAAATGACACTTTGCTACAATGTAAAGTAGTGAGTGTACAGCTTGCATAATGGTGTAAATTTGCTGTCTCCTCAAAATAACTCAACACACAGTCATTAATGTCTAAACCGCTGGCAACAAAAGTGAGTACACCCCTAATAGAAAATGTACGAATTGGGCCCAATTAGCCATTTTCCCTCCCCGGGGTCATGTGATTTGTTAGTGTTACAAGGTCTCAGGTGTGAATGGGGAGCAGGTGTGTTCACTTTGGTGTTATCACTCTCACTCTCTCATACTGGTCACTGGAAGTTCAACATGGCATCTCATGACAAAGAACTCTAAGGATCTGAAAAAAAAGAATTGTTGCTCTACATAAGGATGGCCTAGTCTATAAGAAGATTGCCAGAACACTGAAACTGAGCTGCAGCATGGTGGCCAAGACCATACAGCAGTTTAACAGGACAGGTTCCACTCAAAACAGGCCTCACAATGTTTGACCAAAGAAGTTGAGTGCACATGCTCAGCATCATATCCAGAGGTTGTCTTTGGGAAATAGACGTATGAGTGCTGCCAGCATTGCTGCAGAGGTTGAAGGGATGGGGGGTCAGCCTGTCAGTGCTCAGAACATACGCCGCACACTGCATCAAATTGGTCTGCATGGCTGTCGTCCCAGAAGGAAGCCTCTTCTAAAGATGATGCACAAGAAAGCCCACAAACAGTTTGCTGAAGACAAGCAGACTAAGGACATGGATTACTGGAACCATGTCCTGTGGTCTGATGAGACCAAGATAGACTTATTTGGTTCAGATGGTGTCAAGCGTGTGTGGTGGCAACCAGGTGAGGAGTGCAAAGACAAGTGTGTCTTGCCTACAGTCAAATATGGTGGTGGGAGTGTCATGGTCTGGGGCTGCATGAGTGCTACCAGCACTGGGGAGCTACAGTAAATTGAGGGAACCATGAATGCCAACATGTACTGTGACATAATGAAGGACATCATGATCCTCTCCCTTTGGAGACTGGACCGAAGGGCAGTATTCCAACATAACAACCCCAAACACACCTCCAAGATGACTACTGCCTTGCTAAAGAAGCCGAGGGTAAAGGTGATGGACTGGCCAATCATGTCTCCAGACCTAAACCATATTGAGCATCTGTGGGGCATCCTTAAACGGAAGGTGGAGGAGCACAAGGATCTCTAACATTCACCAGCTCCGTGATGTCGTCATGGAGGAGTGGAAGAGGACTCCAGTGGCAACCTGTGAAGCTCTGGTGAACTCCATGCCCAAGAGGGTTAAGGCTGTGCTGGAAAATAATGTTGGCCACACAAAATATTGATACTCTGGGCCCAATTTGGACATTTTCACTTAGGGGTGTACTCACTTTTGTTGCCAGCGGTTTAGACATGAATGGCTGTGTGTTGAGTTATTTTGAGGGGACAGCAAATTTACACTGTTATACAAGCTGTACACTCACTACTTTACATTGTAGCAAAGTGTAATTTCTTTAGTGTTGTCACATGAAAAGATATAATAAAATATTTACAAAAATGTGAGGGGTGTACTCACTTTTGTGAGATACTGTATATATATATATAAGTCTGTGTGTGTGTGTGTATATATTTGTACACAGACGCATGTGTGTTTGAGCTTTGGCTTGAGGTGCACACCCTAATGCAAAAGGCTGCACACGCCTATGTGTAGCACAATTGTAATGAAACAGCTTGTAACTTCTCCTCTGTAGCCACTGATCCCAGCACTCAGGAGATCTCTCAAAGAAGGGTGAAGACTTAAGCACACCTCTGTCTTCGGGGAGACTGGCTACATTTGACAGTCTCTCCCTTGTTAGTCCCCAATGGCGTTGCTCCTAGGGATGGGCGAACAGTTGGGGCGGAGCACAAGTTCAGCTCAAACATCACCTGTTCGGGAATGTTCGCCCACTAAGCGCACAGTCAATAGGTTGTTAAGGAGCGGAGTGGGAAGCTGGCCGTCGTGTCCTTAACCACTTCAGCCCCGGAAGGATTTCCAGCTTTAGGACCGGAGCACTTTTTGCGATTCGGCGCTGCGTCGCTTTAACTGACAATTGCGCGGTCGTGCGACGTTGCACGAGGCCAGGATTTCGACCTTTAGGAAGGCCCCGACTTCACCAATTCCTGTGCTGCCGGTCGAAGGGTGAGGCGAGGAATTGTTGGATAACTGACACGCGAATCACCCGCTTGTAAGGGCTTGTCCACTACAAACTCGACTTGAACACGAGGCGGGGTTGACAAGCGGGTAGGGATCCTCGTTGCGGTAACCCCTGATTGTTCCCTCTCTGACAGTTTACATCGGTCAGAGGGGCTTCTGTCTCCACACGAATTCAGAAGTGGGAAGAAACTCTCTAGAGGACTCACGA
>BLSH010166726.1:687788-757176 GCA_018402905.1 Glandirana rugosa | reverse complement strand
GAAAAAAAAAATCTTCATTTTGCAAAGAATTGTGGGAAAAAATTACAACTTCAAAAAATTCACCATGCCTCTTACTAAATACCTTGGAATGTCTACTTTCCAAAAAGGGGTCATTTTGGGGGTATTTGTACTTTCCTGGCTTGTTAGGGTCTCAAGAAATGAGATAGGCCGTCAGTATATCAGGTGTGATCAATTTTCAATGATTGGCACCATAGCTTGTAGACTCTATAACTTTTACAAGGACCAAATAATATACACGTATTTGGGTTATTTTTACCAAAGATAGGTAGCAGTATAAATTTTGGCCAAAATTTACAAAGAAAAATTACTAATTTGCAAAATTTTATGACAGAAACAAAGAAAAAGGCATTTTTTCAAAAAATTTTCAATCTTTTTTTATTTATAGCACAAAAAATAAAAAAACCCTTAGTTATTAAATACCACCAAAAGAAAGCTCTATTTGTGTGAAAAAAAGGACGCAAATTTCATATGGGTACAATGTTGTATGACTGAGTAATTGTCGTTCAAAGTGTGATAGCACTGAAAGCTGAAAAATGGCCTGGACAGGAAGGGGGTTTTCGTGCCAGGTATTGATGTGGTTAAATAAACATCCACCAATCAAAGAGAGAGACAGAAAGAAGGATCCACCCACCCCTTGACAGGTGTGACGTCATAGGTCCCGCCAAAAGTTAGTGAGTTTAAACAGACATTACAGGCTTATATGGAAACAATAGTTGTGAGATCACTTACTGGTATTTATGTTACCAACCTGGGTATGTTGTCAGGCAGACATATTTCAATGTCTGCTTGACAACATACCCAGGTTGGTAACATACCAGTAAGTGATCTCACAACTTTTTTTTTCCATATAAACCTGTGATGTCTGTTCAAAGCGGAGTTCCACCCAAAAGTGGAACTTCCACTTTAATTATTGGTGATCCCTGACATGCCACAATTGGCATGTCATTTTTTTGGGGGAGAGCCGGTAACTAGTTTTCATAGGTACCCACTTCCTCTCCTGGTGCCGCGGTGCCAGAAGGAAGTTCACCTCTTCCCCCTCCCTCCCTGCAATTTCTGGGACACGTCATGGGTCCCAGAAGATTGCCCGGCCATTCACAACGTGCAGCGCAGCTTGCACATGCGCAGTGAGCGCCGGGCTGTGAAGCTACAGCCGGGCGCCCACACTTATGATGCCAGCGCTGTGGAGGGGAGGGGGAGAGGAGCGAAGCGTCAGGCGGCCACATTGCTGGAGCCTGGGACAGGTGAGTGTCTGATTATTAAAAGTCAGCAGCTACACTTTTTGTAGCTGTTGACTTTCAAATTGCTGGAACTCCGCTTTAAACCCACTTACTTTTGGCAGGACCTATGACGTCATACCCGTCAAGTGTTGGGTGGATCCTTGTTTCTTTCTCTTTTTGATTGGTGGATGTTTATTTAAATACTGTACGCTGTTACCCCACACTTATCACATGCCTGATGAAAGTGTCACTCCGAAGCATTGCACTGCTCTGTGATGTGATCATGCAATAAAAAAAAATGTTTTTGGACGCTTTCTTTTCGATCCGTTGTGTGCTGGCAAATATCTCCACAATCCATACCAGACCTTTATCCGAGGACACAGCCTGGCAGGCCAGTAAAGGGGGTTGGACGAGCGAGCGCCCCCCCCTCCTTAATCATACCAGGCCATATGCCCTCAACAAGGGGGGTGCTTTGGGTCAGGGTGGTGGTTGTGGGGGTCTGTGGGCAGGGGGCCTATCGAAATCTGGACTCTCGACCCCCAATAGAATGAGTATGGGGTACATTGTACCCCTGCTCATTCACCAAGAAAAAATGTCAAATGAAATAAAAACACACAGTTTTTGACAATAAAAAAACAATGTCCACCAATGTAGAGCCATCGTCAATCACGCCGCCCGCCGCACCACTGGACCCCCAAAAAAAACGCTAACCGTCGTCTGCCTGCTCCATCATCTAACAGTTCTTAAATAGGTAAGAGGCAGAGCCACCCGGGTACATGCTTTTCATCGTAACGTATTGCTCATATGCAGAGCATACGCCAAGTTGTTTTTATTAAGCCATTTTTGGCAATGATATATAATAAAATAATAATAAGATGCTTCAGTAGGCTATAGATTTGTTTAGTCTTGCAGTCTCTTTTTAAAAAGAGATACAGTTATAGGGCACTTCAGATAGTCACCGTGTTAACAAAATTTAAAGTGTATGTCAAGGCAAAAAAGGAAAAAAGAATTCTTTCCTCTGCAATGTATGCACATTTCCCTGTGACTTATCTCTGTAGGCAAGCTCACACCTCTCAGTGTTTTACTGCAATGCACTGATGTACTTCACACCTGTTGCTATGCCATTCAGTTTGAGTGGCAATCCAATGATCATCCTTTGTAGCGCATCACAACACATGCCGTGCATTGTTGCCAAATATGGTGCATGCTTGTTTTTTAATATTTTGGTGCATTGCCGGCCTATTCATTTGAATAGGCTCCATTAATACAACACATGTTTAAGCATGAAAACAATTGTGCATTAACACACATACATTAATGCAACACACCAGGACACCAAGGTCTGAACAGGCAGTTAAACAAGCCAGAAAGACAGAAAAATATCTGTCTATGTGCCAGAAATAAATTGTGCTCCTACATTCCTTTTTGACATGACAACCCAGTGTATTATCAGCTCCGAATTCCAAAACATGTTCTCAGCCCTGCATACATAAAATGGAACTTTAATTAAAAAGGGTCAAACAGACATGCATATTTAATACAAAAAATATATGCTATGTCTCTTCTGCATTAAAGTAACTTACCTGCCTATCCGCCCCTGTATAGTGAGCTACGCACATGCAGGTCATTGTACATATCTGGCAAAGCCGAGCTGACTAAACTCCAGCCCAGCCAATGAAAGCTGCTGGTGATCGATACCCAGAAGCCGGCCACCTGAAGATGTCAACAGCCGGTGGAGAGCTCCAGGATGCCCCATCGCTGGACCGAAGGTGAGTATAGTTCGGCTTTCATTTTTGATAGATTACAAAGCACACAGATTTTTCCTGATCTTCTCCTCCCCTCCCCATAACCGCTCCTTGTGCCCAGGAAGGGAGCACAGGAAGTTATCAGCTCAAAAAGATTTCCAGCAAGATTAGCAGGTCATTTTTGTATTTGGAAAAATCAAGTGGTGGTGGTCTTGCGCTGTCGGATAACAATAATCTTAATTAAAATCCAAAATGCTATCATAATGTGATAATGTGTCAAGCCGCTTAATTACATAAAAAAAATAAAAACAATGCAAATATTTATATATTTTAGATCAATAATATGTGGAAGAAATCAATCAAAGTGCCACATAATCTGTGCATGGATAACTGAAAAACTGCAATTTAAATTATAAGCGCCAGTGAATAAACAACAATAAAACATAAATAAACAAATGAATGTGACTTTTGTGACTTACTAGTGATGATAAATAAGTCCAAAGATCAGGCAGTGTTGGTGTGAGGTGCTATATGCAGCGACATCGATCCCTTTCACAGTCCACAGTGATTATAGATGGGAGGTGACTTTTCTTGCTGTGATAACACAAAGCTCTCTAGCCTCTCACCTCACAGCTGTTAAGTAACAGCATTAACCACTTCAGCCCCGGAAGGATTTACCCCCTTCCTGACCAGAGCATTTTTTGCGATTCAGCACTGCGCCACTTTAACTGACAATTGCGCCGTCGTGCAACGTTATACCCAAACAAAATTAATGTCCTTTATTCCCCCCACAAATAGAGATTTCTTTTGGTGGTATTTGATCAACTCTGCGGTTTTTATTTTTTGCACTATAAACAAAAAAATGAGTGACAATTTTGAAAAAAAATCAATATTTTTTTTACTTTTTGCTATAGTACATATCCCAAAAAAAACAAATAAAAAAAACAAATGTATTCATCAGTTTAGGCCAAAATGTATTCTTCTACATATTTTTGATAAATAAAAAGCGTTTATTGATTTTGCGCAAAGGTTATCACGTCTACAAACCATGAGAATTGATTTATGGCGCTTTTATTTATTTTTTTTCTACTGGTAATGGCGGTGATCTGCAATTTTTATCAGGACTGCGATATTGTGGCGGACAGATCGGACATTTTTGACACTTTTTTGGGACCATTGATATTTATTCAGATCTAAAAATAGCCACTGATTAGTGTATAAATGTCACTGGCAGTGAAGGGGTTAACACTAAGGGGGCAATCAAGAGGTTAAGTGTGTTCCCTCACTGTGTTCTGGGCTGGCAGGGGCATGACAAATCTAACTGATCCCGATCACAGGGATTAGTTGATCACTGTCATGTCCTCTGTCAGAACCGGGAACTGGCGTGTTTACATCGGCGGTTCCCCGTTCTTCCTCCGGAGAAGGCAATCGCAGGTCGCCAGCAGACATTGAGTCCGCCTGACCCGCGGCCACACTCAAGCAGCATGCGGCAGGCACGAGAGCGCGCCGCTGCCGGCTGGCTGTTTAAAAGCGGCGATTTGCGCAGCCGAGCCACACTGCCACCGTCTTTATACACTAGGCAGTCGGCAAGTGGTTAAGTAGATGGAGATCTCAGGGAATCCTCATGAGTCCGTCTGCCTCTAGGTGTCCTGATGGAGATAATCTAGCTTGGGGAGGTCCTTGTGGATGGTATCCTCTATGGTACTCCGGGGGTCCTTGGTGATAACCTCAATAATGGTCATGTATAAAACAGGAGTGGCCCATAGTGTGATATAGTTTAACCATAGGTTTATTATTTAAAAACACCTAGTTGCACTCACTTTTTTAAGGTACAAAACACACAAATACTCCACGAGCAGCGAGCTCGTATGCCTGCGTCACTTCCGGTTTAGCCTGTAGCTCAATCATGACGCGAAGCGTCACGCCCACATGACTTCATCAGGGGATAACTACAGGCTTCTCTGTCACGTTTCCCGCCAGGTCACCTTCCATTGTTGATCTAAAAGATATAGATATTTGCATTGTTTTTATTTTTTAATGTAATTAAGCGGCTTGACACATTATCACATTATAATAGCATTTTGGATTATAATTAAGATTATTGTTATCTGACAGCTGGAGGGCCGAGGTTGCCTACCCTTGGGCTAGTACATTTCACCTCAATTGTATTTATCGAACAGATATAACAAAACACTTGCAACAGTGCATGAAATAGACCTATTGGGAACAAATATGAGAAGTTCGTTATTGGGGTTTACATGAGCTTTAAGTACCACCAAAGGATGGTTATATGAAATTAAGGTTTCATATCATGTGCACAAATTATCATCTCCAGTTATATGTATCTGTTTTTGAGAACCGGCATTTAGGGCCGCCTATTAAAGTGCAAAGAAATAGTTTGCTTATTCAATAAATCAAAGTGCTTCATAATATGCATTACAGCAGGTGTGTTTGTAAACTATAAATAATGTGCAAACATTTATACAAAGTGCATCTGTGCGCAATACATAAAGAATTCCCGCAGCAACATGTAGTTTTCTTCTTAATTATTAAATAAAGTGCAACCAAAGTAGTCCAAGAAATAAATCCACAAAGTATTGGTAACTGCTTTTCTGTATAACACCTCCACCGTTCACCTCTATGTGAACTGGCCGCTCACCTCAGATATGGACCCATCAGGGTCAATATGAGCCTTGTATGAATAGGTCTTTACAATTGGATCATCCAGACAGCACAGCCTAAAGTAATGGTCATCCAGCTGCTCAAGCTCTCCTTAAACAAGGGCCCACCCAGGTCAGTATAAGCCTTGCATGTATGGATCTTTAAGGATGGATCACCCGGCCAGCACAGCTCCAGGCAATGGTCAGCCCACTGCTCAAGCTCTCCTAGATCTTCAGTCAGATTGGGGGTCCAAACCAAGACAACTGCAGCATCCGGGTCATCCATCCTTAACCACTTCCTTACTGGGCACTTAAACCCCCCTCATGCCCAGACCAATTTTCAGCTTTCAGCGCTGTCGCATTTTGAATGACAATAGCGCGGTCGTGCGACGTTGTAGCCAAGTAAAATTTGCATCCTTTTTTTCCCCCAAATAGAGCTTTCTTTTGGTGGTATTTGATCCCCTCTGCGTCATTTCTGATCGCCGTTATAAACAAAAAATGAGCGACAATTTTGCAAAAAAGAACAATATTTTTTACTTTTTGCTAAAATACAAATCCATAAAAAAAAAAAAAAAATTATTCATCAGTTTAGGCCGATATATATTCTTCTACATATTTTTGGTATAAAAAAAAAAATCGCAATCGGCGTATATTGAATGGTTCACGCAAAAGTTCTTGCGTCTACAAACTATGGGAATTGATTTATGGCGTTTTTATTATTTTTTTTTTTTTTTACTAGTAATGGCGGCGATCTGCAATTTTTATCGGAACTGTGATATTGCAGCAGAAATGTCGGACATTTTTTGCACATTTTTTGGGACCAATGACATTTATACAGCGATCAGAAATTTAAATATCCACTGATTACTGTGTAAATGTCATTGGCAGTGAAGGGGTTAACCTGCAGGGGGCAGTGAAGGGGTTAACAATGTTCCCTGGGTGTGTTCTAACTGTGGGGGCGGGCTGGCCGGGACATAACAAATCTAACTGATCCCAGTGACATGGATCAGTAGATCTGTCATGTCCCCTGTCACAGAAGGGAGAACCGCTGTGTTTACATCGGCGGTTCCCCGTTCTGCAGCTCTGTCAGGCGATCATGGGTCTCGAGCGGACATCGAGTCCGCCCGACCCACGGGCATGCCTGCGCAGCCAGGGGCGCGCCGGGAGCGTGCACAGGGGACGACATCCATGGACGTCGTCCCCGCATTTCAGATCCGCGCTGGAGCCGTACTTCGGCAATAGCGCAGATCTGTAGGGGTTAAAGACCCATACATGCAAAGCTTATACTGACCCAGGTAGGTCCTTGTTTAAAGAGAGCTTGAGCAGCTGGATGGCCATTACTTGAGGCTGTGCTGTCAGGAAGGTCTACTTGTAAAGACCTATTCATACAAGGCTCATATTGACCGTGATGGGTCTATATCTGAGGTGAGCGGCCAATTCACACAGAGGTGAATGGTGGAGGTGTTATACAAAAAAGCAGTTACTAATACTTTGTGGATTTATTATTTGGATTACTTTGGTTGCACCTTATTTAATAATTAACCACTTGCTTACTGAGCACTTAAACCCCCCTCCTGCTCAGGTCAATTTTCAGCTTTCAGCTCTGTCGCACTTTGAATGAAAATTGAGCGGTCATGTAACACTGTACCCAAATTACATTTTTATCATTTTTTTCCCACAAATAGATCTTTTTTTTTTGGTGGTATTTAATCACTGCTGGGTTTTTTATTTTTTACAAAAAAATGAAAAAAGGACAGAAAAATAAGAAAAAAAAAGTTTCAGAGTTTGTTATAAAATTTTGAAAACAGGTAATTTTCTCCTTCATTGATGTGCGCTGTTGAGGAAGCACTAATGGGTACTGATAGGCTGCATTGATGGGTACTGATTGGCTGCACTGATGGGCACTGATAAGGCAGCACTGCTGTGCACTGATAGGTGGCACTGGTGGGCACTGATGAGGCAGCACTAGTGGGCACTGATGGGGGGCATGGGTGGGTAGCACTGATGGGTGGCACTGATGGGCAGCACTGAAGGGCACTGATAGGTGGCACTGCAGGGCACTGGTAGGCACTGATAGGTGACATTTATAGGCAGCACTGATAGGTGGCATTGATGATGAAGCACTGATGGGCACTGGCTGGCAGCGGTGATGGGTATTGATAGGTGGCACTGCTGGACACTGATATGTGGCACTGCTGGTCACCTGTAGGTGGCACATGTGGGCACTGGTAGATGGCACTGGAAGGCACTGCATAGCAGCAGTGCCTCTCCGCTTACGGGACCGGCTTCCCTCTGTCCCCAGCCAGTGATTGGCTTTTTTTTCCCCTCACGCTGTCAGCATGAGGATAAAAAAAAGCTGAATACCGATCCTTTATTTACATCACGTGATCAGCTGTCATTGGTTGACAGCTGATCACGTGGTAAGGGGCTGGGATTGGCCCCTTACACTGATCTGTGATCAGCCAAGTCTCAGACTCAGTGATCACAGAGCGTGCCGTGCGCAGCCTGCAGGGGGCGCCCAAGTGGCTCGTGCACGGGATGACGTCCATGGACGTCGTCCTGGCAAGTCAGGTCCACGCTGTAGCTGTCTTTCAGCTATAGCGCGGATGCAATGGGGTTAAGAAGAAAATTACACGTTGCTGTGGGACTTTATGTTTTGAGCACAGATGCCCTTTATATAAATGTTTGAACATGATTTCTAGTTTACATACACATCTGCTGTAACGCATATTATGAAGCAGTTAAGATTTATATGAATAAGCGCACTATTTCTTTGCACTTTAAAAGTTTTTCATTGGGAGTTGACCCGTTTAATAGTTGCTGCTGCTCCCAGGTTTGCCAATTTATCTATTCGTGTTTTGACTTACTACTACAAAGTACTTGTCTCTATCATAACAGCGCTTAAGTCTGTGTCATATTTAAAACTGCCTATTGCATTAGTTCGAAAGCAGAGGAATTTCACACTGACCGTTCACAAGTCTTCCAGACTTTAAATAACACTAGCAGTATGTTGTCTTTTAATATGCACTCTATCACGTGCTTGATGAAACTATTTCATGTATGTGTGGCTGTATCTGCCTCTGCCCATCGTTTATATTGATCCAGTTTTCTATGTCTGCTTTGAGTCAGACTGAGATCTCATGGGATGTCTGTGCACATCACATGGCCAGCTACTGATGTCACTGCATGCATAAACTTCTAGGTTAATAGCAGGATGGAGAGCTCTGCTTCTTGAGGATCTGTGTACTGTTGTGTGCTCAACAACACGGTTTAAGGGAAAATAACTGTTTTTAAAGCTGGGTTTACAGTGCAGGCCAGAGCGGCTCCCAGGAGGATTCCTGAATTCGGACCTGAAATGGACCAAAAAGACGCACAGAACTCCTGTGCAAATCACACCAGAGCCACGCCGGAGATGTGTGAACTGCCTCCATAGAGAGCCAGTCACAATCTCATGACATGTGAAGTGGATGTGGAGAAACCCACATCCAAATCGCAGCCCAGCCTTATATTTTTATGGCTTTATTGCTTCTTCTACATCATTTTTGTGTTTGTATTTTTAAAACAAACTGTAACTGTCGCATGTGAACTTAAAAAGTGACCAATAAAATTGCAGTAATAACCTTTAGCAACCCATAAGAAATTATCTACAGTAAAGTTAACACTGCACAGTTGCGATAGGCTTCTGAACGCCATTATAACGATTACTCTTGCCATGGCTTTATTAAACAATAATTATGGTATATCTGTTGTAAACTGTTTAACCGCTTCCCCACCGCGCGCCGTCTTTTCACGGCGGCAGTGGGGGAGCGCTGCGCGAATCGCCGTAAATAAACAGCGATTCACATTTGGCCACCAGGGGGCGCGCGCGCGCACCCGCCGCACTCCTGGGGAGTGTGCCGCGGCTTGGGCGGACCCGATGTCCGCCGGCGAGCCGCGATGAGCGGCAACAGACAAAGAACGGGGAACCGCCGATGTAAACACGGCGGTTCCCCGCCCTGTCAGTGGGGCATGAGAGATCTACTGATCCCTGTCACTGGGATCAGTTAGATCTCTCATGCCTATGTTAGCCCAACCCCCCCACAGTAAGAACACACCCAGGGAACACTATTAACCCCTAGATCTCCCCCTGCAGGTTAACCCCTTCCCTGCCAATGACATTTACACAGTAATCAGTGGACATTTAAATTTCTGATCGCTGAATAAATGTCATTGGTCCCAAAAAAGTGTCAAAATGTTCCGACATGTCCCCCCCCAATATCGCATTACCGCTAAAAATCGCAGATCGCCGCCATTACTAGTAAAAAATAAAAAAAATAAAAAAACCCCAGAAATGAATTCTCACCATCCGTAAATGCGGCCACTTTTGCGCAAACCAATCAATAAACGCCGATTGCAATTTTTTTTTATCGCAAATATGAGGAATTATATAAATCAGCCAAAAACAGTGAAAAAAATGTTTTTTTATATTTTTTTTTGGATTTGAATTTTAGCAAAAAGTAAGAAATTTGGGTTTTTTTGCAAAATGGTCGCTCTTCTTTTCTTTATAGCGGCGATCAGAAATGACGCAGAGGCGATCAAATACCACCAAAAAAAAGCTCTATTTGTGGGAAAAAAAGGACGCAAATTTCGTTTGGGTACAACGCTGCATGACCGCGCAATTGTCAGTTAAAGCGACGCAGCGCCGAATCGCAAAAAGTGCTCTGGTCCTAAAGCTGCAAAACCTTCCGGGGCTGAAGTGGTTAAAATTTTTTGTTCTGTATTGGTTTTAAAAAAAATTTACTTTTTTTTTTTAATGTATCTTCCATCCTCACCATTGGTCACTTTTCTATGAATTGATAATAGAAATGGAATGCCAAGCAAAAAGATGGATGTGTTGCAGCACTTCACAATTTAGATAAAGTACTATGTTTTTGCCAAGTTTATGGGTGTCTGGATAAGGGTTGCTCATCTAATACAAAATTCACACTGAGTGCAGCCATATTAAATATTTATTTGTAGTTTGTTGGAGATTTAAAATAATTGTAATCCCTAAGGCCCCTTTCTCATGGGGGCCTTCCGGGTGGATGACAGGTCCGTGTCAGCTCCATTTCTATGGACGGCTGGGTGTAAACAAACTCCACTTTAACTGCCCTCCCATAGTTGTGCGCAGTCTATTGCATTACAGTGTGCATCCCAAAGCTCAAACACACATGGCACGCACAGGGAATGAATAGGAAATGCTCTGTGCTGAGCGGCTTCCTGTTCATTCACAAACTGATGCATAGTAAGTCTGAAGGCTGGCCATCCTCCTCCCTTTCAACGTCGGCTCGGCTTCACGGTCTGTTGAAGCAGCCGTGCAACGTCATTTCCGATTACGTGGACTTCCGGCTTGGTGGTGACAGGTGCAGGGGTCGCATCGGCATTGGTGGCTACAGGTACGATTGGGGGGGGGCTGGGGGGGGCAGAGCATTTCGCCGATTCACGGCTGGGCATTTCACCAGGATTCAGCGCAGGGGGGCAGGTGTCAAGCAAACGGCTGATTCAATCTGGCGGTCATCTCCGCCACCCCCCCTCCAGCTGGGATAATGATATCTGTATTCTGTCGTTCTCCTCCCTGGTGCGCCTGGTTCGCGGGGGGGGGGGGGGCGGTGCAGCAGGAAGTTCCATGGCCAGGCAGCATGTGGGGAGGGGTGATTGCAGGGAATCGCAGGTCAAGTTAGGTAATCTGTGGGTACGTTGGCCCTGAGTGTTCGTTTTTAATTCTTGTATCAGCGCTGCAGGTTGCTCGGGCTAAACAGAAGGGTAATAAATTACACATAGGGGTGGTTGTGTTTTAGGTGGTTGCACACACTGCCAATTTGGCATAGTATTCGCACACGTCCTCAGAATAATCATGTACAGGGTTCGGTACTGGCTCATGTAGTGGGGGTGCTTACCCTTATGCTTTATTTCTGTAGATTGGACATGTCGCATGTATCCAATAGTGAGGATTTGGCTTTCATCTCACCGACCCTGCGAGGAGGGTCAGAACATGGGAGCACTCAGTCGTTAAGAGACTGGACCATACCCAGGGTCACAGGAGAGCTGCGTCAGAGGGCCATTCCAGCCAGGAAAGCTGAGTTATTTAGACTATTGTTTCCAACTCCGCCGCAGCCAATTGCCTCTACCAGTGAAGAGCATGTTTCTGTGCACACATTGTTGACACACATTCACACCGTGTTAAATACGTTGGTTACATCCATGTCGCAATTACAGGATAGGATGGAAGTGATTGAAGCACGTGCTGCTAGGGATCAAGCAGTTGCAGTTCCATCAGCTCCTGCTACTCCTAGCACGCCTGTAGGTAATGTTGGCGTTCTGTTACTAGTGGCAGCTCCTTCACCATTGACAGCGTTACCATCAGTATCCCCGGCTCATTTTATCCCAACCAATGTCAAGAAAGATATTTTGGAGGGGAAAGATGTGAATTTGGCATCATTGCTTATTGCCTCGCAGGATGTATCAGAGAATAATTCCTATGAGTCTCGGTGGTGCTTAAAAAAAAAAAGGACCCCAGGCTTAACCGCAAGCTTAGTGTGGCAGAATTTGTGCTGGCATTTGGTATTCTCAGGGATATTATCTGCTCAGTTAGTCCCAGTAGAAGAGAGGAATTGGACCTATATCTACACAAAGTAGTGGATTTGGCGCATAAATATGGCGGGTGTCGTTTCTATGACTACCATAGATCTTTTTTGGCGAAGGTTGCAGCAACTTGGGCTCAGTTTGAGTTAGTCACATGTTGGAGTAACATTGATATTATTCTGCAGGCATTTTGCCGATCAGAAGTCTCCGGTGTGCGGCAATTGTCAGTCCACAGCACACTTCAGCTTGGTGCCCCACGTTCGAGGCATCTAGTCACGTCGGGGCAGTCAAACAAGTCAGTGGGGTATCTTCCACAGGACAGGTGGATAAGTTGGGGAGGCCTATCCATTATCTGTGTAAGGCAAAGTTGTGCAATAATTGTAATCAGGCAGGTTGTAATTACAATCAGTGTAGGCTCCTACATGTCTGCACTAATTGTTTCAGGGCACACCCCAAGTCCTCTTGTTTGGTTAGGTCATCCAGCACATGACTACGCCAAGTAAACGTTTCTTTGTTAGGGGACTGTTTAGAAAATTATCCGTCACCGGCGTTTTTGATGGAAGGATTTTCAGAGGGGTTTCATACAGGTTTCATCACACTTCCAACACAGTGTTTCGAATGCAGGAATCTGCTGTCAGCAGATAGACATGCTGCTTTGGTGGATGAACTATTGGAAGTAGAAATCTCCAAGTGCTTCGTGATTGGTCCATTCGTGTCTCCACCTTTTGGCATGTGGAGGGTCAGCCCGATAGGGGTAGTTTGTGGAAAATTCTCCAATAAATATCGTTTGAGTTATGACCTGTCTGCGCCTCATTCTTCCCACATACCGAGTTTGAATTCACTTGTTCCTTCAGAAGAGTTTTCGTTGAAATACGCATCGGTGGATTTAGCCATACAGCACATTTTGCAGTTAGGAAAAGGGGCTTGGTTGTCCAAAGCAGATGTGGCGGATGCGTTTGAGCTGCTGCCTATCAAGCCTAGCCTTTGATTTATTTGCACAAGCACTTCACTGGAGTTTGGGTAACTGCGAGGGTTGTAAGCAGATAGTGCATTACTTAAGGATCTGAAGTCACTTACCAGGTTGTTCTCGGAATTGAATGTTCCGTTAGCAGCCCACAAAGTGGAGGGTCCGTCCAAGGTTATCAATTTTTTGGGTATAACTTTGGATTCCGGTAGCATGGTTGCAAGCTTGCCCAAAGAGAAACTGGTCAGGATTCGGTAGACTATTCATGGGTTTGTGCGGTCACCAGTTTGTTCCAAAAGGGAGTTACAGTCTCTCTTGGGCATGTTGAATCATGCTATGAGGATTATCCCTCAGGGTAGATCCTTCGTATCTAGGTTATTGGCCCTGCTGCCCTCATGTGAGGACTGTGAATCAGTGATCAGGCTGCAGGCGGATGCCCGGGCTTATCAGGTCATGTGGGATCAGTTTCTTTGTGACTGGAATGGCATCTCCTTACTTATTCCACAGCCTACCAATGAACCTAGGGTGTTCTCCGATTCTGCAGCGTCCATGGGTTTTTCGGCCATATTTGGTAACCAATGGTTTGCTGGACAGTGGCCTCCCGAGGTGTTTCATTTGCCTAAATTTTCTCAGACCTCAGCTCTTTTTGAAATTTATCCGATCGTAGCAGCAGCAGTCACGTGGGGAGCGGAGTGGACTGGGAAGTCTGTCATTTTCTTCACAGATAATTTGGCTATGGTAAAAATTATCAATAAAGGCAGATCAGGATCACTGTTGATTATGTCATTCATGCACAGATTGACATGGTTAGGCATCACTTTTAAATTTAATTTCCAAGGTGAATTAATCAGGGGAAGGTTTAATGGTGCTGCCGACGCACAGTCACGATTTAACCTGCCTCAATTTTTCTTACAGCATCCGGGAGCCGAGCTGGAGGGCAAAGCAGTTCCGCCTTATGCCCATCTGATCATGGACTAGGCAGGTTCTGGGATCAGGCCATGGTGTTGGCCAACGGTTCCCTATCCAGGAATACCTTGAAGGCTTATACCAAGGGGTGGATGGTGTTCATGGATCGATATCCTTGTGATTCCCCGGGGGATGTTAGTTATGTCATGGCATTTGCAGCTTACTGTCACAGTGAGTTGGGATTATCCTCTAGCACTGTTAAGCTGTATTTGTCAGGGGTACAGCATTTCAGATCTCTGCAGTCACCTAATAGGCCGTCCATTTTTGCAGCTCACCCTCTCAAAGCTATGTTGAGGGGGATGCAAAGGTCTCAGGATCAAGCTCGGTTGTCACGGCTACCGATTACGGGGAGAATTTTTGTTGTCTACTTCCCCATTTGGGGTGGGTCCTAGTTTGGTGCTCAAAGCCACCATTTATTTGAGTTTTTTTGGTTTTCTCAGACCAGGGGAAGTTTCGCAGGCTTGCTTGCATGCACCGGTTTTGCTAAGGAGTAGTCTTACCAAAGGAAATGACCATTACGCCTTGCAGCTAAGGTATGGTAAAACTAGTCAGTTAGGGCCTGGGTTTGTGGTCAAATACTATGGCACTGGTGGCCCATGGTGTCCGATGGTAGTTTTGGATACGCTCTGTAGTCACTTTGCGGCAGCACCTTTGGATTCCCCTTTGCTCCCCTTTCCAGTGTGTCCTCTGTCCTCAAAACAATTCATTACGCATATGCGCATCTTGCTGACAAATGTGCATCTGATTCCTAGACATTTGTTTAGGATTGGGGCAGCTTCTGCAGCTTCTAAGTAGGGGGTCCCGGCATACATTATCAAACATATGGGGCATTGGAGGTCTGCTTGCTATAGTCGTTACATACCTGAACCACATGTGGAAGTTATCTGAGCTTTCAATACTCTGTTAAATTAAGTAGGAAGTGATTATTAGTCTCTGCAATAAAAAAATTATTTCATACCCATTTCGTGTCTTTTGCCCTCTTTCAGGTGTACTGACCAGCCAGATCAAGGCACATTTCAGGTCTGGCAATTACAGTATCACTGTCCAATTAGGGAAGAATCTGACCACAAGTCTGAAGGCTGGCCAGAGGCCAGCCTGGATTTGTGGGAGGAGTCTGGAGCATATAACGCTCCATCCTTCTCCCTTTCAGCGTCGGCTCGGCTTCTCGGTCCCCACCCACCCGGGTCCCCAGGTCAGAGCTAATAAGCATGCACAGCTCCTTTATTTCATGGTAATCATACATTCAGGGTATGCCCTCTTTCAGGTGTACTGACCAGCCAGATCAAGGCACATTTCAGGTCTGGCAATTACGGTATCACTGACCAATCAGGGAAAAATCTGACCACAAACACTGTTTACTATGCTTCATTAATGAACAAACACAGTTAGTGAGTGTGTTCACTGTGTTCATTTAGAAAAGGAAGGCACCAGTAAATTATATATTTACTAGTCCCTTCCCCCACTCTCCATCCTGAAACATCCCCCCGCAGCAGCCGGGGGAAGAAGAGAGGAGGGAAGCCAGCAACACTGCGGGAGACGGGGGTCAACACGAGAGGAAGCCCCGCTAGTAGGGGGAATCGGCACAACACATAGTGATTAGGGTGTGCCTAGGCACACCTGGCACACCCCCTGCGCACGCCTATGGTATCTCCCTTCTCTGTGCTCAGGCTGCTCAACTGCCAGATAATTGTCAGCAATCATTGATCCCTCAGTGGCTCACCTGATTATCATTATCTGCTCATCAGTCCCGCCTACAGCCAGCCCCTTCTGGCTATTTAAACTGCCTTGATCATTCCTTTACTGTCTTCGCCTTGGTCAACATATCTGCAGATTCTCTGCCCTGTTTCTGTGAAAGACTTTGCCTGACTGACGTCCCTTCTGGTTACTGATCCTATTCTTCTGACTCAGACTACGCTGATCTCTGGTTTCCTGATTACTGGCCTGCCTGACTACCCGCTTTGGTTACCGATCCCTGGCTTATGTTTTGATTGCGTTTACTGATCTGTACCATTTTTACTATTATATTAAAAGGTATGATTTTGTACTGCATTTCTGTCTCAGTCTGATTCATGGTTACTGACAGTAGGCAAAAACCATGGATTCAGAAGATGCAGGCAATCCACCGAGTGGTAATATTTTTTCCAGATCGAATGAGCAGGACTACCACATGGATTCGTTTGCCATAGCATTACAGATGCTCCTGATTCGCACATCATGAATGCATTGGAGTGGTCCCAGTTATGACGCCCCTTCTCCCTGATCCTCACCTTGGTCTTCCTCCTGATGTCCTCGGGCTCCGGGTAAGCTTCACTGAGTCCCATTTCTCTCCTGGCTCTTGAGCCAGGTGCCTGCTGCTGGTTGGGACAGCTCACTGAAGTCCGGGCATGCATGTGGCAGGGGCTGAGCGGACAAGCCTGACCAATTGAGACCAGTGCAGACAAGATGAAGGGGTGAGGGTCCTGACTAATGCCCCATCCACAGTGACTGCCTCACACTGTCTACCCCCTTGGATAAATATAGGAGTATCAGAACAGAGTGTAAAAATAATATAGGATAATCTACTGCCTGGGGTAATCATAAGTGTATTAGAGAACATACTTAACATTGGATAATGTACTGCTGGAGTGATCATAAGGGTATCAAGAGTGCAGACTTCCTGGGCAGAGCTTGAGGGGTTCCAATGGCACCCATGTGGCCTCCCTATCAAATCACATTACATCGTCCCTGCTACTGACCCACATCTGAAACTACCTCATTAATATTATAGAGACTATTGGAGTGGGAAAGTGCTATACACCTTTACCCATTGAGTAGCTGCTCTCTATGAGTTGGGGGAGGGGGTCAGAGGAATAATGTGAGGCACATGGCACTCTCCCACCTGTATGGAGAGGGGTTCTATACTGTGTGCAACACTCTGTCATCACATTTCTCTCATTACAGCGGGGCACGTGGAGCTCTCCACCTGTACAGTGGATGAAACATTCCAACACTGGCTGCACACCTCACTCTGTTGGGTTCTGACCTTTCCCTGTCAGCTCCCACTGCTGTGTTCTAACAGGGTCATATGTAAGTATATGTGAGGGCATGGGCAGAGCTTAAGGAGTCATAGTTGCTCAATCGTGTATGTGCACACAAGGTGGTTGGAGGCAGGCCACACTCTGAGCTGCCGAGGGAAAGTGGTGGGCTTGCATATGAATCTGAAAGTTAGAGGCCCCACCCACTCTGGACGGAGCCAGGCTAGGCTGTCAGGAAGCCCACCTGTGCAGCTCTTCTCAGGAAGGACTTGTCAGCAATATTTCCATGTTTTCTGGCGCCCAACGACGTGTGTGTGCGCCTGTGCGCGAATCTTGGCACCAAACTCGGCAATTTGAACCCTGCTGATGCACCGGATGGGTGCTGTCTGATCTACAGCATTACCCGTGTTAATCTGCAACCTGATATCCTGCTCTGAACTTGTTACCAACCCGGCTTATCCATGACTCTCCTGCTATCTGCCTGTACTCGATCCCGGCTTGTCTCGACCACTTTTCTGTCTGCTCCTCTGTACCTCCCTGCCAGCCCATGGCCGAACCTGCTTCCACCTGACTCCGCTCCTGTGCCTGTTGCCATCCAGACCTCAGTGGCCTCCAGCTCTGCAGTTTCCCAGCTCAACTGGGTAGCTTCCATCTAACTGCACCTTATCATCCACAGGTCATCTCCATCTCCAGCGACCCCACTGATCTCCTTCTGGGGAACACCACTAGACTACCACAGGCACTCATACCTCACCATGCTTTTGTGGCCGCTGTCTCAACCCCAGCGGTCCCTCGAACCGGGGTCATAGGAGAGGCCGTTCCCTGCCGTCAGGCTCTCTACCTGGTACATAACACGGGCTCTCTGAGTTTCCTCTTTTACATATAAGCCCACAACTTTCACCTGGCAGTTCAAAGTGTGGCCTGCCTACTTGGAGTATCTAGGTATGCAGTGGGAGTATCTTGGCACACGGTGAAAGTGGTAGTGGGGGGGCCCCAGATCCCAGGGGAAGGGTTTGCGGTGGGGGCATGGTTGAGTTTGTGCGCCCATTCACTGATAAAAAAAAGTCCTGGTTACCACTCAGGAGATAAGGGGAGAATTGAATGCTGGGGGCGCTGGTGATTGGTTGGGCGTTATGTCTGCAGCCTGTCTGTTCAGTAATCGGCCAGATCTGTCAGGTAAACCATGTCCAGGGAGAGCGCCTGTCACCCCCCGGACACACTGACCCCTCTCCCTCACCCTGTCCGACAAGCTTCAGACCATCGGCCCAATGAAGAATTTCTTCACCAGAGGGTTCAGCCTGACATCCTCTGGACACTATCGGGGGGGCAATGCAGGGGTCTGTGGAGGGAGGAGGGGGGTCTTTTGTGATGATGGGCGTAGTAAGGGGGAGGAGTCTTGTATAATGATGGGAGTAATATGGGGGAGGGGTCCTGTGTAAAGATGGAGGTAGTATGGGGAGGGGTCCTGTGTAATGATGGAGGAGGGGGGTCATGTGTAATGATTGGGGTAGTATGGGGGAGTGGGTCCTGTGTAATGATGGGGGTGTTTGTTTTTGGGGTGTTGAGGTTAAGATCGTAATAGCATGGGGGGAGGGCCCAAGAAAATGTTTGCCCGGGGTCCAACCAATATTAAAGATGGCCCTGTGCCTGCACCTTGAGGTCCTGTAGGGGACAGACCTTAGGTGGCGTTGTTGTGTCCCCAGTAATCCTGAAGGATAAACCTCTAGTTCTAATTACCCTTTCTTGATCTGAGTCGTGCATTGATACACAGCACTCAATTCCGCTGCAGCTTCGTGCCACTTAACTTTCCATTGAGGCTATAGACGGGAGAACTTTACAGCCTGCCCATGTGACTCATGAGACTGCTCCGTTGACCATGGCCATAGGGGCTCTTCACCATGAGATAATCCAATTTCATGTAATTTCCTCACCTTATTACCCAGTGGTCATTGTTTATCCTTGGTTACAGAGGCACAACCCCTCTTTTGGCATCCTACTGAGGTTCTTTCCTGTTCGCCACAATGCAGTAAAACATGTTTTCAGAAAGTGGTCAAGGTCTTGTGCATCTCTTCGCTCTCCTCCTTGCCAGAGGAGTACCGTGAAATTAGCGATGTCTTTGACAAAGGTCAAGCCGGTAGTTTGCCTCCACTCCGGTCGCATAATTGCGCAATTGACCTTCAACTTGGTGCCACGTCCCCTCATGGCTGGGTATACCCTTTGTCTGTCTCAAAGGATAAAGCCATGAAGGACTATGTTGCTGATTCACTTTCTCAAGGGTTCATTTGACCGCCTCAAGGGAGCAATGGTTTTCACGAAGCTCAATTTGAGAGGGGCATACAATCTTGTGAAGATCAAGGAGGGCGGCTAATGGAAAACTGAGTTTAATACCAGGACCGGACATTACGAATACCTTGGAATGCTGTTTGGTGTCTGCAATGCTCCTGCAGTTTTTCAGCAATTCATCAAGGATGTCCTCCGAGATATGTTGCAGCAATGTTTGGTGGTTTATCTCGACGATATTCTCATATATTCAAAATCCCTAGAGAGCCACACACAGTTGTCTCCCGTGTGTTACAGAGGTTGGGAGATAATAACCTATATTGTAAATTGGAAAAGTGCATATTCCTTCGTGAACAGGTTAAATTTCTGGGTTTTGTCATTTCTACTGCCGGTTTTTCGATGGCCCCCGAGAAACTATCTTCAGTTCTACAGTGGCCTCAACCCGTAGGCTACAACATTTTCTTGGCTTTACCAATTATTATTGGAGATGTATTTGTAATTTCTCTTCTCTGGTCAAAACCCTGACTGATAAGGCTAGGAGGGACGGCAACCCACAGAATTGGTCTCCGGATTCCATTACAGCCTTTGATTCACTCAAGGCTGCCTTCATTTCAGCTCCTGTGCTGGCACATCCTGATCCTACATTATCCTTCATTCTTGAGGTTGATGTGTCTGAGACTGGAGTAGGTGCCCTTCTGTCTCAACGTCCTACCTCTGAGACCGCTATGCATCCTTGTTGCTACTTTTCTAAGAAATTGTCTCCTGCAGAATGCAATTACAAAATTGGGGGCAGAGAATTGCTAGCTATCATTTTAGCTCTTAAAGAATGGAAGCATCTCCTCGAGGACACCACTGTGTCGGTCCACATTTTGTTTGACCATAAGAATCTTATATTCTTGTCTGAGGTTAAACACTTATCTCCCAGAAGGGCACGATGGGCTCTTTTTCTGTCAAGCTTCAATTACATTCTCATTCCCAGTAGTAAGAATGTAAGGGCCGATGCATTGTCACAACAGTTTTCCTCCTCCAAGATGGAGTCGGTTCCTACTCCTGTGATACCTCCAGATCGCATTCTAGCCTCTATTCGCACTAGCCTTACGTCACCTTTGGGTGACAGAATTCTTGCTGCTGAGATCCATTCTCCTCCTGAAAAACCTTGTGACCGCTGCTTTGTTCCCGAGAATCTCCGCACTGCTTTGCTCCAGACTTACCATTCTCCTAAGGCAGCTGGTCACCCAGGAAAAAATCAGCTCATCTATTTCTCAACAATTCTGGTGGCCTTGTCTCCGCACTGATGTAATCACCTTTTGTAGCCGCTTCTTTCCTGTTTGCTCAGAGTAAAACACCACAACACCTTCTAGTGGGCCACCTACAACCGATACCCAATGGGGAGAGGCCTTGGACCCACTTGCCTATGGATTTAATTGTGGAGTTACCCAACTCCCAGGGCAACACAATTATTCTTATTGTGGTTGACTGATTCTCAAAGATATCCCATTGTATTTGTCAAGAGACTAGCCAGAGGAGAGTTGCCCATAGGCCTGGCACAGTGGCCAATTTGCAATATGGCTGCGCCCGCACAAATGCGCGCACACATATTGCGAACGCAGGTTTGCCATGACATAGACATGTGCGTGCTGGCCCACACAATGCATGTCAGATACTGCCGCCCTCTGGCCTTTAAAAGAGTGACTGCAGCACATGGAGATTGCTGACTGGTCTTCAGCTTCCTGCTTCCTGTTCCTGTGTTTGCTGTTGTTTCTGATCACCTGTTACCGACCTACCGACTGTTGCCTGAACTTGGATACTTCTTGTCTTGCTCCCATCTCTGACCTAGGATTGCCCACGGATCTTCTCTTGTCTCGTGTCCTGTATATGACCCCGGCTTGCCTTATCTCAATTCTGATATTTGATCTGCTGACCCCTAGCTTCCGGACCTCTGCTACCGTCCCTGACTACGCCTTCTGCTGTGCCCCATCTGCTGTGATCCACCTTGGTGCCTACCTGCTGTACCCAGTCTGTAGTACCCATCTACAGTACTCAGCTGCTGGTCTAGCCTGCAGTACTTACCTACTATATCCAGCCTGCTGCACTTACCATTGCAACCTATTTCCTGCTGTGTTCAGCCTTCACTACCCAGCTCCCTGTGTCCTACTGCACACCTCATCTGGTATCCACCTGCAGAGAGATCGCCACACCACCATCCCTCATCTGTGGCACAACTGGCAATCCCTGCTTCTTTGGACTTCGTGTTCCCTGTTATCACCTTCAGGGGCACCGAGCAATCAACAAAGAGAGCCCTTTCAGCATTTCAGCTTCAAGACCAGGTACCTGACAGTATTCCACTTAAGAAGTTGCCTACCTTCAAAGAACTGGCATCCATTTTCGCTTGGGAGATCTTTCGGTCACATGGGCAACCCAAGGTTATCATCTCGGACAGGGTAGTCAGTTTGTCTCCAGGTTTTGGTGAGCCTTTTGTGCACAGTTGGAATTCAGCTTTCCTTCTCCTCGACGTATCACCTGCAGTCCAATGGGGCTGCAGAACAAGCCCATCAAGCCTTGGAGCAGTTCCTACATTGCTATATTTCTGACCACCACAACAACTGGTCAGACCTCTTACCTTGGGTGGAGTTTGCTCACAATAAAGCAGTCAATGCTGCTTCCTGATTGTCTATGTTTATGGCAAATTATGGTTTCCAACCATCGATGTTGTCTGACTCATTTGTATCTCAAAGAATTCCTGCATTAGAGTAACACTTGGGTGCAGGTCCAAGAGCCCTTGCGACGTGCCAGTGATAGGTACAGACTCCATGCTGAGCACCGATGCCTGCCTGCGCCTCCCTACCTGGTTGGGAACAGGGTCTGGTAGTCATCTCCTAACCTCTGACTCTATGTTTCCTTACTGAAACTGCCACCGTGGTTTATTGGGCCTTTCCGTATTCTCCGTAGGATCAACCCAGTGGCTTACGCATTAGACCTTCCTTCTAACATGTGTATTTCGAAAGTATTCCATGTCTCCCTATTAAAACTTTTGGTGTGCAACCACTTCACCACCTCAGTACCACGTCCTCGCCCGTTTCAGGCTGAGAACCATGATGAGTATGAGATACAATCAATCATTGACTCCCATAAGTATCATGGGCGCATACAGTACCTGTTCATTGGAAAGGGTATGGTCCAGAGGAACGTTCTTGGGTCTCATCCTCGGATGTACATGCTCCTGTCCTCCTCCATGCTTTCTATAGATGTTTTCCCCTCAAACCTGGTGCCCCTCTGAGGGAGAGAGGTCGTTGAGCAGGGGAGTATTGTCAGGGCTGGGCTCATAGCAGCTCCCTTCTCTGTGCTCAGGCTGCTCAACTGCTGGATAATTGTCAGCTATCATTGAAACCTCAGTGGCTCATCTGCTTATCATCATCCGCTTGACAGTCCCGCCTACAGTCAGCCCATTTTGGCTATTTAAACTGCCTTGTTCATTCCTTTCCTGCCTTCGCCTTGATGAACATATTTGGAGATTCTCTGCTCTGTTCCTGTAAAAGACTTTGCCTGGCTGACGTCCCTTCTGGTTCCTGATCCTGTTCTTCTGCCTCTGACTACGCTGATCTCTGGTTTCCTGATTACTGGCCTGTCTGACTACCCGCATTGGTTACTGATCCCTGGCTAATGTTTTGACTACATTTGCTGAGCTGTACCATTTTTATCATTATATTAAAAGGTGTAATTTTTTACTGCATTTCTGTCTCAGTCTGATTCATGGTTCCTGACAGGCCACTGATCCTAGCTCTCAGATAAGAGCGTGTGTGTCTCCATCTGTGGAGGCAACAAAGAGTATGGCTGTTTGAAAACAAACTGGGATACAATTGTTTGTGTTATAAAGGACATTTACCTTTAACCAAGGACAGTAAGGCTCAGTAGAGCAGAAGTTTATTTTCTTATGAGTTATGGCCAGAGGCCTCTATTCTCTGCTTGTGACTATCCTTTGGGATTAAACATGACACTTTTGTGAAAGAAACTGTGAGTTGGTTTCTGGCTTGAGTCTGATCCCCTACAGTGGACTCTGAGGAAGTGGGTTGAATGAAGCTGATGCATCAGACTTAAGACAGTCTACTGCTGGGAAAATCTCTGAATTAAAAGTTAAAATTGCAGCAAAAGCTAGTTTCGTTTTTATCTATTAATGGGATGTTTATTGTTTTCTTATTTTAGGCTGTAGTTCTGCTTTAAATGTATTTGCAGACATTTTATCTATACAATTATTTTAGCAGTGAGATCTTGCCTCACATCTTATTAATGTATTTGACTTTTTCCTTGCATTCTATATTCCAACATATTGTGCAATACTTTACAGAGAGAACTGAACCATTCACATTAGTCCCTGCCCCCCAAATGAGCTTGTAATCAAATCTCCACACTACAACCATGCAGACACAGGCAGGACAATATCACATGGAAACTGATGTTTTTGCAGTGTGGAAGGAAATCAAAATACTGGAATAAACCTAAAAAATATTGTGTCACTTGCAGGGAATAAACTCAGGTTATTTTAAACCTGCAAAATAGAACAAAGGGCCTGCTTTCACAGGTAGTTACTACCATGTTTTCACTTTTCATATGCCACTATAAATGATTTGCAATAAAGAAGATGAATTAGAAGCAATAAAAGACACCAAATTATAACCATTTATAATGTTTAATCTACACGTGAACCACAATTGCTAAATAAAGATACATTGTCACATTTCACAGTCTCATTGGCCTGCTATTGAATGCCAAATTACTGGGTAAGGTTTGATTTATTAGTAGAAATAACAGAGAAGAGAAAGGATGAAGAAAGAAAACAAAAGGCTTGGGTACAAAAAAAAAACAAAATAAGTAATTTCTGCTGCCATTGATGACCTCTATATAAAATGCTAGCTGCCAGAGAAGTATGACCAAAGCTTTGTTGGCCATACTTCTCTTTTGGGTCACAGGAGTGCACTTTTTCTTTGTTATCCAGATTCAACCAACAGTGAGCTAAAGCTTGGTGCTCCAGTGCTGAAGGGGCAGAGCAGAGAGTGATGACTGGCAGTCACCACTGTCTGCTCAATGATGACCGAGGGCTAAGTGATCAACAGATACGTGACTGCCGGTGGGGGACAGCTGCAACACTGGACCAATGCTGCAGCCTTATTAGGTGAGTATGTATATTTCTCCCCCCCCCCCCTGTTGCTTTGTTGGGCCATTTTGTCCAGCATTGCCACGCCATCTGTCTGTGGGGTTCACCTCGGGATCGGCCCGGGGACCCCTCCCCCTGTGGAGTCCTAGGTGCAATATGCCATTGTACGGAAAGAAGGGGCACTGAAGATCCTATCAGTGCCACCTCACACCAGGCCCTATCTGCTGGTCTTCCTCCCGATTTGGGCCGCCACTCAGCACCCTCTGAGTCCCTGAACATCGGCGCACTGTCTACATAGACAAGCCCACCCCCCTGGGTATTCTCCTTCCCTTGATGTCTTGGCTTGGCGCAGGCCCCTCCCCTCCACCTGGTTTCCATCTGGTAGTTGCTAAGTTGCACTTGACGTGGACCCCTTCAAACCATGCAATCCCCGCCCTCCTCACCTCTCCTCGCTGGACATCATGAGACTTGAAGTCCTAGGTGGACTTTGGGCCGCTGGTGCATGCGCACTTGTGTATACACGTCCGCAATCGACCAGTGACGTCAGACCGCGGTCGAGTGGAAGGCGCATAAAACCGGCTCCTCCAGCCATTTGACACGTTGGAGATGGGGGGGACATTCAAGGACACATCTACTTCTCTATGGATTTTTCTCTGACTTCCCCCATAGTGGTCTTTGTCACTAATCCTTTGTCTACTTGCTGACATATGAGCTTATTTTTAACTGCCTAATGTAGCCCTTCTATTAGCTTCTTTCCCTATGGATGGACTGAAAACTTTTTGATAGAATCTATGTCCTTCACAATATTGATGCATCTATATATGTCCCTCTTCTTGACACATTTACATTTTAAATGTTTGTTCCTCTTTTATCAGCATGGACTTGTGTATATGCACTTAGTGACTATGTGCATCGATGTCCATGCTCTTGTACGTTTCATATATATTTGTCAAATATAGCTTTTGTCAAATATTTGACACCAGTGTATATTTACATCTATATAGGCATATATATATCACCCTAACCATTAATCCATTCTAATTATGAGCCCAATTTATTTGTGACATCTGAAACTTGCATTTTGTTTCTTACTTATCATTCCCTCATCTCCTTCGTGTCTTATAAAATTCCCGTTTTTATTCTAAATAATATAGTGGGGGGGGGGGGGATGGGAGGACATGGAACCATCAGGTTCTAATCAACAGTAGTCATTCAGTGTGTATCTGATTCACTCTGTTAGAGTGGGGTTCCCAGTGCTTGGACCTAAGTAACGTGTAACCATAAAGGGAAAAGGGGAAGAGAGGAGAAAATTCTCTAAAAGTGGTCCATGCCTCTATGAAGTAGGTGGGAACACACCGCAGATTACATTACAAAAAGCATATTTTATTAATGATAATTTACCAATATAACACAAAATTGCATAGTTCACAATTAAAAATAGACAACGTTGTCCAACATTAAAAAGCACTCACCACTGGGCCCAGTGTGTATAAAGTTTGATCTAGCTATATATGTAAATACATGACTGAATAAAAGGGTGTTACATGGATACTGGGAAACCATTCATGAGCACAAGCATATTGCAACTGCAGCGTGCTATATTGAAAGGACCTCCAGTTCCATCAATTACCCAAATAACAATGACATAATAGCTATGAGGTCAAAATTATCAGCTAATATTTCAGCTATTTGCAATAGTGATTTCTCAACATTGTTGATAAATATGGAGTATCAAGGTTTCCGAATGCTCCCATAAACATTGAGGCAGTGTGCAGCAACTTGCGATTGTATAATCTAGAAATCTGTGTGTCTATGGCTCAACAGCCAATATCGTGATGCATATGGAACCAGGGATGACACACAGATTCTATGAGATAGCTCTAGATTATCAACTGTGGCCAGACAGCTACACCGCTGGCTGAAGGTTGCATTGCCGGCAATTTTACTGGCCGATATCACCGTATGTGGACGTGTAATTGGATACTCGGGTTCTGTGGTGTGGCTGAGAGTGCAATCACAGTAAAAGCCAGGATGCAGTAGTTAACTGGTAATGTGAAAGTCTATTGCAGGTGTATGATCAATTCATAGCCTGACCACACTATACTTGGTCAAAGTCATTCATTGATTCATATAACACGGCACATTGGTTCAGTTATAATCTCATATGTTGAGACTGCACTCACAGTTAGTTGATATTTCTTGGTAGCCAAGATGAAATGATCATCTATTAATAATAATATATCCATTCCATAAGCATTGAGGCAGTATGCAGCAACCTGCAATTGTATAGTTTAGAAATCTGTGTATCTATGGTTCAACGGCCAATATCGTGATTTGTATGGAAGCAGAGATGGCGCACAAATTCTATGAGATGGCTATAGAGTATCAGCTGTGGCTGGACAGATACACCGCAGGCAGGGGGCTGGATTGCCAGCTGTTTTACTGGCCGATATCGCTGTATGTAGACGTGTAATTGAATACACGATTTCTGTGGTGTAGCTAGGAGTGCAATCACAGTAAAACACAGGATGTAGTTGTTAACTGATAATGTGAAAGTCTATTGCAGCTATATGATCAATTCTTTGTCTGGCTGCATTGTTCTTGGTCTAAGTCATTCATTAATTCATGTAATACAGAACATTGGTTCAGATATAATCTCATATGTTGAGACTGCACTCACGAATTGTCGGTTGCTGTTCAGCCCAGAGGGAATCCCTGTTGGCAGGGGAATAAAAATTGATAAGAGCTAGGTCCGCCGGTCCTCCGTGCGCATCTCTCCGATGTCCAACGAGGGTTCCTGTTGAAAAGGGGGGGATGCGGGGGTGACCGTCAGTCCTCCGTGGAGGTCTCTTCAGGCATTGTGGCTTTGATCATACACTTAATGACCAGTGTCCAGTTGAATGTTGGTGCTGCAAGTTGCTGAATGGGTGTATCAGGCTAAACCTTGAATTGGTCTGTGGAGAGGAGTCACAAATAAAAATTCTCGTTCATGTCCCTAACAATGTGGGGCCAGTGGGTGTGTGGGGGCTTACACTGACATGTTTCAGTTACTTCAGGTAACTTTCTTCAGGGTGGGGTGCCTCTGGAGTTGTTAACGCTGTTTTTATCTCCATTGTTCTCTTTTCAAAGTAGTCAGAGGCTAAGTTCCTGCCCCATTGCTAATTGATTGGTAGGATAATTGATATTTAACCCCATGCTTGCCATTTCCTACTTAATGGTATCCCCGTATTGGAGTCTTCCATCGATAGACACCTGCAATGCATATGATACCTTCTAAAGAAAATTCAGTAAATCTTCACAGCTTACAGATGACTATACGTTCACAACATGCTATCCAGATAGACATTAGACTGACCTTTGATCAATAGATTCATGATTGCATGTTCTAGAGTCAAGTATCCGTCGATATTTCTCATACAATCAGGATTACAGCCTGAGAACAACCAATTTGGTAAAAAGCACCCGTTCAGACCAATATAATGGGTATCAGGGCGGCCTATAGGTATGCCATAACCTGCCCCACACACATGCCACCTACATATAGGTGTGGTTCCTGGTGCAAAGGATACAATACAAAAACGAAGTGATTTAGAGACCACAAGTGCACCACCTAAGGAAACCAAATTCACCCTGGAGAATCCTCCCACCCGCTCTGTACACGCTGCCTGAATCAGCTGGAGCTGAGGAGGATTTGTCACGCTGCAAACGCCATTTCCCACCAATTATGGCAGTAAACCGGGACTTGTGATCTTTGGAAGTCTTACTATCCCATCGGTGCCGTCCTCAGAGTCTGGTGAGAGTGTCTATACTAAGTGTCAGTATCATTGTTGCTATAATAGCCTATATGGCGCTTTCAGCTGTTCTAATCAGCGTTCCCTTATAACCTTTGGACTGATCAGCTATTCATTATGATGGTTTAACTACTGCACTTTGCTTACCTTCACTGGGACTTCCATTTCCATTACATACCACGTTAGCTATATGCTACCATTCACTGGGAAGTCCACTGGAAACGCTGACCGATTTGGGATATTATCATAGACTGCCTTATCATCACTGCCTATTTGGGTTATTACGTTGCACTGCCTGACGTGACAAGATCTTCTCCCCTTATCCCTGATCCCGAGCATCCCCAATTTTTGTGGTCTTGGACTTGCAAGATGGATGTATGAATGCTGAAATCAGGATGGGTGTGATGTGTATGGGTGTATAGATGCGTCTTGTTTAATGACAACGTTGTCTTTTTTAAATAATATTTCCAACTCCAGTGATTATGTATTTATGATTCTATACAATAAAAGTTACGTTTTATAATATTTGGTTTCCTTAGGTGGTGCACTTGTGGTCTCTAAATCACTTCGTTTTTGTATAGGATTACAGCCTGATAATAGTTAGTATATATTGTGTGGGGAGAACCAATTGCCATTAATATATAAAGGCATTTTTCACCACAAATGATAGTGCTTTTAGAATAATTGTAGTTTCTGCTTTGTACTTAACCTTTTCAGGTAAAATGAAAATAACGGTCGGCCGATATTTCAGTCTCCCATGCGCTCACGGTCGGTCAGAATGATAAATTATAACATGATGATAATCGGCAAATAATATGTGAAGAGAGTCAGTTGTTATTAGTGTGTGAAGAGGTTTCGCATGTCCCAGATGTTAATCATTTCTGAATATTTATAATTTCAACTTTTTATTTAACTCTTTTCCATAGGGGGCCACATTTTTCCATTTCTTTATATGTAATGAATATGTCGTCTTCATAAAATGTATTTGTATATTTCTCATCACTTAAATGGGCCACTTGTCTTTTATCAATACTGTATCAGATGTATTCTTATATAGTTATGGAAAAATGCTCTGTTTGAATTTCAGTCTCACTTTTACTTGTTCTTTGCCTGAGATGATTTTTATAAAAATTACTGTTCTATGAAGATTTGTAAACTGAGCTCAGTATTTAACCCTTTAGGAGTTAAACTGTCTAATCTATAGATCATTTCTTTTTCTTTTCTTAAAAGTACAGTATCAAAATCTCCTCTTCTTGTTGAAATTTTTAGGGAAATATTACTTTGAATGTAAATCCTGTAACCTTTCCCTGATGGAAATTTCGAAAATGTTGTGCTATGGGAGATTCATCTTTGGGATCTTTAATCGCTGATAGATGCTCTTGTATGCGACATTTAAGTGGTCGTTTAGTTTTTCGCACGTATATCTTCCTGCATGGACAGGTTATCATATATAATACTCTTTCTGTGTTGCAATTTATAAATTGCTTGATTTTATATTTGTTTTTCCAGATACTGTCCATATATTCATTTGTTCTTTCTGCATACTTACATGTATTGCATCTACCGCATGGGTACATTCCTTTTAGAGGAGGTAGATCTTTCAGCCATGTTTCTGTTGGTGTTCTGATAAACTCTGATTTTACTAAATCATCTGCTAGCCATTTTTATTCTAGCAATATTTGCTCTCTACTTGAACGCAAATGGTGCGGTTTTTCAACGTCCCCCTCTTTGAATCCTGTACTTTTATAGGTCCATGTAAGTCTATAATATTATATACCTTTATATTGTGCAGTACTAACTGAGACATCTTGTTTGTGCCTTGCTGGCTTTTAAATACTCTGCGCTACCTATTGAGTGTGAGGTGGCGCATCTTGTATCTAATTGTTTTTGCTCAGGCTACCCTTGTGGGGTTAGCCATACCATATATATTCACACACTGATAGATCTGTGCATTCATTCTTTCAGTACTTGCCTGGACTTTTTTTCGTCTTCTGCAATGGCATGGTGCTGGGCTCCCACCTTGGGGTGAGGGGTGCCCTTTTGGCTGATGTCCATTGGTTGAACCTTAACGGGGTGAGTTTTGGAGAGAGGGGAGTGGGATGCATGGTTGGGGATATGCAAGCCAGTCAAATGCAAAGATACTATGTTATGTATATGGGTTAATCATGTATTATATGACACATGGTGCTGATATATGTGTGTAAATTGTTGTTTCTTCCTTTTCTTTACAAAGTTTCAATTGGTTGTCTATTGAATCCCCTAGCCACAGGTTTGGCGAAACATGTTGGGAGATATTCTTTACATCTTATAAACCACCAACCAATTTTACAAACAGCCATTGTACCTGTGTTTTGGACCTTTTTAACCTGTTTCTGTATACAAAATAAGTACCCTTTTAATGGACAAAAATAAAATTTGTGTTTTAAATATTTTTGTAAACAAATTCCTTTGTCTGCTGGCACCGCTATAATCCCACTTGGGAACCCCAACCCCTTTTAGTCTTTGAATTTATGGGATGAGGTGTGTCTTTAACCACCTCCCACCCGGCTACTGTACATATACGGCCGGGTGGGAGCCTCACCATTCTGAGTGGACATTCAGGAACGTCCTTCAGAACGGGTGCTCGCAGCGCGGCCACGAGGCGCACTGTAGCTCAATCCTGTGATCATTATGATCACAGGATCCGGCCGAACACAGATCGGGATATGGGCACTGTAAATGGCCCTCACGATCACGTGGCGGCTGTGTCCAATCACAGCCGTCACTATGTAAACAGTGGCACGTGTCTCTGTGACAGTTCTCCCCCCGCCGAGCTCAGTGAGAGCTCAGTGCAGGGGGGGGGGGGAGCTGCAGCTCTGTGACAACTCTCTGTATGAAGATGATTTTGTACAGAGAGCTCTCACAGATCGCCCTCCACACAGTACACCAAGCACCACTGATACCCCTGTCCCCTTACACATGTCAGTGTCCCCATAAAACATTTGTACCAGTCCCCAAAACATCTGTCTGTCCCCCATCACATCTGTCACAGTCCCCAAAACATCTGTCTGTCCCCATCACATCTGTCACAGTCCCCAAAACATCTATATGTCCCCATCACATCTGTCACAGTCCCCAAAACATCTGTATGTCCCCGTCACATCTGTCACCATACAGAAGACATCTGTCTGTCCCATCACCGCCAACACCAAATAAACCCTGATTTGGGTTATTTTTACCAATGAAATGTAGCAGTATAATTTTTGGTCAAAACTTATGAAGAGAGATTACTTATTTGCAAAATGTTATAACAGAAAGAAAGAAAACTGCATTTTTTTAACGTTTTCGGTCTTTTTTCATTTGTAGCGTAAAAAAATAAAAAACCCAGTGGTGATTAAATACCACCAAAAGAAATTTCTATTTGTGTGAAAAAAATGATAAAAATGTAATTTGGGTACAGTGTTGCATGGCCGCGCAATTGTCATTCAAAGTGCGACAGAGCTGAAAGCTGAAAATTGGTCCGGGAAGGAGGGGGGTTTAAGTGCCCAGTATTGAAGTGGTTAATAGTATCTGCAGGGGCCAAAATTAAAATTTTTCCTATGTTTATTTTTTATTTTCCAGTACTTCTCCTTTAACATTTTAAAGCAGACATGAACTCACAGAGTGAAGATATGCTATCCTATAGGGAACATCAAGAAATGGTAACTGTGCCTGAGCTGTAGCCTGAAATATGCACCTTTTGCCTTGAAACTATCTGGGGGTCTGGGTACTGCCCAGGGGGACATGTTTCAATATAAAAAAAAATCCTTTTTTCGGGAGCAGTGATTTTAAAGATGCTTAAAGTGCAACAATAAAAATGAAAAATTCCTTTAAATATCGTGCCTGGCGAGGGCCCCCCTCAATGTACCTGTAAAGTGGCACATTTGTAGCATATACAGAACATGCTACAGCAAAACTGACATTGCTAAAAAAAAAAAAGCCCACTTAAAATGACTCGTGGTTACAATTGCTGGCACCCGGCTATTAAAATATAAAGAAAAAAATGGTGTGGGGTCCCCCCCAGTCCATACCAGGTCCTTTGGGTCTGGTATGGATTTTGCAGGGGGTTTGCATTTGCAGCAGGGGCTTATTCTCAAAATGGGGCTATTCTATAAGTGGAAGCACTTCTGACTCTGCATGTACCATGTGAATGTCTCATCTGAAATTTCATCTGTTTCTTCGCAGGTATGTTCTCTGAATCAACTCCACCCCAAAAACTGTAGCCTTGCTGTCTCTTTTTGCTAAAGTCTGTTTAATTATACTGGTATGTTCTCTGAATCAACTCCACCCCAAAAACTGAAACCTTGCTGTCTCTTTTTGCTAAAGTCTGTTTAATTATACTGGTATGTCTTTTTTTGTATTTTTTTCTGCTTAACTATCTAAAGAGCTGGCCACACTGCAATAGTTTTTAGACTTGTGCATGGCTAAAAAATTATTTTTTTTTGTTTTTCGGAAATTCAAAAAATTCGGAAATTAAAAAATTCGGAAATCCGAAATTCGGAAATTTGCGTTAATTCGGAAATTTGCAGTAATTCGGCAATTGTGGTAATTCGGCAATTGGAATGGCCGAAAATCGGAAATTCGGAAATTCAGAAATTCGGAAATACGAAAATTTGAAAATAACTAAGAACATTTGAAATAATAACTATTAAATTATAGATATTGGAATTTCCTTGAAAGTTTGGCTGTTAGTGAACTTAAATATGAAATTTATCACTAATAGCCATATTTTCAAGAAAATTCCAATACCTATAATTTAATAGGTATTTATTATTATTTCAAATGTTTTTCTTATTTCCGAATTTTGGAAATAAGGAAGATCATTTGAAATAATACGTTTTTAATGTATTATTTTAACTTATTATAAATAATAATAAGCTATTATTATTTCAAATGTTCTTTCTTATTTCCAGAATTTCGGCGATTCGGAAATAAGGAAGAATATTTGAAATAATAAGTTATTAATGTATTATTTTAACTTATTATAATAAGCTATTATTATTTCAAATGTTCTTCCTTATTTCCAACTTTTGCAGTGTGTGACTGTACATATGCATACTGTATGTTTGTATGTATGTGTGTGTGTATACAGGGTGTGTATATACTGTGTGTATACATACAATATACACACAGTATATACACACCCAGTATACATACACACACACATACATACAGTATGCATATATACAGTCACACACTGCAAAAGTCGGAAATAAGGAAGAACATTTGAAATAATAATGGCTTATTATAATATATAATAAGTTAAAATAATAAATTAATAACTTATTATTTCAAATGTTCTTCCTTATTTCCGAAATTCAGAAATAAGAAAGAACGTTTGAAATAATAATAAATAACTATTAAATTATAGGTATTGATATTTCCTTGAAAGTTTGGCTGTTAGTGAACTTAAATATGACATTTATCACTAATGGTCATATTTTCAAGAAAATTCCAATACCTATAATTTAATAGGTATTTATTATTATTTCAAATGTTTTTCTTATTTCCGAATTTCGGAAATAAGGAAGAACATTTGAAATAATAAGTTATTCATTTATTATTTTAACATAGTATAAATTAAATAAGCTATTATTATTTCATATGTTTATCCTTATTTCCGACTTTTGCAGTGTGTGAATGTATATATGCATACTGTATGTATGTGTGTGTGTGTATATACTGTGTGTATATTGTATGTATACTGTGTGTATACATACAATAAACATACAATATACACACAGTATATACACACCCAGTATACACACACACATACATACAAACATACAGTATGCATATGTACAGTCACACACTGCAAAAGTCAGAAATAAAGAAAAACATTTGAAATAATAATAGCTAATTATAATTTATAACAAGTTAAAATAATAAATTAATAACTTATTATTTCAAATGTTCTTCCTTATTTCTGAATTTCTGAAATTCTGGAAATAAGAAAGAACATTTGAAATAATAATAGCTTATTATTATTTATAATAAGTTAAAATAATACATTAATAACTTATTATTTCAAATGATCTTCTTTATTTCCCAAATTCGGAAATAAGAAAAACATTTGAAATGATAATAAATACCTATTAAATTATAGGTATTGGAATGTCCTTGAAAATATGGCTATTAGTGATAAATTTCATATTTAAGTTCACTAACAGCCAAACTTTCAAGGACATTTCAATACCTATAATTTAATAGTTATTTATTATTATTTCAAACGTTCTTTCTTATTTCCGAATTTCGGAAATAAGGAAGAACATTTGAAATAATAAGTTATTGATTTATTATTTTAAATGTTCTTCCTTATTTCCGACTTTTGCAGTGTGTGACTGTATATATGCATACTGTATGTATGTATGTGTATATACTGTGTGTGTATATTGTATGTATACACACAGTATACATACAATATACATACAATATACACACAGTATATACACACCCAGTATACACACACACATTTCAAATGTTTTTCTTAAAAGAACGTTTGAAATAATAATAAATAGCTATTAAATTATAGGTATTGAAATGTCCTTGAAAGTTTGGCTGTTAGTGAACTTAACCACTTCAGCCCCGGAAGGTTTTCCAGCTTTAGGACCAGAGCATTTTTTTCAATTTGGCACTGCGCCATTTTAACTGGTAATTGCGCGGTCATGCAATGCAGTACCCAAACTAAATTTGCGTCCTTTTTTTCCCACAAATAGAGCTTTCTTTCGGTGGTATTTGTTCACTGCTGCACTTTTTATTTTTTGCGATATAAACAAAAAAAGAAGGAAAATTTTGAAAAGTAAAGATATTTTCAACTTCATGTTATTCCAAAAATACAATAAACTAAATTTTAGTCATACATTTTTGCCAAAATGCATTTAGCCACATGTCTCGGGTAAAAAAAAAAAGTTAATTACCCTATATTTATTTGTTTGCGCAAAAGTTATAGCGTCTACAAACTAGGGTACATTTTCTGGAATTTCTGCAGCTTTTATTTTATGACTGCCTATCTTATTTCTTGAGGTGCTAAAATGGAGGGGCAGTACAAAACCCTCCAAATTACACCATTTTGGAAAGTAAACACCCCAAGGAATTTGCTGAGAGGCATGTTGAGCCCATTGAATATTTTATTATTTAGTGATTGAAAGATGACCAAAAAAAAAAAATGTACACAAAGTTGTTACTGAAATAATATATTGCTCAAATATGCCATGGGTATATGTGGAATTACACCCCAAAAATACATTCTGCTGCTTCTCCTGAGTATGGGGATACCCCATGTGTGAGACTTTTTTGGGAGTCTATCTGCATACAGGACCCCAAAAACCAATCACCGCCTTCAGGATTTCTAAGGGCAAAAATGTATGCCTTCATCCCACACTACCTATATCAGTTGCGGAGGCCATGAAATGCCCAGATAGCACAAGCCCCCCCCCCCCCCCAAATGACCCCATTTTGGAAAGTAGACACCCCAAGCTATTTGCTGAGAGGCATGTTGAGTCCATGGAATATTTTATATTTTGCCACAAGTTTTGGGGAAATGACAATTTTTTTTTCAAAAAGTTGTCACTAAATGAAATGTTGCTTTAAAAAGGCCTGGGTATATGTGAAATTACACCCCAAAATACATTCTGCTGCTTCTTCTGAATACGGGGATACCACATATGTGAGACTTTCTGGCAGTCTAGCCGCGTACGGGACCCTAAAAACCAATCACCGCCTTCAGGTTTTCTAAGGGCGTAAAAAGCCGATTTTACTCCTCACTCCCTATCACAGTTTCGGAGGCCATGGAATGCCCAGATAGCAGAACCCCCCCCCCCCAAATGACCCCATTTTGGAAAGTAGACACTCCGAGCTATTTGCTGAGAGGCATGTTGAGTATTTTGCAGATCTCACATTTTGTCACAAAGTTTTGAAATTTGAAAAAAGGAAAAAAAAATCTGTATATTTCTTCATTTTCCAAAACAAATGAGAGCTGCAAAATACTCACCATGCCTCTTAGCAAATACCTTGGGGTGTCTACTTTCCAAAATGGGGTCATTTGGGGGGGTTTTGTGCTACCATGATATTTCAGGGCCTCCAAAAACATGATGGGGACTGAGGAGTAAAATCACCACCTGAAGGCGGTGATTGGTTTTCGGGTAGACTCACAAAAAGTCTCACATATGGGGTATCCCCGTACTCAGGAGAAGTAGCAGAATGTATTTTGGGGTGTAATTCCACACATACCCATGGCATGGGTGAGCAATATATCATTTCAGTGACAACTTTGTGTAATTTTTATTTTTCACTTTTCAATCATTTATGACAAACAAATAATATATTCCATGGACTCAACATGCCTCTCAGAAAATAGCTTGGGGTGTCTACTTTCCAAAATGGTGTCATTTGGGGGGATTTTGAACTGTCCTGGCATTTTATGCCCAACATCACCCACTCTTCTAACCATTTGAACCACCAAGTCTTTTCTGACACTTTTTATTTACATGAAAAATCTTTTTTTTTTCTATAAAATGACTTTGAACCCCCAAACATTATATATTTTTAAAGCATTAAAGCAGAGGCCCTACAGATTTAAATAGTGGGTGTTACAATTTTTTTTTCACAAAGTATTTGCGCAGCGATTTTTTTAAACGCAATTTTTGGGGGAAAAAAACACTTTTTTGAATTTTAATGCATAAAAACATACCATTTTGCCCAAATGTTTGATGAAATATAAAAGTTGACCTCATGCCGAGTGAATAGACACCAAACATGACAGACTTTGAAAATGACGCACACCCGTGAAGTGGCGACAAACTATATACATTTTTAATAGCCTTTAAAAGCCTTTACAGGTTACCACTTTAGATCTGCAGAGGAGGTCTACTGCTAAAATTACTGTCCTGGACCTAACGTTCGCGGTGATACCTCACATGCATGGTGAAATTGTTGTTTACATGCGACACGAAACTGACGCTTGCGTCCACCTTTGTGCGCGTGCACGTGGGGGGGAGGGGTGCATTTTTTTAAATTTATTTCTTTATTATTCATTTTGCTTTTTATTTTATTTTTACACTGTCCCTTTTATCTTTTTCTTATTTTTTAATCATTTTTATTTTTATCGTAGGGATTTTAAATATCCCCTATGATAAAAATAGGTATTGTCACGTATCATTTTTTTTTAAATTTGGGTTTACTAAACTCTAGATCTTTCCCCAGCGCTTAAAGCATCTGGCCACACCAAAATCAGTTTGATAAGATGCTTCTACAATTTCCCAATGGCGCTGTTTATATCTGGCGAAATCTAAGTCACAAAATGCTCGTAGCATCTGGTTTCTTAGGCCATGGAGATGATTGGAGCCATTCTAGTCTTCAATCAGCTCTATGGTAAGCTGGCGGAACCACCAGCTGCATTCTCACTTTCCCCGGTGGGACAGGAGAGCCTGAGAAGACCAGCAACATACTAGTATGTCGCTGGTCCTTGTTGGGCATATATTGTAATGTTCTTTTTTTCATGAAAAAAAAGAATCATTCGGTGGGTCTGCCCACCATTTGAAAACCTCCCTTCATTCTCCCACTTCTAATGGTGGGCATAGCCACTTTTTTAAAAAAATATACCGGAGCATAGGCGCAATCCGCCCCAATTTCTACCCACTGCCCCTATGCTCCGGTATATTTGCTCTTTTTTTAACTGTGGTGGTGAAATCACCTCCAACAGCGCTGGAGTCGCTGCTTTATATATGGTGGGAGCAAATGCTATTGCTGTCACCCTAAATAAATCAGCGATGCAGCTGGCGTACCTGAAAATTAAATAAAGATTAATAAAAACAGTAACACATAAAAAAATAATATTCCTGCTAAGAATAAAAAAATAATTACATGTTACATAAAAACATTGCATACCTGCAAAAAAAAAAAAACCCACTATAATAAACCGCAACAAAACATTACAGATATGCATAAACAACAATAGAGAGAGCAATAGAAAGAGAATAGAGAGAAAATCGAGATAGAAAAACAAGAAACGTACAACTGTTTTTGGTTTTTAATTTTTTAAATTTTTTTGGTTTTTATAGCTTTTTTTTTTTTTTTTTGGTACGCTTTTTTTTTTATAATGAACAATGAACAGTAAAGGTTAGGGTCTCCAAAAACGCGATGACATCTTTGGAGACCCTGTGAAAGTGTGTCCTATTTCTATTTTCTATGTAGTGCTGTTCCCTACGCTAGTACTCAACTAATGAATGGTAACGCTCGAAACAGTGACCGATGCAGAGACCAGGCTGGCCCAAACAGGTGGGGCAATAATATCGGGTGTCATGCCTGTATCCGTTTCGTCGGCAGACACAACATCTTTTTTGGGGGTATCGTTGGGTAGGGGTACCAGGGATGGCATGTGGATAATGCCGTCCATGCAGCCGGCTCACTGCATGTGGATTGGGAACTTGGGGTGCAGAACCATCTGGATACAGAAGGGCTCTGATGATCTCTTCCTGGAATGGCAGGAGAGGTCCAGTCCATCCTGACGCTTTGTATAGCACAAAAGCGTTCAGCATAGCCAATTGAAAGAAGTAAATAGACACTTTTTTGTACCAGCGTCTGGATTTATGGGCAATTAAGTACGGCGCCAATAACTGGTCATTGAGGTCCACCCCTCCCATATTAAAGTTATATTGGTGGACAGAGAGTGGTTTCTCCACAACACCAGTCGCCGTTCTAATTTGGACAGCCGTGTCTGTATGAAGAGAGGAAAGAACGAAAACATCCTTTGTATCCCTCCACTTCATCGCAAGCAAATTACCACATCTCAAGCAGGCTCTCTCCCCCCGACTAAGTCGGGAATCTACCAGCCGTTGGTGTAAGCCCCGGCGATTAGGTCGCACAGTGCCACATGCGCCAATTTCGTGATCAAGTAAGTGACTAAAAAGTGGCTCGCTTGTGTAGTAATTGTCCACGTACAAATGGTACCCCTTTCCGAAGAAGAGTGACACCAAGCTCCACACAATTTTGCCAGCACTCCTCATGTAGTCTGGGCATCCTTCCGGCTTTATGCGGCTATCTTGGCCCCTCATAAACCATAAAATTACATGTGTAGCCTGTGGCCCTGTCACAGAGCTTATACATCTTGACCCCGTATCTGGCACGCTTGTAGGGTATGTACTGTTTGAAAACAAGACGGCCAGCAAATTTTATCAGGGACTCGTCCACGCACACAACTTGGTAGGGAATAAAATGTTCTGCGAACATCTGGTTGAAGTGGTTTATGAGGGACCGAATTTTGAAGAGACGGCAAATTCAGGGTCTCCATAGGGACGATCGAGTCGATTGTCACTGAAGTGCATGAACCGCAGAATCTGCTTGTATCGTGTCCTGGCCATGGAAGCAGAGTAGACATACATGTGATGAATTGAGTCAGTGGACCAATATAACCGCAATTCAGGTAGTTTATGTATGCCCATGTTGAGGGTGAGGCCCAGAAAGGTCTTAAATTCGGAAACCGTAATTGGTTTCCAAGTTCTGGCAAGTGACAAATGGGGATTAGCGGCGATGTATTGACCAGCATATAAATTGCTTTGGTCCACAATAGATCTATAGAGATCTTTGGTGAAATACAGCTAAAAAAAATCAATGGCCCTAAAATCAGCGGTATTCACCTGAATTCCGGGTTGGACAGTGAATGGGGGACTCGCCACGTCACCAAGTGTTACTGCAGTGCTGCTTGTATGACCAGGATGTACTAGGCCGCTGGTGCTTGCCACGTCACCAGAAGGGGTAGCAGCGCTAGTACTGACTCTCTGCTCCATACGAGAGCCCTGCGGTTCTTGCACCTCAGCGACAGCTAAACGGGATCTGGTACGCCTGACCTTAGCAGGGACCACCCAATCGTCAGAGCTATCTGTCATGGAGCCGCTGTCGAATACTAACTCGATTGGTGAGTCTGAATCTGACAGTGAGTCTACCCCATCGCTCTCATCTGTCATACTCACAATCATGCAGGCCTCATCACCAGTGTACCTCGGATTAGACATGACCTCTAAATTTATAGGTACACAAGTGAGACTCACAGGCAAAAAAGTGCACCTGGTTGTCAGAGCCTGTGTCAAGTCGCTACCAAAATCACTGTCAGAATTCGCAGGGATCGGGCGTGATCTCTGCGAAGGCTGCAGATATGTGTTTTGTAAGTGACAGCAATCTATTGGTCCTGCACTTGGGTGGGCTGGGCTGGGTAGAGAGGCTAAACGCAGGGGCTAGCAGTTATAAGGGGGACACTAATATATATCTGATCAGATTGCAGATATTGATCTGATCAGATATTACAATAATATCTAACACCTACCTAATGTATGTGTGCGTGTCAGAATACCTAACTAACTGGCCCTGCCTGGGGTTTGTGCTGACCCTAACGCATGCTAAAACCTAACTGGGCTCACCCCCGGGCGATCGCGGGTTAAAACCTATAAAAGGTATATAAAATAATATACGGCGGGTAATCTGATGGGGGAAAAAACTAGCTAGCTAGCTAGCGTCACCCGTGACACTTATACGGTGATCACAGGTGACAGGGGGCAATCAAGGGGTTAAAACCTTTATTGGGGGGCAAGAGGGGTATTTACACCTAACTAGGCCTACTAGTAACCTACCCTAACACTTATTTCATGTCACAAGGGTCACAAGTACAGCGATCGGTAAAAATCAGATCGCTGCACTATATGACACTGTGACAGGGAGTGAAGGGGTTAACTGGGGGGCGATCAGGGGGCGATCAAAGGGTTAAATGTGCCTATGTGACCTGGTGTGGTGTTGGTGCAACTCACGTTTCTGATGTCTCTCTCTCCTCTCTGCAACGGAAAAGAAAGCAGAGAGGGGAGATGATATCACTTCCCCTACCTGTGTTTACATTTCACAGGCAGGGGAAGAAATCCAAAATCCATTGGTCTATTCCTGTAGATTGAACGGTCCTGTGCCCGCGATCGCCGCCTATTTACGGCGATTCGCGCTCAGCGTCCACATCGCCACAGTAACTATACTGCGTGCGGTGTGGAACTGGTTAAATATGAAATTTATCACTAATAGCCATATTTTCAAGAAAATTCCAATACCTATAATTTAATAGGTATTTATTATTATTTCAAATGTTTTTCTTGTTTCCGAATTTCCGAAGATCATTTGAAATAATAAGTTATTAATATATTATTTTAACTTATTATAAATAATAATAAGCTATTATTAGTTCGAATGTTCTTTCTTATTTCCAGAATTTCGGAAATTCGGAAATAAGGAAGAACATTTGAAATAATAAGTTATTAATGTATTATTTTAACGTATTATAAATTATAATAAGCTATTATTATTTCAAATGTTCTTCCTTATTTCCAACCTTTGCAGTTTGTGACTGTACATATACATACATACATACATACATACGGTATGCATATGTACAGTCACACACTGCAAAATTACACCATCTCATGCTAATTCTGAATCCACACGCACAAAAATACTCCAGTACACTAGAGTATGTCACTACATATAAATCGCACACTCCCACATTACCTCCTTCACCCTTCTGCTTCTCCTAACCTCTGGAGATATATCCCTAAACCCTGGGCTTCCATCAGTTAACTATACTCATCGCACCCATTACCCTGCACCCTCCGATTGCAGCCACAATGCACACAATCTAATTCCCATTTCTCTTCTTTCCAAAATCAAACTCCCTTTCTCTTGCGTCCTTTGGAATGCCCGCTCGGTCTGTAACAAACTGACCTCTCTCTATGATCTTTTTATCGCTAACTCATTCAATCTACTCGCCATTACCGAAACCTGGCTTCACGAATCCGACACTGCGTCTTCTGCTGCCCTATCACATGGTGGTCTTCTCTGAACTCACTCCCCCAGACCCAGTGGATGCAAGGGAGGGGGTGTTGGAATCCTTCTAGCCCCACATAGCACCTTTCAGTTACTTCACCCACCCCCTCTCTGTCTCCCTCCTCTTTTGAAGCACACTGGATTCGTCTTTTCTCCCCAGTTTCTCTAAGTGTAGCTGTAATCTACCGCCCCCCCGGACCGGCATCATCCTTTCTTGATGACTTCTCTGCTTGGCTACCCTACTTTCTCTCCTCTGAAATCCCAACAATCATTCTTGGGGACTTCAACATGCCTATTAATACTAACTCTCCTGCTACTTCCAAACTTCTCAGTCTAACCTCCTCCTTTAAACTGAAGCAATGGATATATGCTACTACTCACTCTGAAGGCAATACCCTTGATCTGGTTTTCTACCACCTTTGCACTCCATGAAACCTCTCCAACTATCCATTCCCTCTCTCTGATCACTTCCTTATTAGTTTCACTCTCTCTCTCTCCTCCACCTCCTCTGCCTCCAACCTCCTAACAGCTACCTGTAGAAACCTACACCGTCTCAACCCTTCTCTTCTCTACTCTGCTACTGACCACCTCTATGACAAAATCGCACCCCTGTCCTGCACCGACCTAGCCACTTCAGTCTACAATGCCTCACTTTTAGCCTCCCTGGACACACTAGACCCTCTCACCACTCACAGAATCAGGCCCCGACCCCTTCAACCTTGGCAAACAGATGACACTAGAAGTCTGAAAAAACATAGCCGTGCTCTTGAGCGCCTATGGTGTAAGAATAAATCTCAAAAGGATTTCAACCAGTATAAATCTGCCCTCCAAATATACAATTCCTGCCTCCACACTGCCAAGCAGACCTATTTTATCACTCTCATTAACAACTTATCATCTCGTCCTCGTCAACCCTTTTCTACCTTCAACTCTCTACTTCGTCCTCCTCTGCCTCCACCCACTACTTCACTCACTGCCCAGGAGATCGCCAATCACTTCAAACTGAAGATTGAAACAATTCGTGAAGAGATCTCTGCTGTTCAGATACCTTCCACGCTGCACACTTCATGCTTTCAGGTACAATCACTACTTCCCTCATTCAACCCCACCACTTTAGATGAGGTTGCTAAACTACTTGCTAACGTCAAACTAACCACCTGCCCGCTGAATCCTGTTCCCTCGCAAATGCTACGTTCACCCTCTGACTCGATTCTACATTCTTTAACCCACATTTTCAATCTCTCCCTCTCTTCTGACATCTTCCCCAACTCTCTAAAACATGCATTAGTTAGCCCCATACTTAAAAAGCCTTCACTGGACCCAACCAATCCTAACAACCTATGCCCCATTTCCTTGCTCCCCTTTTTATCCAAACTCCTTGAACGTCTAGTCTACAACCGACTGAGCAACCACCATGCCGAGAATAGCCTTTGTGATGCCCTTCAGTCTGGATTTTGTCCTCAACATTCCACAGAAACTGCTCTTCTAAAACTAATAAACAATCTATTAACAGCCAAAACCAATGGACACTATTCTGTACTCCTACTCTTGGACCTTTCTGCTGCCTTTGATACGGTTGACCCTCCCTCCTCCTCCAATAACTCCATGCCATTGGTCTCTGTGACTGTACTCTTCAATGGTTCTCTTCCTACTTATCTAATCGCACCTTTAGCATTACTTACAACTCTACTTCCTCCTCTCCTCTTCCTTTCTCCATTGGGGTCCCCTAAGGTTCTGTTCTTGGCCTGCTCCTTTTTTCAATCTACACCTCCTCCCTGGGTCAGCTGATAGCCTCCCATGGCTTCCAGTACCATCTGTATGCTGATGACACCCAAATCTATCTCTCTACCCCCCAACCCACTCCCTCAGTCACCTCAGGTATCAATCATTTACTAAAAGATATAGCGATCTGGATATCACACCACTTCCTCAAACTTAATCTATCCAAAACCGAACTTATCATTTTTCCTCCACCACGTGCCCCTTCCCCCAATCTCTCTGTCATAATCGATGGCACAACTATCAGCCCATCCCTACATACGAAGGTCCTAGGCGTAGTCCTGGACTCTGAACTCTCCTTTAAGCCCCACATCCAATCACTGTCCAAATCCTGCCGCCTCAACCTCCGCAACATCTCAAAAATACACCCCTTTCTAACCAATGACACAACAAAGCTCTTAATTCACTCTCTGGTCATCTCTCGCCTTGACTACTGCAACTCCTTTCTCAATGGCTTACCTCTACACAGGCTATCCCCCCTTCAATCCATCATGAATGCTGCTGCCAGGCTCATCCACCTTACCAATCGCTCTGTGTCTGCTACTCCTCTCTGTCAATCCCTCCACTGGCTCCCGCTCACCCAACGAATACTACAACCTACAAAGTCATCCACAATTTAGCCCCCAGCTACATCACCAGCCTAGTCTCGAAATATCAACCTAATCGTTCTCTTCGTTCCTCTCAAGACCTCCTGCTCTCTAGCTCCCTCGTCACCTCCTCCTTTGCTCGCCTCCAGGACTTTTCCAGAGCCTCTCCAATCCTATGGAACTCCTTACCCCAACCTGTCCGAGTATCTCCTACTCTGCTAGCTTTTAGACGATCCCTGAAAACCCTACTCTTCAGAGAAGCTTATTCTACCCACACCTAACAAATGTATTTTCAATTTCTCCATCAGTTCATCCCCCACAGTTATTACTTTTTGTTTCACTTGACCCTCCCTTCTAGAATGTAAGCTCTAACGAGCAGGGCCCTCAGATTCTTCCTGTATTGTATTGTAACTGTACTGTCTGCCCTCATATTGTAAAGCACTGCGCAAACTGTTGGCACTATATAAATTCTGTATAATAATAATAAGGGGAACCCCATGCCAAAATTTAAAAAAAAAGCGACATGGGGTTCCCCCCCAAAATCCATACCAGCCCGTTATCCAAACATGCAGCCTGGCTGGTCAGGAAAAGGGGGGGACAAGCAAGCGCGCCCCCCCCTCCTGAACCATATCAGGCCACATGCCCTCGACATGGGGGGTGGATGCTTTGGCACGGGGGGCTCTGTGCCCCCCCATCCCAAAGCACCTTGTCCCCATCCGTAAGCCCCCTTTAACAAGATCCCGCCCCCCCCATTTGAATGGGTATCAAGTTTTTTGACAAATCCTTTATTAAAAAAAGAAACAAAAACGTGTACCGTGATGTAATCCACCATCAATCTTGACGCCAGACGGACCCGAAAAATAGAAAAAATGAAAATGCACCGGATTCTTAGAGGTTTCCCTTCGACTGCTTGCCCTGCACTTTGACAACTCTTATATAAGCAAGGGGTGGGGCCACCCGGCTAAGTCACTCGGTGGCCCCACCCCCTTCTGACATCACGCAGAGCCCCTCCTGCTCCCAAAGCACCCACCCCCCCATGTTGAGGGCATGTGGCCTGGTATGGTTCAGGAGGGTGGCGCTTGCTCTTCCCCTTCTTTTCCTGACCTGCCAGACTGCATGCTCAGATAAGGGTCTGGTATGGATTTTGGGGGGACTCTAAGCCATTTTTTTTTAAATTTTGGCGTGGTTCCCCTTAAAATCCATCCAAGACTCGAAGGGCCTGGTATGGACTGGGGGGGACCCCACACCGTTATTTTCTTTCTTTTGTAATAGCCGGGTGCTGGCAATTGTAACCACGAGTCATTTTAAATGGGATTTTTTTCTTTAGAAATGTCAGTTTTGCTGTAGGATTTCATTTTCATTGTTGCACTTTAAGCATAATTAAAATCCCTGCTCATTTAAAAAAAATATATATATATTGATACATGTCCCCCATACCATACCCCTTTCATGGCCAATTACTTGCATATAATGCACTTCTTTATATATTTTTTTACCGGCACTTTTTTTTTTATTCAGCTGTCAGCGGTTGTTTAAGGTAGCAGCGGCTGGCTTTCTGTCACTGTTCCTTAACAACCAGCTTACACTGCACCCTGATTGGGCAAAGCTTTGCCCAATTAGGGCACATAGAGAAAAGGAATGGAGCTGAGTGTCTGAAAAATCAATCTAAATGTGGACAGTATAGCAAAAGTCTATAACAGTCCATGTACAGTCCATATATCTTGATGATAAAGGGTACACTTGCGCCAGCTCCTCTGAGAGTGAAGCAGCTCTAAGAAACAACAAAAGAAAGACAGGGTGCACCAGACTAAGTGTAATATGTTAATAACAGCCGTATTTATTACAACCAGCCAAATGGGTACTCACAAAACATAAGAAGAAACAGGTATAGACGCTGTTAGGGTGTAACAACTCCAAGAGATGTGAGAGGTCATCCGGCCGTATGTCGGTCTCCCACAGTCTCTCACTGAAACCAGCTTGGAATGCAGTGTGAGCCACAACCGGAAGTCCAGGAAGTGATGTCAGCTGCCGGGGGCCAATCATGTGACGCATTTCAATGTCTCCACATTTTCCTCAGACCTGAATTACAGTAGGGTGAACAGCGCTGATATAGACAGCTCAGCAGGGCGTGTCTATGGCATAGTGACAAGCTAGGCTCAAGCCCGCACCAAGGGAAGAATTATGAGTCCAATCAGCGCGGTATACTATGCCAAGCATATAATTGTACACAATGAAGCAGCACAGTGGTGTAGTGGATAGCATTTTCGCCTAGCAGCCTAGCAGCAAAAAGGGTTGCAGGTTTGAATCCCGACCACGACACTACCTGCCTGGAGTTTGCATGTTCTCCCTGTACCTGCGTAGGTTTACTCCGGGTACTCCGGTTTCCTCCCACACTCCAAAGGCATAGTAGGTTAATTAAATCCTGTCTAAAAGTTATAGTATGTGTATGTATGCATATATATATAATTCTCTGATTAGCCACAGGCAATGTCGCCTGTAATGGAGGTTGCTTTAAGTCGCGTTGTAAGTTGTGCAAAGTTGCGCTGAAGTAGCACTAAAGTCGCACTCAAATCGCCTTGCAAAGTCGCATCTGAAGTCGGATCACCCTTGTGTGAACCAGCCCTAATACATTTTATATTTATTAACTGTTTATTTACCATCCTACTGTTTGTAGGTGGTAGGGCTCTGACGTGGGTACCATGTAATCTGTAATAATATATATTAATATTAATATGGACATTGTCAGTATAGCTGAGCAATACAATATCTTAATCTGGAAATTACATAAAAAAGCAACCATACCAGGTATTTTAAATGGCCGTGTGTACCTCAATCTCCTCGTTGAGGCCTGTAGGCGCCAGAGAATTTAGAGTATGTAGAAGGTTTCCTGTCTGCACAACCTCTGAAATCGTTCGGCTGGTGGGTACGTGTCTGGTATTGACTCAATCACCCACACCCAAAGTCACTCAGTGGATTGTGAATGATGCTTTGTGAAGTGGCAAGGGATGCTAAGTTTGGGGTTGCCCTCCTCCACAGACCGACGATGCTTGCCAAACCTGGCCCTAAAGGTCCGGATGGTTCGGCCAACATAGTACAGGCCACATGGGCAAGACAAACAGTATACAACATGGGTAGCAGAGCAATTATAGAAGGATTTAAGAGGAAAGGTAATACCAGCAGAGGGAAAAGATTTTTTTACCATGGGGAACGTGTGAGTAGGTCAAGCACAATGATTTATTACAGCGGAACATATCCACTAACGGAATAAGGGTGAGTTGTGTTAGTTTAATATGTTTGGTAGACGATTTTATTTTCTTATCAACACGTGTTGGAATCTAGCTTCCAAACCCAATTATCTGATGAATCTCACGTCGGATGAACATCGGGCTCTGGAATCCTTGACCAACAATGCCGATATTGTCATAAAGGCAGCAGATAAAGGGGGAGGAATTGTGCTTCAAAATAAGCCTGACTACCTGGCAGAGGCACATCACCTGCTCTCCGACTCTGCCACCTATGTTAAACTTAAAAATTATCCTTTACCAAAATTTATTAAGGAAGCAAGTTTGCTACTCAATAAGGCACACTCGGGTGGCGTTTTGAGAAAAAATGAGCTAGCCTTTTTTTTGTAGACCATTATACAGAGTTCCATATTTCTACCACCTCCCTAAGGTGCATAAGGACCTCATCAATCCTCCAGGATGTCCAATTATAGCCTCCACGGAGAGCATAACTTCTTCCTTCTCCCTGTATGTCGACCATTTTCTTCAACCTATAGCCCAGGCCTTGTCAGCCTATATTCGTGATGGCATCTACTGGAACTTTTACAATCATACAATTGGGAATCCACTTACCTTTGGGTCTCTCTCAATGTGTGCGCCTTATACACTTTAATACCACATGAGGTAGGTGTAAGGGCTAATTCCCACTTCCTGGCAGAAGATCTTTCCCTTAACTCCAGTCAGGTGGAATTTGTACTCCAGGCAATCAGGTTTTTCCTGGAGCACAACTGTCACGTACTTGGTGGTAGAGTCTGGCTTATGCAGTAGGCAACTTCTCTTACGTCCCTGGTTCCAGAACCCCTGGTAGAGCAGACAGGGAGTGCTGGAGCACAGGGGAGCACGAAGGCTTGATGGGACACAGATGGTGGTAGAAATTTGTCCCGTAGTCCGTGCTAGACTGAAGAGTAGTGGTGCAGGCCGGGTCGTTAACTTGCGGGCAGAGCGGTACAGAAGGAGCAGGCAATCTGATGGTCGGGTGCAGGCAGGGTCGTTAACAGGCAGGCAGGTGGAGGTACAGAAGGAGCAGGCAGAAGGGTGGTCGTAGGCAAGACGGGGGTCGGTGCAGGCAGAGTTCAAGCAAATGTGGGTTCAGGCCGGGTCACAGGTAACAGGAAGCTTAGAACGGGTCACTCAGGAACACAGTAATGCTGTAGAATGGACAGCACTTGCTTCCTGGTGCTGTCCTGCATAAATGGCCACTATTGGCGCCATTAGCGCGTGAACGCGCGCGGGAGGCCGTAAATGGCCAGAAAGTCCTTTTTCCTAACAACAACTATTTCCAATTTGATGGTGACTAATATCTACAGAAAAAGGGGATGGGGATGGGGTAAATTTTGCCCCCAGTTACGCCAATATCACAATGGGGCTGTGGGGGACCAGGTGCATTTAAAAAACAACCCCTTTGCGGTGCACCTGGTCTTCTATGACCGCTATCTAGATGATATAATCATCATCTGGGATGGTCAGAGGGATATACTTTTGGAGTTTGTGGCTCACTGTAATTCCAACAACTTCAGTTTGTCCTTTACTGCAGTAGTTGATCCTCTGTCCTTGTGCTTCCTGGATCTGGAACTGTTCCATTCCAATTCCACTATTGCCACTAAAAACTGGAAATTCGATCCTTCATTAGTCAAGTTGTCATCACTCGAGGTGGATTCGTAATGTCCCCAAAAGTCAGTTTCATCTGCTCAGAAGAAACTGTACTAGATTGGAGGACTACATAGTACAGAGTGAGGACCTTAAGAGTTAGTTTCTTGATAAGAGTTACCCTTCTGAACTGGTGGATGAGTCCTCCTCTCTATACCAGATGGAAAACATACCCTTGTCCATCAGATGTGATCAAGAACTGTCTATTTAGTTCATTACACAATATCACAACACTCATCGGAAAATGGAAAACATTTTGAAAAAGCACTGGTCCGTTCTTACCCAGGACCCTCATTTAGCATTATCCATATCTGCAGTACCAAAATTTGCCTACAGGAGGGCACAAAATGTAAAAAGCAAAATAGCTCCAAGCAAAATAAAATCATCTACCAAACATATTATCAACAAACAACTCACCCTTTTTCCATTAGTGGGTATGTTCCGCTGTAATAAATCTTTGTGCTTGACCCGTCCACACGTTACCTATGGTAAAAAAATGCAAAATGTTATATCCACATCTATTGTTAACTTTTTGGATGTTTTAATACCTTGTAATCTGTGTATCTTTCAATAAAAACTTTTGGAAAAAAAAAAAAAAAGTTTTCCTGTGCTGGTTTAACCTTTCCTCTCAAATCCTTCTATAATTGCTCTACTACCCATATCCTATACTGTTTGTCTTGCCCATGTGGCCTGTACTATGTTGGCCGAACCATCAGGACCCTAAGGGCCAGATTCGGCAAGCATCGTTGGTCTGCGGAGGAGGGCAACCCCAAACTTAGCGTCCAAATTTAACACACCTGCTCCCCATTTACACCTGAGACCTTGTAATACTAACAAGTCACTTGACACCAGGGAGAAAAAATAGCTAATTGGGCCCCATTTGAAAATTTTCACTTAGGGGTGTACTCACTTTTGTTGGCAGCGGTTTAGACATTAATTGCTGCGCGTTGAGATATTTAGAGGGGACATCAAATTTACACTGTTATACAAGCTGTACACTCACTACTTTACATTGTAGCAAAGTGTCATTTTTTCAGTGTTGTCACATGAAAAGATATACGTAATAAAATATTTACAAAATTGTGAGGGGTGTACATTGCTTACCTGAAAACATGTTTCTTTGTTTTTAAACACGTATAATGCCTTTTTTGCATGGGTGGTGTCTGTTCAGTCTGAGCAGGGGATCCTAGAGTCGGATCAGAAGGATACAGATGTAACATTTATGTCTATTCTGAATTTTCCTCCATGGAAAAAACAGACCTATGTAACAGGGACGTGCGGTGAGGTCAGTGGCTTGTGAGGCAATGGCTAGTATCAGAGCCAGATACACACGGGTTACATACGCCGCGAACGTTAGAGTGAGAGCAATAATTCTAGCACTAGACCTCCTCTGTAACTCTAAACTGGTAACCTCTAAACATTTTGGAGATCTTTAAGTACTGAAGTGTGTCGCCATTCCACAAGTGTGCGCAATTTTAAAGCATGACATGTTAGGTATCTTTTTACTCGGCATAACATCATCTTTTACATTATACACAAGATCAGGCTAACTTTAGTTTTTTTTTTTTATTCATGAAACAGTTTCTTTCCAAAAAAAACGCGTTTGAAAAATTGCCCTGCAAATACTGTGTGACAAAAAGTTGCAACGGCCTCCATTTTATTTCCTAGGGTGTCTGCTAAAACAATATATATAATGTTTGGGGGTTCTGAGTAATTTTCTAGTAAAAAAAATGATGATTTTTACATGCAGGAGAGAAGTGTCAGAATTGGCCTGGGTGGCAAGTGATTAATTACCATAAGTAAGTAATATACAAATAAGTATTATATATTATTTTAAGGTAATTTACTATATTTTCAAAAACTGTACTCAAGCAGGTGGCTTAACAGACAAATTGCTGAAGTTTGAAGTTATACCTTCAAACCAGTTATTTCACAGTAAATAGATAAATAAATTATTATCTTATAACATATAGCATAATAACATATGATTTAGCTTGATTAAAAAGTACCTTTTTGGTGTGGGGTGGTTGGTTGGACAATCTGGGACTTGCCCCATCGGACTTGATTATGGAGAGGATAATATGTTGACACTGTAGGGGGGTCCATTCAGAGAGAGAGGGGAAAGGAGCCCTATAGACAGGGAGAGGAGTAATATATTCCAAGATCTTTTGAGTCAAAGGGGAGATTACGGGTAGTAAGAGGATGCCAATGAGCAATGCTTACATGTGTGTAATTAATGTCCTATTGTTCTTATAATGTGCAATAAGTGTATGTGATGGTTGGAGATCTCAATAAACTTGTTTTCTGATTTAAAAAAAAAAAGTACCTTTTCAACAGCAGCAGATTCTCATTCTCCCTCTTAACTGTGTGAGAAAAGCATAGCATTATGGGTATATCCATAAACCCATGTTTTTTCTTTTTAGTTAAGAGGGCTTGGCTGGAAGGGAGCATGTGTTTTTTAGACACATGCCCCCTTCTATGACAATCCAGTGAGAGGAGAGCCTCCACTGCAGCATGTTTATTGGACAGCTTGGGCCAATGGTATTTTACCATTGGTCCAAGGCTCCAAACTATCCATTGAGCTCAGTACCTCTGAGAAGAAGTGAGAGGCACTGTGAGCTTGTATTTAAACTGGCTACTCTGTATGTAGATTCTGACAGGCTGCTCAAGGAGCCCCATATCTCTAGAACCATAGATGATAGGAGCCCCAAATTGTGATCAGTGGTGGGGGAGGAATTCAGCTACCCCCCTAAATTTGATGTCTCTGTGACCCCAGGTTGCCGAGCTACGACCTTTGAAGCTTGATCTTTTTTTTTTGTTTTTAAATATATTTAATTGTTAATTTTATGTTTATGGCAGGTGAGGCTCTGCCTCACCTGCCTTCCCTGACTGCACGTCCCTGAAGTCAAGCAAGCATAAGTCCTTCAGAGGATGGAACTGGATGGTCTTTCTTTAACCAGATTAACTATGTAACTAAGTTAGAGGCATTTCTCTAGCACTGGTATCATCAGGGCAAACCCCAAGTTTAGAGTCCCTGTTGCAGGTCATGACAAGCGACATTCTCCTACTTCAGAGGGTCTACTCATCTGTCTCCATCCCTAACAGGTCTCACAACCCACGGTTGCGCTAGAACTCCTTCTCTCTCGCTTTCTCTCAAGTCTCTCTCCTACAGAGGCGACGATGACTACCCTAAACCAGACCATTGTCCCATTTTTATATCAAACAGGCCAAGTGGGCCAGTCCCAGACAGGAACCCGCCTAAAAGACCAGGCAAAGTATTAACCCCAGCTTTTCCAGCCAGGACAGCACCCAATGACTGCTTAAGCCTGCTTACAAGCGTACCAGTGTGAAAAGGGCCTTATATTCAGTGGCGGCCCATCCATTAGGGGTGCACGGGTGCCACCCCCCTTCCCATCCATGCATGGATTCCAGTGGGGGGTGTTTTTTTTTAAGCACATGATTAGAGTCATAGGCTTTAATAGGCTTCAAAAAAGGGTGGGCACAGGGCGCAGAGCACTGCACACCAAGCCCAACCACTTGTGTGACAATAGCGAATGAATATTTACTATTGTAACACTGATCCTCCTCCCGGCCAATCAGGAACCGGGTCATGAGACTCGTCACCCAATTGGCTGAAAGGAGATCTGATCGAATTGGCCGCAAGGAGGAGGAGGACAGAGGAGACGCTGGGGAACCCAGACAGCAGCCGCCCAAAGCCTGGAAAGAAGCCGCCTGGAGCACTGCTAGCGAGATGGAGCAAGTGCAGGGCCCTGCCTGACTGATCAATGGGGGGTTGCAGTCCATGGTCCCTGCAGGGGGGATGGTGGTGGATGGATTGTTTCCCCCCCCCAAAAAAAAACACCAGCCACCACTGCTTATATTAGATTTACAAAAAATGAGAATGAGACATAATGGAAAACATACTGAAAATTAAATTTTAGCTTTATATACACTTTTAAAAATTACTACTATATTTGTGTACAACAAATATACCTGTTCACAATATTTACTAGTTCTCACAGCCAACATTTTCAGAGTCAGTAAAAATATATAGATAACTACTAAACTGCAAATGCCTCCGACTATAAAAAGCAAATAAAGAATTAAAGGTTTCGACGAAATGCTAGAAATATAAAAGCAAGCCATGTTCACCCTCCTCCACTGTTTTATATACAATATTGAGAGCAAAGAAAAGCATGCTTGGATACAGTGCTTATGCTTTTATACCAACAATAGGTGCACTTATGTTACATATGGTAGGTTAAAGAAGATGATTATGGTTAGAGTGCAATTATGAAATGTAAAGATCAGTACCTATAGTAACCAGTCAGACTTCAGCATACTGGAATCAGAGTATTAAAAAACTAGCAAATGTTAGTTACATATATTTTTATTTCTACCATGGGATTAAAAGGTTGAGAGGATTAACACTGACTATGGCTTTATGTTGAAAATCACTGAATCAATAGCATTCTAAACACAACAAAAGGATAAATTCAAAGTTGTAACTAATTCAGTATTGTTCTGTACAAAATACACCCACTATATTGCCAGTAACATAGAGCATGAGCACTAATGGAGCTTTGTACAAACAGCTGTATATGAAATAGCAGCAAAATGTATAACATAATAAAAATGTTGTACATGTTGTAGATAAACATAGTCCATCTTCATCCATATTATGGAAATACAAAACATACAGAGAAAGCAATACCAAAAAGTGAAAGAGGCATAACGTCCCAACTTCTTACATCTCGCCTCTCCTATGATAGTCAGGATGTGGGAGAAGATGCTGAAATAATGCATTTTTACTGTTAGGGAAACTCCTCTCCCTCACAAAAATCCATAGCTGTAGAATCATTTATAGAAGATAATATACTGGACTATCAAAAACCCTCTACACCCTCTTGAAACAACAGACAGGCTAAACTCTCATGTTCTTGCAATGACCCTAACTAAGCCCGGGAGACCATCCATAGGCAAATATAGAGATAAATAAGAAAGGAAATAGTCAATAGAGGGAAGAAAGACAAAGCACGAAAGGGAGAAGTGAAAAAGTTTATTTATATTGAAGGGCGGGGTTCCTGAGCGACGTAAGCGAGCGTAAGCTTTCCAACATCCTGTAACGTCAGAGGGGGCCCCGCCCTTAAATATAAACTGTCAAAACAAAGAGAGCTCAGTCTGCGGGAGCCCACCCATGGAGGAGGATCTGTTGTGGCTTTTTTTTTTTGGGGTCCATCGCGCGCCATGATTGACAATGGATTACAAAGGGGGACACTTATTTATTTATTTTAATAAAGGACTTGCCCCTAATTAATACTAATTCACATGGGGGGGCACCCATACTCCCCATGTTGAGGGCATGTAGCCTGGTATGGTTCAGTCCCCACCCTATCCTGGCCGGCCAGGTTGCATGCTCGGATAAGGGTCTGGTTTGGATTGTAAGGGGAACCTCACGTCAATTTTTTTTTAAATTTTGCCCCGGGGTTCCCCTTAAAATCCATACCAGACCCGAAGGGCCTGGTATGAACTGGGGGGGGGGGCCTATGCTAATTTTTTCAGTGATTTCTTTCTATATTGCCGGGAGCCAGCAATACATTGCAGTTGCGAGTGGTTTTAAATGACAATTTTTCCTTTACAAATATCATTTTGTTCTGGCACTGTTCTAAACATCACAGAGGTGCGCCTTTTTACAGGCATACTAAGGGGACCCCCCAGGCACATTATTTAAAGGAATATTTGATTTTTATTTTTTCACTTTAAGAATTATTAAAATCACTGCTTCTGAAAAGATTATCGATTTAAAAACTTTTTTTTGCATTGATACGTGTCCCGTAGGCCAGGACCCGGGTCCCCATACACTTTTTATTGCAATAACTTGCATATAAGCCTTTAAAATTAGCACTTTTGGTTTTTCATGTTCGGGTCCCATACACTTTAACGGTGTTCGAATGTTCGCATTAATTTTTTGCCTGTTTGCATGTTCTAGTGCGAACCGAACCGGGGGTGTTCGGCCCATCCCTATTATTCACCATGATCCAACTTAGACTTTAGTAGGTCAAAAGGAACTGTAGGGGCTTTCCAAGACCTGGCAATTTAAATTCTAGCTGTCACAAATATAAAAGCTAGACATGTGCACTGCTGAAAATCCGAAATTAAGAACAAAAATCCGAAAATTTGAAAAACCGAACTAATGATAACCAACTATGAAATTATAGGTATTGGAATTTCCTTTAAAATTTGGCTGAAGGTGAACATAACGAATATGAATTTATCTGAGGTTAATCTAAACAAATGGAACGTAACAAATTAACAACAATAAATAATAATAATACGGTTTTATTATTATTATTTATTATTATTCATTTGTTATGTTCCATTCGTTTTGATGCGGCATCCGTTATTTCAGATAAATTCATATTCGTTATGTTCACTAACAGCCAAATTTGAAAGGAAATTCCAATACCTATAATTTCATAGTTACTGTAGTAATGGTTATTATGAATTAGTTAGTTATCATTTTGGATTTTCATTTTTATTTTCAGATTTTCAAATTTCCGAATTTTGGATTTTCGGATTTTTAGATTTTCGAATTTCCGAATTTTGGATTTTGAATTTTCGAAATTTAAAATTTTCGAATTTCGGAAAAATTTGTTAAACGGATTTTCGTTATTCAAATATTTCTGAATTGAAAACGAATTTGGAACGAAACAAATTGCACGTGAGCTTCTTTGTGTTTCTTAACGTCCCCTCCATCAGGTGCCCCAACAGTGCCTGCAGTGGCATTTAGTGAGGTTCACTTGAGTGAGTAAATTAAATTGTAAGTACGAATCCAGAACCTCCTCCCTTTTGGGCCGGTCCATCAAACGTGGAATATAGTTCCATTCATATCATAACCTCTGATCTGAAGCACTGCGGGGAAGCACCCGGGACATAGGACGCTACTGTCGCCAGCACCTTGTACCACCGCAAGAAGACCTTGTATTTTGCTTCAATCAGAAAAGTATTAATATATGATTTGGATGCACCCTGAGTCAGCTTACCCCACTCTGCAATTTCCAGAGTCTCTCCCAAGGCTCCCATTTATTCATATAAAACAACTTTTTGGGGGCTATGGTCAATATATTGTAGATTTTGGAGATGTGCCCAGTGTGTTTGTCAAAACTCCTGCATAAATTGGATGTAGAGGAGGTTAAATCTGAGGTGCCGCTAAGAAATGCGCTGAGTGTATCAATATAATTCTGAATTAGGGAGCTGATGCTTCTCCTGAAGAAATTGTCTCATCAAAACACCTCTATGGTCACATAAATCTGCTATTTGTAGCAAACCTTTGTTGGTCCACCAGGCAAAACTTTGGTGCTGAAGACCCAGGGTGAATGAAGGGTTACCAAGCAATGGAGCCAAAGGGGTGTGTGGGGATTTCAATCGTGCATGACCAGTAGACTGTCCCATAGGCTCAGTGAAAATGATAGAGTAGGACACAACATGACCGGACTATCCTTCGCCCGCATCTACATTAGGTGGCTAATCTCCTTATTGGGGTATAGGGATGCTTCCAATGAAATACAGAGCAACCAGGGATTTTGTGTATGGTAACGGATTAACCGAGCCAACTGCGTGGCTTGATAGTATTTGACCAAATCCGGTACTCCCAGGCCCCCCCTCACTTTAGGAGTGCAAAATGAGTGCCTGTTCACCCTGGGTCATTTATCTCCCTACATAAATTTCAACAGCTGTATTTGAAATTTCCTTAAGTCTGAAATATTTGTCTATATAGGGAGTGTTCTGAATAGATATAACACTTTTGGCAAAAGATTCATTTTAATCGAGTACAATCAACCGAACCATGATAGAGGGCAGGTTGACCACCTTTTGAGATCTTCCATTAGCCTTTTGAATATGGGAGGGTAGTTTTTCTGATGAAGTGTGTGAAGGGAGTGGGTTAAATAGGCACCTAAATATGGAAGGGCCTCTGGTTGCCACTTGAAAGAAAATTATTTTTGTAAGGCTCAAGCTATTTGTGCTTCTAAAGATATATTTAGTGTTTGGAACTTAGAATGATTCACTTGCAGGCAAAAGATGGAAGTAAAGCGTCATAGCACCAGGTGTAGGTTGGTTATTGAGGTGAGCAGGGAAGAGAGGAGCATCAGCATGTCATCTGCGAACAAAGCACATTTATGCTCCCGATCTCCACAATAAACCCCCTGTATATCCGGTTTACCTCTGATTTTGATTGCCAATGACTACAAGGCCAAGATAAATAGTATAGGGCACAAGGGGCAGCCCTGTCTGGTACCTCTATGTATATCAATACCTTGTGAACTGTAGCCTTTAATTAAAAGGTGGGACATAGGTTTGCTATAGATTGTTTGTTTGTAGTGTAATCAATTTGGAGTCAAACCTGTAGTGTTCCAAAATAAAGAAAAGGTAATACCAGGAAAGGAATAAAAAGCCTTGTGGAGATCTAGAGACAAATGCATAGCTCCCCTCCTCCCCCGACCATCCCACCCCCGAGTTCAAAGCTGATATAATATAAATAATTTGTCCCGTTTGATCTGGGGCCTTTCCTATTAGCAACAAATCCTACCTGATCCGAATGGATATACTGTATTTAACAGAAAGGTGTTCATGCGAGTGGCCAAAATCTTTGTCATTATTTTGAGGTCAGCGTTGATCAACGAGATTGGACGATCGTTCGCACACTCTCCAAGGTCTTTGTATGGTTTAGGGATGTGAATACATGCATTATTTTCTCTTGAGGTGGTAAGGGAGAGCCCTTTCTCAAAAAAAGGAGCATAGATGAGGTATCCGAATCCTGGCAAACTTACGATAGTGATGACTGGAGAAACCATCTGGACCTGGTATTTTCAATGGAATCAAGCTTTTGATGGCAGGTGCTATTTCCCCTACTGTTAATTCAGCCTCCATTAACTCCACGTGATCTCAAGCTACTTTAGGAAGTGGGAGATCATGGAAGAAGTCCTCTGACTGAGCTTTGGGAAATGGTCTATGAGAGTCAATTTCAGAGTAATAAGTAAAAAATTCCCGTAAGATTAACTGGGGATTTTGGTTCGAATGGCCAAGAGGGCAGTTTTCTCACCCATACATCATTAGGTTTACCCCCCATGGTATAATAACGATGTCTGGACCATCTAAGATATTTTTCTGCTTTCATGGAAAGAATAAGATTTAGGGCCATACGTGCTGCGTCAATCTGATTTCTAAGATCAAGATGCTGATTGGAACGTTCTTCCCTCATGAGACGCTGAAGCTCCTCATCTTGTTGCTTAATGGTTTGTTCACGTGCTCGTTTGACTCTAGATGCTATTTGTAGCAATTTTCCACAAATTGTTGCCTTGTCGGCAGCCCAGGTGATACTCTGAAAGATAACAGAGGAAGTACTATCTTGAAAATATTGTTTAATGGCAGTTTCTAGTTCTTTAAAAATAATGGGGTCATTAAGCAAAGAGGCATTTAGACGCCAGGATGAGGGTTGCAGTTTAGTCCACTAATCAGTTAGCGTAATTTGGACCGAGGAATTATCTGACCATGTCATGGGGAGTATGTTGGCCGATGATATGAAGGGGAGCAATGGAGATAACGTGAATAAATGATAGAAGCATGAATATGTTTTATTACACCATTTTACTTACCACTTTATTTAGGGGTGTGTTTTAAAATTGATCTGTGTGGGTTAGATTTGTCTAAAACTTGATCTAGGGAGGTATTGCTGTCTCCCCCCAATATTACATGACCCTCCACATGAGGCATAACCACTTCCAACATCGAGTGCATGAAATGCGCCTGACCCGTGTTGGGGCATAGTAGGAAATGAAGGTAACTAAATGCTCATTAATTTATCCTGACAACATAAGATATCAATCTTCATTGTCTCTGATGACTGTGGTAGGTGTGACAGGAATCCTCTTTGCTATGCATATCGCCACCCCCCCGTTTCTTGTCTGGGCCATTCAAAAAAAAAAACCGTGGTATATCGAGCGGTTAACAATTTGGGAGCGGGCGTTCGGGAGAAATGTTTCTCCTGCAGTAGCAGAATATCCACTCCCAGCTTGTGATAATGTTGAAAGGCCATTGTCCGCTTAGTAGGGGAATTAAGGCTCTGAATATGTGTAGGAATTTTATAGTTCGTGGAGTAACTACTTGACATAATGGTTCGGAGGGTCGCACTCCACTGTTAGGAGATTCAAAGTCCTCGTTCGGGGCCCCCCAGGCCTGTTGGCTTGCCTGTAGTCCTGGAGAAATGGTGCACTAAAGAAAATGTAGACTTAGAAATAGAAAAAAATAGGAAAGTCTATAAGGTAAGACTGTGTGCCTTTAGCTAGCTTATAAGTTAACATCAAATAAAGTACAATCATAAAAGAACATGAACACATTAACTGTTTAACAGTGACTAGTTGGGGGAGCCAGGCCCCCATATCATAGTGTGAAGTTGCCTCCACTCTCGAGATAGAGGCAAGTTCACCAAGGGTGGCATACGCTTCTGCTCTGGCCCATATCTTGCATCAACTGATAGAGATGGAAGAGACCAACAAAATTAGCAAAATATATATAGAAAGAAAAAAATTCCTCCATCACGAAACCTATTCACTCGTCTAAATCAAAACATTTAGCAAAATAAGAACTGCAAATGTTTTAAAGCAGTGTCTTCAATATTGGACTGCGTCCAAGTGTGGATAGACTGGTCTCACAAAAAAAAAGAGAGAAGATGCATCAAGCCCAGACGGTGATCTCATGGATGGTCAGGTGACAGATGGAGATTTCTTGGAGTTGAATCTCTTGTTTTGGGACCGCAGAGGAGAAATAGGGCGAGCATCTGTACCGTCGATAGGTGGGAATGGGAGAATCCCTTAAAATCAGTTCCAGTTTCAGGAGCACTTCTTCGTCAGATTGAAAGTTGGTAAAGGATTACGATGTGCCATTATATGAAAAGGATAAGTGGAAGGGAAAAGGCCAACCGTATTTTATTTTTCGGTTGACCAGGTGAGTTAGTATCACTGATAATAAACACACCCTGTTTAATTGATATTGCTCCTTCTATTTCTGAATGTGGATGATGGCACTGTAATAATGGCACTGTAATAATTTTAATTTAAAAAAAAACTTTTTCCAAATCAACATACAGCTGTCACATTACCCAGCTCTTTCCCAGCTCGTCTGTAGGGAAATATGAGAGGGAGGGGCTTTTAGTCCTCTACTGCTAGTCACATTTTCAAAATAAAAACAGCATTTGAATACAGAGTGTAAATACATAATTAATATCAAGAGACTGTTTTAAATTGTCATACAAGTATATATTTGAAATTCAATTTTTATTTTTTGGCAATAACATGGTGTGGGCGGGTTTCTGCCAGTCACACCCCTCCAGCCTGTGTCTTAGAATAAGAGGGAGCTGAAGCCTCCGTTAATCTACATGTAATATCCCCCTATTGCGTTTAGCTAGTTAGTAGACATGAAGGAGGAGGGAGGGAGTGGCCTGTCATTTACCACTGTGTGTACACCCACATGTGTGACTCTATAGACACATGGGCTGGGAGGAAATGTTCAGCACAGAAACTCACTGAAAACTGAGCATGTGCAGAGTTGCCTCCACAGGTGCAAAATCCCTAGCTGAATTGGGACATTGACAAAAACAGCAGGATCAACCAGTTTTTTTGCAGAATACATCTTCTAGTGACTGAGTGAGTGTGAACAGCGTGTAAAGCTGTAAATTTATTGATAGGCTTTAAAAGAGAAGTATGGGGAAAACATTTTTAAGAATTATACTTACCTAGGTGGATGCATTTTGATCCGATGCTTCATCTGTTACCCTCCGACTCTAATAACCGCGGATCTCTTGGTTTTCAGTGTTCCCTGAGCAGAGAGCTGGTGACTGTCAGTCATCGTTGTCTGCGCTGCCGCCTGTTCTCACTAATGCGCTGGGCTGTGGAGGGGGCGGGAGTGGGAGAGGCTGGCTTGGGCTCTCAGCGACTCGCTGAGAGGCTGAGCCGGGTGTCGGTCTAGGCATGTGAGTGGATCCCAACCATATGGTCCCGATCTTTCCCCAGCATGGACCGGCTCCATGACGTCAGCTGACATCGGGCTAGTACAGCTAGTACAGCCAAACGTGCTTTAGCTGTACTTGTCCTTTAATGATGTGGGTTTAGTGACATTTCAACCACTTTCTAACCAGGCTAAAAGACAGCTACAGGATTGTTGTCCAGTTCTAGGAGGGCATCTATTGACGTCCTTCCAGAACCCCGCCCCCCTGCACGCCCTCAGTGCACGCATCGTGAATGCTCTGTGATCGCTGTGTCCATCGGACACAGCTGATCCCAGACTGAGATAAAGGGCCAATCACAGTGGCCCTTTACCATGTCATCAGCTGTGTCCAAGCTGATCACATGTAAACAAATGCAGTTTTTCCGCATTTTCTCTCCTCCTCTCCGGGATCAGCTTTGCTCGGCTGTTCATAACAGTAAACCGGAAGCGATGACATAACTTCCAGATTACTCGGGAATCATCAGTGCCAGTTTTGAAAAATCGAAAGCATTCAAAAACTCTGACCTTGGTGTTTTGAATGTTTTTAAAGGCAGAGGAGGTATATGGGGTCTTATAGACCCCAGATCTCTCCATAAAGAGTACCTGTCACTGCCTATTGCTGTCACAAGGGTGTTTACTTCTCTAGTGACAGCAGTAAACGTGATTTAAAAAAAATGAAAGCAACAGTGCAAAAAAAGTAATAATCAACAAAAAAATGTTAAATGCCCCTGTCCCCCCTTGCTCGAATGCAAATGTGAGCACGCGTGTTGGTCCCGCACACAAACAGCAATCGTTGCACACATGTGAGGTATTACCACGAATGTCAGATCATGGGCAGTCTAAAGCGGTAACCTGTAAAGGCTTTAAAAAAACGTCACCTATGAATAGTAAAAGCAACTGGGGTGGGATAAATTTAGGTTGAAGCACCTGTTTTTAGTCTTGCCTAGAACAGCACAAAACCATAATTTACCACTGGGTACAGTCTTGCACAACTGCACAATTTTCATTCAAACTGCAACAGCACTGAAAACTGAAAATTGGCCTGGGCAGTGTTGCCTTAGGAGTTTATGTGAAATCTCCATAAACAGCTGTAAAATATTGTAATTTTGAATAAATATATATATATATATATATATATAGTAAGGGAGTTAGCTCGGCAAGGGGTATGTTTGAACCCCTGGAAGGGTTCACTACACAATTTAGGCACAGCGAGACAACAGTTTCAGAGGAAAACAAAAAGGTAGTTTATCCTCACTAGATACAATGTGAACAACAGCAAACAAAAACAAACAACAAAATAAATCCTTGGCCACTGACTACACAATAGGTTTCCCTGTCTGTCAGCTGGGTACAGCCTACTGCTGTACCTAGCTCCTATCTCTCACTGAACAGTCAGCCACACAGGCTTCTTACCAGACAAGCTGTTACACTCCCCAGTCTGTTGACATGACACAGAACCTGGTTCCAGGGTGGAGCACTCACCTATGCTTGCTGGGAGTTTATGTGGAGGTCTTAATGAGCCAGTTCAACCCAGCTGGACTCATTACCTCTACCCCTGCAAGACTCAGCACTCCCCCTAGTAGTATAAGTCTGTATACACTTTGAATCTTGGGCAGATGCACCTGCCATCCTACACACAACCAGGCGTCTTTACCTACCGGCTGTCACAATATAAATATATATATATTAGAGGTAATATCTTAATTACTACGCCTGTATGTGAAAAGGCTTTTCTCAGACGCTTTGGGGCCTATACTTGTTTATCTAAACAATGGGACCCAGACCTCTTTGTTCTACAAATATTCACTTCAAAGGATCCCTCGTTTAGATATACAATGAAGGTGGCCAGCCTGTCCTCACTACTCAGATTCCCTGAAAATGTAGTTGCATTAAGGGTGGCTGACTTAGGCAAACTATAGGGATGGAGGATTAGCCAATCGTAAAGGAATAGGGAAGCCCACCAATCAGGGCCATTCCAGGTCCACCTAGAATGATATGCCCAGACTAGAGGGGAGGAAACACGCTCTTTTTGAATGGTAGTCATCAGGATGGGGCTTCCCTGTGCAGCAGCATGGTAACTATGGTCTATTTAATGGTCTTATATGTTATGTGTTTGGCTGTTTGTATGTGGTTGTTTTAAGGATTATAACATAATTCCTATAGTTTAACCTATGTGTTTCTTCATATGCAAGGTATAATGGATAGATTGCTGTATAATTTTAGACCTCCCCACTATTTACTAATAAATGGTATTGTTGTGTTGAAGCCTTCACTTATGGTCAAATAACTTTCACTTAACCCAAATCATATATGAAGAGATATTAAACGTAACGTACGGGTAACAGCAGGAAGGGGGTTCCCTGTGCAGCAGCATGGTAACTATGGTCTATTTGATTATATGCTAGGTAACAGCAGGAAGGGGGTGAATGTGCCCAGCAGGCAAGTGGTTAAAGAAAAGTGATATTGTTTCAAAAACAATAAGGTTTAAATTTTGGACAGAAAGAAAAAAGAGCACAGCTACAGCAAACTGAAACAGCCATCCCCAAACAGGGGTAGAGGGGCACTTTTAAATATATATAGTATCTCACAAGAGTGAGTACACCCCTCACATTTTTGTAAATATTTTATTCTATCTTTTCATGTGACAACAATGAAGAAATTACACTTTGCTACAATGTAAAGTAGTGAGTGTACAGCTTGTATAACAGTGTAAATTTGCTGTCCCCTCAAAATAACTCAACACACAGCCATTAATGTCTAAACCACTGTCAACAAAAGTGAGTACACCCCTAAGTGAAAATATTTTGTGTAGCCAGCATAATGTTCTAGCACTGCCTTAACCCGCTTGGGCATGGTGTTCACCAGAGCTTCACAGGTTGCCACTGGAATCCTCTTCCACTCCTCCATGATGACATCACGCAGCTGGTGGATGTTAGAGACCTTGCTCTCCTCCATCTTCCATGTGAGGATGCCCCACAGATGCTCAATAGAGTTTAGGTCTAGAGACATGCTTGGCCAGTCCATCACCTTTACCCTCAGCTTCTTTAGCAAGGCAGTGGTCTTTTTGGAGGTGTGTTTGGGGTCTTTATAATTTTGGAATACTGCCCTGCGGCCCAGTCTCCGAAGGGAGGGGATCATGCTCTGCTTCAGTATGTCACAGTACATGTTGGCATTCATGGTTCCCTCAATGAACTGTAGCTCCCCAGTGCCAGCAGCACTCATGCAGCCCCAGACCATGACACTCCCTCCACCGTGCTTGACTGAAGGCAAGGCACATTTGTCTTTGTACTCCTCACCTGGTTGCCACCACACATGCTTGACACCATCTGAACCACATAAGTTTATCTTGGTCTCATCAGACCACAGGACATGGTTCCAGTAATCCATGTCTTAGTCTGCTTGTTTTCAGCGAACTGTTTGCGGGCTTTCTCATGCATCATCTTTAAAAGAAGCTTCCTTCTGAGCGCATGCACTCAACTTCCATGTAGCTCAGTTTCAGGGTCTTGGCAATCTTCTTATATCCTAGGCCATCTTTATGTAGAGCAACATTTCTTATTTTCAGATCCTCAGAGAGTTCTTTGGTATGAGGTGCCATGTTGAACTTCCAGTGACCAGTATGAGAGAGTGAGAGCGATAACACCAAATTTAGCACACCTGCTCCCTATTCCCACCTGAGGCCTTATAACACTAAGTCACATGACACCGGGGAGGGAAAATAGCTAATTGGGCCAAATTTGGACATTTTCACTTAGGGGTGTACTCACTTTGTTGCCAGCGGTTTAGACATTAACGGCTGTTTGAGTTATTTTGAGTGGGTAACAAATTTACACTGTTATACAAGCCCTGTGCCGTGACCGGCGCCGGAGTGACGTCATCGCGGCTTCGGCCACTTACAGCGGAAGAAACACCGGAGAAGATGTCAGCCATCTCAGCGGTGTGGGGGCGCCGCTGGAGGGCTTCGTTCTAAGGTAGTATGCAATGCATATTAGCTCATTATGCCTTTGTCTTACGGGTTTTTTTGTTTTTGTTTCCCCAGGGTTTACAACCTCTTTAATTGCTACAGAGGAGCTCTTGTCCTTGGTATGGTGAATTAAGGGTGCTGCCATCATGGCAAAGTTTGGGATATAGAAAAAACACAGCATAGGATACTGCACCTCAAAGGCTATCACAACAGTTTATTAGCAATGGACTTTAAAAATGCTACAATACAGTGCTTGCTCTCAGATCCCCCCACAGGGCAGTACCCCACTTACTCTCCTCCTCCGAACACTCCCAATGCCCCAATAACCCTCCTGGAATCCCTCTTCAGAACTCCAGAACCACCCACACCCTACAATCATGAATGATCCCTAATTCCCTCAAAGATATAAGGCAAGGAGTCCCGGTGTGCCCGCTGTATGAGAAATGGCAGCTGGAAAGTGCACAAGGATATAACAGTCTATGCGAAGCAGATGACAAATTCTATATTCCAAATAAAGCAGTGGCAAAGCAGTGAGTGCACCAGAATGTCTCTCCTGACTCTACGCCTTATAAGCATAGGTGTGTCGGAGAATCCTGTGGTGTAAGCAGTTGATTGACCTATGGCTATCACAGCGGAGAATTGATAGGAGTATGGCTGTGTCTTATGCATATAGCAAGGCTTAATCTCACAGCTCCTGCCGGCATGTATGTCCTTATCCCTGGTACGATAAGCTCATGCAGAGCGTGCTTTGCATGACAAGCTGTCCATTGTAGCATGCAGCTGCTGTGATGGTATTTCCCATACAGGGCAATCCTGTTGGTGTGCACAGGACATACATGCTGGCACACACCCTACCAGCCCCCCCGTGGAACAATTCTCTGACGATCATCAGTATTTTTTAAAGGAACAGCCTCAGGATACCAGCATAGTCCATGGCCATTAGGATGTACTGATGGCCTTTAGGAAACTTAATTACTGATCCTATAAGATCCATGGCAAACTGGTCAAAAGGGACCTCAATCACCAGCAATGAAACCAGTGGGCAATGGTAATGGGGCATATGGGCTGACTTTTGACACCCTGGACAATAGTTTTTAACATCTGTATGTATCTCTGGCCTAAACTAAAAGCTGTAAAATACATTTGGTCTTTTCATATGTCAGGTTGTAGGCAGGTGCCTACATGGTGGGTTGTTGGTAGTTAGGAAGTATGGGCTGCCCAAGTTGGGAGGGGTTATCACTGGATCTGCCAATTTCCTGGGCTTTTTTGGTTCTGCCCTCCACCCTGTTCAGCATATAAAAGAGGGGGAAGGCTGTGCTCGGGAGAGAGCAGGACCACATGGGAAAGGAGCAGAGGGTCCAGTGAGAAGATGTAACCTGGTGCAATCCTCGATCACCTTCACCCTAAAGGAACCTAATTGTTTAAGAACTTTGTCACTAATGGACTTCTACCTACAAAAGGTATGCCTGAGCAGCCGAGAAATGGCTAGCTAGGGACTTGTAAGTTCATGGACTGCAGTGTCATGGTTTTCAAGTAAAAGTTTTGTTAATTGTTTCTGAGCCTAGTCTGAAGTTATTCAAAGGGGTACAAGCGCCACCATGAAGGATTAACTCAGCGGAGTGTCAGAGTAGGAGAGTAGTTGCCATGGGCAACCATGAACCGGTAAAAAAGAATAACAGCCAGGCAGCGAGGAGCGGTACCAGGCTCGGGTGACAGGTCCTCTGGTAGCAAAGGGGGCGGTAATCTGGCTTCCTCCCTAGAGGCCAGTTCTTGAAAGTATTCAGTACCGAACTCATGGTATGGAGACCCCATGTATCCAGCCGCATTGTACGGGAGAGAAAAGGAGGTAATTAAGTGCACGCATGAGGTCCGCACTCTGTGCATGGTGGGGCCCCATTCTGTCACTGGGAGTGAGATGGCAGAGGTATGCTGGACTGGTGGAGATGACATAGGCTCACCGGTGTTCCTTCTAAATTCATTGAGCAAGGGTGTGTAGTAGCATGGGGCAAAACGTTTTACAGAGGGATTCTGTACATTGTTCTAATGCACACAGTGTTAAGCTCATCTCGAAGCTGGAATTCTGCTTAATGTTGAATTTCACATGAATGTAGCCCCGCCTGATCCCAGGCAGTAATAAGGGTGTACTCGAGAGGAGGTATGCTGCAACTGTTGGTATGGAGGCCCTGCCCACAAGGTGACTCCCCCATGGGATGTGAATGGGCCAAGTTCAACACTGTCCTCCAATAAGAGCCGGGCACCACGAGCTGTTCCACAATCTCACTCCAAATTTTGTCACTTTGATACAACAGGTCATGGTGAACTGCAATATGAGGAAACACATTCTCAAGCCCCAGAGCTACCGGGCTCCCATTGTTTACCTTCACATTTTCCCAGGGTCACATAACTGGGCAGTCTCAAAGTTGTCCTAGTTGTCTAGAAAGTCCAGGCTCGGGAAAGGCCAGGAGGCCACCCCGATCCTTAACAACCAGCTATTATCAAATTAATTCTAATCATTTGTTTTATTCAGATGTTTGAAACACTTGAATGAAACAAATTAATTTTGCTTATTTTGTTATTGTTTATGTCGGGTTCATTGAAATTCATTCCTGTTGCATACCTCCCAACAGGCCCGGATTCACCGGGACTGTCCTGGGACTTGATGCAAGTCCTGGCATCCCAGCAAATGAAGGCTTTGTCCCGGAGTGAAGCCAAGTGCTGGAACAAGTTCCAGCACTTGGCTCCAGTGGCTTGCCCGCGAGCATGCATCAGCGCGGGCACCAGTAACACCTGCCCTGAAGCTTGTGTGGTGTGTCTGATGTCCCGCATGCCGCAAGCATAGCTGTGTAAATGTGAGAGGCAGCCGGCGGTGAGAGATGCCGGCTGCCTCACATACACATACACAACGGCTTGTGGCTGAACCCGCCTCCTCCTTGGCTGTGAAGCTTTCCTGCACAGAAACAGGAGGGGAAGGTGGGGAGGAGTCATGGCAGGGGCGGATTGGGTGGCAATTGGCCGAAAGAGCTAGAAGGAGGTAATGCAAAATGGTGCGCTGTGAGTTTACAGCTGCCTTCTCCTTCTCATGCTGGATGCTGGCTGGCGGTATGTGATGAGGGGGACACTGATTGCATGGGACAGATGAGGGAGGCACTGATGGTGGAGGACAGGTAAGGGGGCGGTAATGGTGTAGGACACTGATGGTGGGGGACATTGATGGTGGAACATACTGATGGTGAAGGACACTGATGGTGGGGGATAGTGATGGTGGGGAACACTGATGGTGGAGGACACTGATGGTTGAGGACACTGATGGTGGGGGACACTGATGGTGGGGGACGCTGATAGTTGAGGACACTGATGGTGGGGGAAACGGATGGTGGAGGACACTGATGGTGTGGGACACTGATGGTGTGGGACACTGATGGTGGGGGACCCTGATGATGTGGGTAACTGATAGGGGAGTACACTGATGATGGGGGACACTGATGGTGGAGGACACTGATAGTGGGGGCACCCCCTGTAACCTGTCCTACTGACTCCATCCTGCTGACCCCTGTACCCTGCCATTCTGACTCCTGTCCTCTGTCCTGCTGGCCCCTGTACCCTGCCCTACTGACTCCTGTCATCTGTCCTGCTGACCTCTGTACCCTGCCCTACTGACTTCACCTTCCATGCTGCTGACCCCTATACCCTGCCCTACTGACTCCTGTCCTCCGTTCCGCTGACCCCTGTACCCTGCCCTATTGACCCCTGTCATCCACCCTGCTGACCCCTGTACCCTGCCCGTCCCATGTCCCCAGTCGTCCCACCTACTGTCCCCAGTT
>BLSH010166726.1:652012-669267 GCA_018402905.1 Glandirana rugosa | reverse complement strand
GTAAGTTGGAGACATCCTGTAAGGACATTATTCCACTGCATAGCTTGGTGTCATATGCAAACACTGAAATGGTACTTTTAATCCCAGACCCAATATCCTTTATAAATATATTGAAAAGTAAGGGTCCCAACACTGAACCTTGGGGTACACCACTGATAACCTTAGACCATTCAGAGTAAGAATCATTAACCACTACTCTCTAAATACGGTCTTTTAGCCAGTTTTCTATCCATTTACAAACTGACCTTTCCAAGCCTATAGACTTTACCTTACACATTAGCCGTGTGTGGGGAACAGTGTCAAACCCTTTTGCAAAATCCAAGTATACCAAGTCTACAGCCACCCCTCTGTCCAAGGTTTTACTTACCTCTTAATAAAAAGAAATCAGGTTTGTTTGACAACTTCTGTCTTTCGTGAACCCATGATGTCTGTTGCTTAAAACATTTTTTTCCAACAAGAACTCATCTATGTGGTCTTTTATTAAACTCTCCAGTATCTTCCCAGCTATAGAAGTTAAACTAACAGGTCTATAGTTACTTGGTAAAGACTTTGATCCCTTTTTAAATATGGGCACCACAATGGCTTTGAAATTACAGAGCTCAATTCCTTTAGGATTCATGGATGGATGCCATCTGGTCCAGGTGCTTTATCTACAATTATTTTGTTTAAATACTTGTGGACCATTTCACTTTTGAGCCATTTTGGATCATTTGTGGCTGTATTTCTACCACCCCCATTGTGGACATGAGCTCTTCCATGCTCCTTTGTATACACAGAGCTGAAGAATGTATTTAATAAGTTTGCCTTCTCTTTGTCCCCAGTCACGCACTCTAGATTATTTTGTAAAGGGCCTACATGCTCAGACTTGACCTTTTACTATTAATATATTTGAAGAATTTTTTGGGGTTTGTCCTACTATCTTTTGCAATCCGTCGTTCATTTTGAATTTTTGCGTCCTTGATTTCCTTTTTACATATTCTGTTATATTCTTTTTAACATTTAAAAGATGATAGTGTTCCCTCATTTTTATATTTTTTAAATGCTCTTTTCTTATCATTTATAACTTTTTTAACTTTGGCCGTGAGCCACATAGGTTTTATTTTAAGCCTTTTAAACTTATTGCCCATGGGAATATAATTTACAGTGAGTTCGCATACAGTTTTTTTGAAAAATTCCCATTTCTGTTCTGTGTTCGTCAATGCCAATATTCCCTCCCAGACTTATTACCAATGAATATTGGTAATAAGCTCTGCATGGTTTGAGATTACCAAGTCCAGCAAAGCATAATTCCTAGTTGGGGCCTCAATAAACTGGACCATAAAATTGTCCTGTAATAGGTTTATAAATGTTTGCCCTTTAACTGTCCCAGCAGTGCCATTACTCCAGTTAATTTCCGGGTAGTTAAAATCCCCCATTATTATCACTGTCCCAGCCCTTGCTGCTCTTTCCATCTGTGCAAGGAGCAAAGTTTCCACCTCCTCTTTAACACTGGGAGGTCTATAACAAACTCCAATGATAACCTTTGTAGTGTGCACACCCATATGCAGATCTACCCATAATGCTTCAGACTCATCACACTCTCCATCTACTAGGTCCTCATTCACACTCGCTTTGAGATCACTTCTCACATAGAGACAGACACCCCCACCCTTCCATTTTACCCTGTCTTTCCAAAAGAGAGCATAGCCAGGAATAATAATAGCCCATAAATGTGAAGAATGAAGCCAAGATTCAGCTATACCAATCAAATCATAGTTCTCCTCATACACCAGAGCTTCCAACTCACCTATTTTGCTTGGCAGACTCCTGGCATTGGTGAACAAACACTTTAATTCACTGTCACATTTTGCACATGTATGTTGCATTTTTTTAATTTTAGTACAAACAGTACCGTTTCCAATGGTTGATTGTAACATAGGAACCTTCATATCATCTTCCATAGCCCTCCCCCCATCTTTCCCATTCCACCCACCAATAGGAGCTGACTCCTGTCTAACCTGTCTACCCCATTATAATCTAATGCACCCTCCTCCCTCAATCCTAGTTTAAATACTCCTCCAGCCTTGCCATAAACCTCTCCCCTAGCACAACAGACCCCTTTTCATTTAGGTGCAAACCATGTTTAGCATATAGGTTTCACCCCAATGAAAAGTCAGCCCAGTGCTCTAAAAACCCAAAGCCCTCCTCCTTACACCAGGTCTTTAGCCATGCATTCAGGGCTCTAATCTCCCCCTGCCATTCCTGTGTTGCGCGTGGCACAGACAATATTTCAGAGAATATTGCCTTGGAGGTCCTTCCCTTCAACTTGCAACCTAATTCATTAAATTTATTCTTAAGGAGCCTCCACCTTGCATGTATTCTGTCATTGGTACAACGTGGACCAAGACAGCTGGGTCATGCCCAGCCCCTCCCAGTATTTTATCAACCCAGTCCACCACATGCCGATCCCTGGCACCAGGGAGACAGCAAAACATTTGGTTGAGGCGATCCTGATGAAAAATTATTCTATCAGTCCTTCTAATTATAGAATCCCCAATTACCACCAACTGTCTAGGCCAGTGTTTCCCAACCCAGTCCTCAAGGCACACCAACAGGTCATGTCTTCAGGATTTCCATTATTTTGCACAGGTGATTTGATCAGTTTCACTGCCTTAGTAATTACCACAGCTGTTTCATCTGATGGAAATCCTGAAAACATGACCTGTTGGTGTGCCTTGAGGACTGGGTTGGGAAACACTGGTCTAGGCCTACCTGCACTACCCCTACCACCCCTACTAGATGGGCTGCTCTCCCGGCTGTTAGGGGGAGCAGTGACATCTACAGCTGTCACCTCTGAGTTTGCCACCCCCACATCTTCACTCATCTTGGCAAATCTGTTAGGGTGCTCAAACCCAGGGCTGGACTTCCTTTTCTGTGAGCCCCTACCACTCCCTCTAACTGTATTAACCCATCTACCTACCTTATAATCCTGACTTACCCCTCCACCCTCCCCATTAACCCTACTAGCTGCCTGCTCAGTGAGCAGTGGGCCCCTTTCAAGGTAGAAAGCTCTGCCCAGCGTTGCAATTTGCTCCTCCAGATCTCTAATGCGAGCTTCCAGAAGGGCACTCTGCTTACATCTGTCGCAGCGGTATCCATCCTGGAGCTGCTGCTCCATAGTTGCATACATGCGTCACACTGTGCACCGTACAAAACCTTCAATCTTGCTAGCACAGATTTTCCCAGATACAACAACACTAATAACAGGACATTTCAGATGTTACTTACAGGTTTGAGACTCCTGTCATATTCTCCTGTTTTAAACTCTGGTTTTTAACTCACCACTTAGTCAAGGTCCACTTGCTCAGAGGTCCAGCAAGTAAAGAGGTAGCAAGGTCAAGGATGAGCAAACTCACAAATGAGTTCTACAGAGAGCTTTATAGGAATTGGATCACCTGTGACCAATTAACCACTCCCCTAAATAGTAGTCTGAAGGAAGGAAAGAAAACAAAAAGCTATTTAAAAAGTGACAGAAAAAGTGTTAAAAAGCTGCAAAGAAAAAGCCCCCAAAAAACTAAAAAAACTGCAAACACAGCAAACACCAGCAGTCAAAATCAAAACTGTTGAAAAATGTTGTACCCGCACAACATTTTTAGCATTTTTTCCACTAATAGAGCTTTCTTTTGGTGGTATTTGGTCACCTCTGGGGTTTTTATGTTTTGCACTACAAATAAATCAATACCAAAAATTTTGAAGTTCTGTCATAAAACTTTGTAAAGAAGTATGTTTTCTCCTTCACTGATGGGCACTGATGAGGCTACACTGACGGGCGCTGATTAGGCAGTATTGATTGGCACTGATGAGGCAGCACTGATGGGCACTTATGATGAGTCACATATAAGCTGCACTGATAGGCGGCACTTATAAGCAGCAATGATAGGTGGTACTGATAAGCGGCACTGATGGGCACTCATAGGTGGCACTGATGGGCCATCATAGGTGGCACTGATGGGCACTCATAGGTGGCATTGATGGGCACTGATAGGTGGCACTGGTGGGTACTGATAGGTGGCACTGGTGGGCACTGATAGGCGGAAATGCTAGATGGCACTTCCTTGGTGGTCCTTTACTTTCATTCTCTGGTGGTCCTGGGTGGCATCCAAGATCTCAATGTTGGGCACTGTGCCCCTTACCTGGTGGTCCCTGGGTGGGCTCCCTGGTGGTCAGGGTGGGCTTCCCTGGTTGTCTTCCTGGTGGTCCCTGGGTGGGCATTCCCTGGTGATCCTAGATGGGCTTCCTGGTGGTCCTGGGTGGCGATCCTAGGGGGGGCTGCACTGATAAACGATCGGTGCAGACCGCCCCTGTCAGGAGAGCTGCCGATCGGCTCTCATTTAGTTGCGTCTGCAGACGCGAGTAGAGGAAAAGCCAATATGCGACTTTTCCTGTTTACACTGTGATTAGCCATGATTCGTCACAGCTGATCACGTGATAAAGAGCTTCTGATAGAAGCTCTTTACCACGTTCGGAGATGGGGTGTTTCAGACTGACACATCATATCCCCAATCGCCACGCTGTGCGCCAGCTTGTTATCCTGCTGGACGTCATATGACACTCAGTCAGGATAACTGAACCACTTCTCGGCCGTCATTCTGCATACGGCGGTAGGGAAGTGGTCAGAGGCGTAACTAGAACCTTCAGGGCCCCGGTGCAAGAAATTATGAAGGGCCCCCCTTGACCCCTGGCCAGGGCCCTTCCCTCTTCCCACTGATCCTGGGGCCCTTTACTCCTATTGTGGGTCCCTTTATTACGGTGCTGCAGTGGGGCCCTTTCACAAGTTCTGCAGCAGGCCCCAGGGGGGCCAGGGAAGCACACAGGGACCCTGGGAACAGCAGAAGACAAGTAAACTGGATAGAGGAAAATGGAGGAGATTGGGTCCTCTAAATGCCACCCCCGCCATCCCTCCTATTCAGGTGTACAAGGGAGGCACACGGGCCCCCTGGACCATGGGGCTCGGTTGCAATTGCAACCCCTGCAACCCCTATCGTTACGCCCCTGGAAGTGGTTAATCTCTATATCACCTCACACGGTAGTCATCCATCCTGACCATAATTTCTCACATTTTTTAGGGCAGCCCCGGGCATAGTAAGTAATTTTATACATTGGCAATGCATTGTTAATCAGATCAATCCATATCTGTAGGCTAGGGGGATCAGATTTTATTCCTAAATAATACAATCACTTTTTAGCATAAAAGAAAAGGATCCTAAGTAGGGATTTTTGTGATTCTCTAAGATCCTTCTCAAAATCACTCAATAGGCATCTAGCTAGAGTACAAATATTTGTTATTGCCAATTTTTCCATAACGAATGCACAAGCTTCACTTTGAAAATTGCGTCCCCTTGGACAGTCCCAAACCATATGCTTGCAAAATGAGCAAAATGAGCAAATGAGCAAATGAGCAAACAGTGTAACCAAGCAGTGGGAAAAGCAAATAGAATTCTGGGATGTATCAGTAGAGGGATCACCAGCAGGAGGAAGGAGGTTCTGATTCCTCTATATAGATCTTTAGTGAGACCTCACTTAGAATACTGTGTCCAGTTCTGGAGACCTCACTTACAAAAAGATATTGATAAAATAGAACGAGTTCAGAGACGGGTAACAAAAATGGTGAAAGGTCTGGGGGATAAAACATATCAAGAGCGACTTCAGGAACTTAATATGTACAGTCTGGAGGAAAGAAGGGAGAGGGGAGACATGATTGAAACCTTTAAATACCTCAAGGGGGTGAATAAGGTTCAGGAGGGCAGTCTTTTCAATATGAAACCAAAATCAAGAACACGGGGACATGACCTCAAACTAACTGGGGGGAAGTTCAAAACTAATCTTAGAAAGTATTATTTTACTGAAAGGGTGGTTGATGATTGGAATAAGCTACCAACAGAGGTTGTGAGACAGTCAACAGTAAATGGCTTCAAACATGCTTGGGATAAACATAAATCCATAGTCAGACAACAAGGTTAATGTAAAAAAAAAAATAAAAAAAAATAAAAAAAATAAAAAAAAAAATAAAAATAAAAAGGGGCAGACTCGATGGACTACTCAGTCTTTTTCTGCCGTCACTTTTCTATGTTTCTATGTTTCTATATGAAAAAAGTCTCCGGAAGTGACATAGCATCTATGACACTAAGGCGATGGGACTTTACCCATTTGATAATGTTGGGCAGGGGTGTAATAGATACTATGTAGATATTTAAGTTGAAAAAGCGTATCCCCTGCTGCTATAATCCCAGAGAGCTGGAACCCTACCAACTGCCACTGTCGCTTAATCTTAGTCATACATGGGGAAGAATCAGCCAGTAAAAGTTAGTAGTAGTATCTTGAGAGTAACTTTGTATGATTGCCGTCAATCAACAGCTCTCAAGCTTAGAAGGCTGAAGGTGAACATTCTGTAAGCCAAACTGCGCTGTTACTGCATATCTAAGTTGCATATAGAAAGAATGATAAGTTAGTGGAACACCCAGTTCAGTACGGAAAGGAAGGATTTGAAATTTTGTTCAGCAAATAGTTGATGGGCATATTTAAGGCCAAATTTTGCCCAGTGTTGAGCAGCAGACACAGCTAAATGTAGATGAAACCATAGAGGTGCATTCTGGGAGAGCTTGAGGGGTGCTCCCAGCAGCCTTTTATTACAGATGTGAAATATTTTATAGGAGTATTTCAAAATCCCTGCTCCCTCAGAGGGATATGGGCCATAGACATGTTGTCACGGTCCTGGCAGTGGAGTCTGTCTTAGCAGGGAACAACCACTCTTACACACCCAATTCGGGGACCCCTGGTAGTGTAGACAGGAAGTCCCAGAGTGCGGGATGGCACGAGGGCTGAATGGTCACTGGTGGTGATGTGAGGCTCCAGATGGTCGTGCAGACTGAAGGATGGTCGTGCAGGCTGGGTCGGCAATTGGCGGGTCAGAGAGGCACAAAAGGGGCAGGCAGAAGAGTAGTCAAAGTCCAAGCTGGGTTCGTTCACGGGCTGGTGGCAATGGTACAGAGGGGTCAGACAAGTGGATGGTCATGGATAGCCGGGGTCGGTGCAGGCGGATAAGTAGCAGGTCAGGACAAGCCAGGTTGGTACACAGGAACAGGAACAACACAGGAAGCAGGTTTCAGGCAGGAGAGCTGAAGCTCACAGGTACTGAGACACTGTAGAACGGACAGCAAGGCCCGTGAGCGGCTAAAACGGCAAAAAAGTCCACAAGGGGAGCCAGACTTCAATGGGCCAGTCTTTTCCTAACACATGTGAATGATGAAAAATGTGTTTGGTTTCGTTTCATTTCGATTCGTTATTAAACTAAATTTGTTTTGCTAAATTTGTTGCATTCGTTTTCGGGATTCGTTTCGTTTAGTATTCGGATTCGAAAAAATTCAACCGAATTCGAAAAATTTGAATTTGAAAAAATTTGACTAAATTAAAAAAAATTCTACCGCATTCGAAAAAAATTCTACCGCATTCGAAAAATTTCTATTGGACTCAAAACATTTCTATCGGATTCGAAAACTTTCTAACTTATTCTCAAAAATTCAAAATTCGAATTTCGGAAGATTGTTATATATTATATTCTTTCTATTTTATTATATTCTTTTCTATTGTTTTTCTATTATATTCTTTTATATTGTATTCTCTTATATTCTATTCTATTATTTTCTATTCTAATCTTTTCTATTCAAATTTGAATCTATTCTATTCGGAATTTGAATTTCGGAAGAGGGCTATATATTTTATTTTAATCTTCTGTTCTATTGATTTTCTATTCTATTATTTTGTATTTTATTCTCTTATTTTTCATTCTATTATATTCTGTTATTTTCTATTCTATTACAATCTTTTCTATTCGAGTTCAATTTCAGTCTATTTGAAATTTGAATTTTGGAAGATTGTTATATATTGTATTCTTATTATTTTATTATATTCTTTTCTATTGTTTTCTATTCTATTCTATTGTATTCTCTTATGTTCTATTCTATTCTTTTCTATTTTCTATTCTATTCTAATCTTTTTTATTCAAATTAAAATGTATTCTATTCAAAAATCGAATTTCGGAAAATGGTTATATTTTCTATTTTATTCTATTCTGTTCTATTATTTGTCTATTATATTCTTTTATATTCTACTCTTGTATTCTCTATTCTATTCTTTTCTATTTGATTATAATATTTTCTATTTGTATTAATTCTATTTGAAATTCGGATTTGTATTTTCTTATGTTCTATTCTATTGTATTATTTTCTGGTTAAATTTGTTTATTGGGTTTTAACAGTAAACATAGATCAAATATATTAGATGGTAACAAGATATGGATTACATTTATAATAATGAGAATTGTGTAGAAGTTCCGATATCAATTGCAGATTTATAAATGTTATATTTGTTATATAAATAAAACCATTGAAAAGAGTAAGTAATAATGTGTGAAGAAAAATTGTTACAAAGTAAGAATAGTTTGAAGTGCAATGTTGTCCGAGATAAGGTCAAAATTGTTATCAGAGTGTCGAGTAAAAAAGGGTATGTTTACACAATCCAGAAAAGTATTTGATGCATAGGAACTATGAATCTTTGTTATAATATGTTATAAACCAACATATTTTATGTTACCATACGTATTCAATGTAAAAGTAGAAAAAGAGACAGAAAGAACAGAGGAAAGTGTAAGAAGAGGGAAAGAAAGAGAGATGAAATGTAAAGGGGATCCCTGGGGTAAATCTCGGTTTTAATCAAATGTCATGAATATATATTAAAAAGATGAAAAATAACAAGGTCTCTTAGTAAAGAGGAATTTAAATTAGGAGGCAAAAAGTGGTTTATCCAAGGACTCCATGTTTGCTCAAAACCAGGTATAGTATCCTGTGCTATAGCTTCTGCTTTGGCATGAATCATTGCATGATTGATTCTGTGCTTTGATTTATTTAATATTAAGAATGGGGTTTTCCACGATTTGGCTATTGTTTGTTTCGCGGCTGTAGTGATTTGTAATAATAGTTTAAATTGGCAGTGGGAGAGATTAACCGGTTTTAAGTTCAGTAGTTCTAATGTGGGATTATGATTAATGCAGGTTTCGAATATTGTTGAAATCATTAGAAAGATTTATTTCCAAAAGGTTTTTGCAACCGGGCAATCCCACCATACATGAAAGTGCGTTCCTTGACCACCACAACCACGAAAACACAATGGGGAGTAATTAGAGGCGTACTTTGCAATTCTAACAGGGACCAAATACCAGTATGTAAGCACCTAATAGTTTGTCTCCAGAGCAGAAATATTTTGTGAAGATGACTTAGTTTCAGTCCAAATACTATTCCAGACAGTTGCATACAATGGGGACCCTAGGTCTCTCTCCTATTTTACTACATATGTTGGTTTGTCTGAATTGGATTTAGTGATGAGATGTGTGTACAGAGTTGATATTACTCCTTTGGTATGCGGATCTCGGTAACATATTTTCTCAAAAGGAGATAATGAATCTAATTTACCTTTTTTTTTGTATGTAGGGCATAAAGAGGTTTTTTTATTTGACGATATCTAAAGATCTCTGATTTAGGTAACTTGTGATTATCACATAAATCAAGGAAAGATTTGAATGAGGTAGAAGATGTAAGCTCACAAAGTCGAGTTAAATTATTAGATGTCCAGGATTTAAAGGATTTTGGGTAAGACCATGCAGGGTAGAAAAGTGGATGCTTAAAAAATGATAAAAGAGGGTTATGTGGGGATTGTAGTCCATTTGTTCATTTAAATCTGTCCCAAATGGATAATGAGTTTTTAGTTCTAGGGTTACTGAGTTTTTTACAGTCGAAAAGATTCAACCATATAAGGTTGTTAATTGAAAATGGATCGCAATCAACAGATTCTAAAGATACCCAAAGTGGGATTTCATTTTTTGCATGATATTTGGGTATATGGGCCAAGCGAGCAGCATGGTAATAAGTGGAAAATTTAGGAAATCCTAGTCCTCTAAGTTTTGGAAGATAAAGAGTGTGTTTGGTTATACAGGGTTTCAAAGGGCCCCAGATGAAAGCTGTAGTTTTTCGTTGTAGTATTCTAAGAAAATATGTTGGAACAGGTATGGGTAGAACTCGGAATAAGTAAAGAATTTTTGGCAATATGGCCATCTTTATTACATTTATTCTACTTATCTAGGATAGTGGTAAAGAAGACCATTGTGACAAAAGGTTAGAAATTTGACGCATAATTGGAGGAAAGTTGGCTGCAAAGAGGTTAGAAAGATTAAAAGTAAGGTTTATCCCTAAGTAAGGAAGGTTTGAGCAAAGGAATGAAGAATCTCCAGAGGGCCACACTCCAAATATTCACCGTTTTATTGTGCAAAATTCATATGTACACAGGTACAATCATGGCACAGACAGAAACGGACAAAGGCATAGCTGCAAAAAAAAACAGTTTTTCTTACTTTTTGCTAAAATACAAATCCAAAAAAAAATAAAAAAAACATTTGTTTTCATTGGTTTTGGCCGATTTATATTCTTCGTCATATTTTTAGTAAAAAAATCGCAATCGGCATTTATTGATTGGTTTTCGCAAAAGTTGCCGCGTTTACGGATGATGAGAATTCATTTCTGGGGTTTTTACTTTTTTATTTTTTATTTATTATTTATCGCGATCTGCGATTTTTAGCGGTACTGCGATATTGCGGCGGACATGTTGGACCATTTTGACAATTTTTTGGGACCATTGGCATTTATACAGTGATCAGTGCTATAAAAATGCACAGATTACTGTGTAAATGCCATTGGCAGTGAAGGGGTTGACCTGCAGGGGGAGCTCTAGGGGTTAACAGTGTTCCCTAGGCATGTTCTAACTGTATGGGGGCGATCCCAGTGACAGGGATCAGTAGATCTCCTATGCCCGCACAGACAGCTGTAAACACGGCGGTTCCCCGCTCTTTGGCTCTGGCAGCTCATCGCGGCTTGCCGGCGGACATCGGGTCCGCCCGAGCTGCGGGCACACTCCTCTGGAGCGGTGCGCGTGCCCCCTAGCTGCCACTTCGCAAATCGCTGTTTATTTATGGTGATTCGTGGGACGCATCCACACTGCCGCCGTAAATATACGGTAGGCAGTGTGGAAGTGGTTAAGAGAATTGATAGCTAGGTTGATTTCATTAGAAGTAATGGGGTTTTCAAGACCTTCGCGTTGGGCTAAGGTTATATTAGGAAGATTAATTTGGGAAAAAAATGACTAAGGTAAGGTGTTTTTGAAAAATTTGCTGGATCTTTGCGGGATTGCTAGTGTAAGTATCTTGGGGACATTTTAGTCTAATTGGTTTAGAAGGGTTGGGTTACGTTTCTTAATTGCTCGGGCTAATAAAGTAGTGGGTTTGTTTACTTTCTGATAAAATGTATGTTTAGACTTAAATAATGAATTATCTACAGATTCCAATAAAAAAAGATCTAGATTTAAACATGTTTTATCGAGGCGTAATTTGGTTACAGGGATTGGATTAGTTTGAAAAAGTGTGTGACAAGCATTAAAGTCAGCTTCTTCTGTTTTTGTTGTAGTTGTCATTTTTCTTATTTAAGAAATGAAGCTTGTCTAATACAAATGTAATCTTTTATAGCTGTTTCTAGGTCAGAGGAGTGTGATGGGTGAGATAGGATAGTATCATTAATGTGCCATGTTGGGTCTTAAAATGTAGGTATTATGGAAGAGAATGTAGTGAGTACTGCAAAGTGGTCTGTCCTATTGTTATCAAGATGTGATCGATACAGGAAAAAGACTTATGAGGGTGAGAATAAGAAGTAAACTTCTTCAGTGACACTCTTTGCTAGATTCATGGCGTAAACTGTTTTGTAGGGTTGAAATCATGCCATGAATCTAGCAAAGAGTGTCGCTGAAGGAGTTGTTGAAACGCGCAAGACTGTGGGCTAGATGCAGTTGGAGTAGGGGATTTATCCAGATAAGGATACAGAGCTTGATTAGAATCTCCATATATAAAAAGAGTACCTGCTTTATGGGAATCAATTTCTTGTAGCAAGTGGGAGAGAAATGAGGATGAAGTTTTGTTAGGAGCATAATAGGACACAACTGTGATTAGTGAGTCAAACAGGTATCCTGTAACTATAAGGTAGCGACCTTCAGGATCCTTGATCTCTGTTAAAAGAGAAAAGGGAGAAATGTGATGAAACGCTATTAATACTTCTCACTGTTTGGTCTTTGCAGAAGCTGTAAAAACTTGGGGCTAAATTGAGCCAAAATATTTGGGAGTGGCCGTATCTTTGAAGTGGGTTTCTTGAAGGCATACTATATGTGATTTTGAAGACGCTAGAGAGCTAAAGACCTTAGTTCTTTTTTGTGGAATATTTAGACCTTGTACATTTAGTGTAAGAACATTTAAGGGGGCCATAAGCAAATCTTAAAGAAAGTATCCTTACATATTGAACATATAATCTGTGAGACCAAGATCACCCAAGGGTGGATAAAGAACAAGGAGGAAATAGAATCAGGATGGCAAGAGAAAAGGAGAGAATAAGAGTCATAGAGATTGAATTATGATCAATTTGTATAGAGAATGACATTAAAAAAGGTGGTGTACTGAGTGTGTATGAAGCACAAACTCAGAGGCCTAGTGTCTACCTAAGGAGGTCCTTCACAAACAGGAAAGACAACACAGAAGAATATCCTAAGGTAGAAAAGTGGAGGGAGCAGTGACTAGCTCTCGGGATCTCAGTGGATTTTCATATTTAGAGAGAGAAAAAAAAAGTGTTTATAACCCAAACATGGCAACAAGGAAGAAAAAAAGGTTGAGTTAACTAATAACCCTAATGATGTGGGGCGAGAATAAGCTTCTATAGGTTACTATAAAATAGGGGTAACTAAACATAGTTATATCTATGATACATAACATGAAATAACCATTAATGAATTAAGGTTTTAGTATTCTTCATATAATAAATCAGAACTAGAAAACCAACAGGTGTATTACCTTTGTAAAATTTCTAGTACAGTTTCTAAGATTTATATAGCAATTTGCCTAATTAGTGGTAGTTTTGAAAAAAGTATTTAACTCACCAATACAAATAAGGGGTAAGAAAAGGTAAGGGGGAGGGGGGCAGGGAAGGAAGGGATGGGGAGGAAGGGGATTAGGGGAAATAAAGAAGGTATTGAAGATAAACTTCAGATAAGTTTATCTGGGAATATGTTAGCCATAAGAAAAATTCAGAACTTAGTAGAACAGAAAAAAAAAACTTGAACAGATATAGCTATAGTCAACTAAAGGTGAAATAATTAAATCCCTGGAAAGGCTGTAATTCTAAATAATGTACCATTCAAGTTATTCAGCAAAAGTCATTCAATCTATTGTATCTTCGGGTTCCATGACAGGCGAATTGAAATGACCTATTTTGGTGGAATTCGGTCGACCTCCATCAGCTTTAGGGTTAGAGGAGTTTTTTGGAGAGCTGGATGATGTACGTCTACGAGAGTTAGTTGGAGAACATTCAATAAGATGCAGCTTTTTTAGGGTGTTAAGTAATTCACTAGAGGACATGCATGTATGTTTGGTACCTTGAAAAGTAAAGCAAATAGAAAATGGGAATCCTCATTGATAAGGGATTTGACGTTGCTGTAGATTGAGGAGTAGGGGTTTTAGTGCACGTCATTTAGCCATAGTGATTGGGGATAGGTCAGCAAAAAGCTGGTAAGGATGGTTTTGGAAGATGAGTGATTCCTTGCCTCTAGCTGCGGCCATAAGCTGTTCTTTAGTGCGGAAGAAGTGGAATTTCACAATTATATTGTGGGGAGGACCTTCTGCTTTACGTGGAGCCAAGGATCTGTGAATCCTATCTATTTCCAAACGTTCCACTGGGATTGATGGTAACAATCCCTGGAAAAGTGCAGTCATGGTGGACTGTAGGCCTATAATAGTCTCAGGTATTCCTCTAATAAAAAGATTCGATCGACGTGCTCTATTTTCAAAGTCTTTTAAACGTGTTTGTAAGGTATGATTTTATAATTTAAGTGCCTCCAGTTCATTACCATGTGTTAGTACATTTGTTTCAATGTCATCCACTCTGATTTCCAAGTCAGCGGTGCGCTGACATAATGCAGATTTCCTTTGTTAGACTTTCAGTTATATGATCAGAAGTCTGCCTTAAGTCTTTCTGTAACATGTTTTCTATGTGTTTCAAAATATTTGGATGTAATGACTCAGCTTGTTTTCCATGTGGAATAGTGCTATCAGGGGAGGGCTGGGCCAGGGGGCAGAGTGGCCATTTCCCCCCCAGGCCACTCCAACTTACAATCGAAATGGCTGGCGGCCGTTGCCCGCTGACAATATTTTTTTGTGAAGGAAGTAGGGGCCAGGGGCACGGCCACCAACTAACTGCAAGCAGAGGGGGGCGCTCAGGGCTGGCCCTACCATGGATGATGTCTATTATAGGAGCCGGTCCAGGAGGCGGGACTTTGTATGACAGCGTCCGCGCCAGGTAAGCAGGAGATCCCTGCTCTTTGTAATCCGGCGGCTATCCTCTTTCTGCATTGCAGGCTGCATTGGATGGGCACTGGTTAGGCTGCATTGATGGGCACTGATGAGGCTGCATTGATGGGCACTGATGAGACTGCACCTCCTTTGTTGCTATTAACATTACATTATGTTCCCACATTGTATCATATTTGTCTTGCTTCATAACATCAATATCTATTATAAAACCAGTTAGGCATGGATGGTGAGCTGATTCGGTGGTTCAATGGGCAACTTTACTGGACTTGCCCCCCAGGCCTAAGGCTGCCAGCCCTCCCCTGAGTGCTATACTCACTATCAGAGTCATTATAGGCATCCTGAGGTAAATGCTGCTGCTTGGCTGTGTGAGGAGTGCCTGTGTGTAAGGAGAGAGATTGCGCCATTTTTCCAAAGCCTCTAGGCTGAACTGCTTTATCTGTTTTAGCCTTTGCCACGGGTGGCACCCAAAACCATACTGGTCATTCCCGGGTTACTAGGGAGGCTCAAGGTAATTTTTTTGTCTATTTACCGTGTGATGCGGGTATCTTTATTAGCCGCTACGTCCAGAGGGATACGAAGCCTCAGCAGGACACATCCATCTTTGGGGGCTCCGCCCTCCTCCCTCTCTATTATTTTCTATTCTATTCTAATCTTTTCTATTCGAATTTGATTTTATTCTATTTGAAATTCGAATTTTGGAAGAGGGTTATATATTCTATTTTAATCTTCTGTTCTATTGTTTTTCTATTCTATTATTTTCTATTTTATTCTCTTATTTTCTATTCTATTCTATTATTTTCTATTCCATTATAATCTTTTCTATTTGAGTTCAATTTCAGTCTATTCGAAATTGGAAGATTGTTATATATTATATTCTTTTCTGTTTTATTATACAGTATTCTTTTCTATTGTTTTTCTATTCCATTTTCTATTCTATTGTATTCTTATGCTCTATTCTATTCTTTTCTATTGAAATTCGAAATTGAATTCATTCTATTTGAAATTCGAATTTTGGAAAATGATTATATATGTATATTCTATTTTATTCTATTCTGTTCTATTGTTTTACTATTCTATTCTTTTCTATTCTGTTCTTATATTCACTATTATATTCTTTTCTATTCAAATATTTTCTATTTGTATTCTTTCTATTCGTAATTCGATTTTTGGAAGATGGTTATATACTCTATTTCAATCTATTCTGTTCTATTGTTTTTCTATTCTGTTATTTTCTATTTTATTCTCTTTTGTTCTATTCTATTCTATTCTATTCTATTCTATTATAATCTATTCAAGTTCAGTTTCAGTCTATTTGAAATTGGAATTCATTTTATTCGAAATTCAAATTTTGGAAGTTTGTTATATATCATATTCTTTCTATTTTATTATATTCTTTTCTATTGTTTTTCTATTGTATTCTCTTATGTTCTATTCTATTCTTTTCCATTATTTTCTATTCTATTCTAATATTTTGTATTCAAATTCAAATGTATTCTATTTGCAATTCAAATTTCAGAAAATGGCTATATATTCTCTTTTATTCTATTCTGTTCTATTTATTTATATTCTATTCTTTTCTATTCTATTCGATTCTCGTATTCTCTATTCTATTCTTTTCTATTCTATTATAATATTTTCTATTTGTATTCATTCTATTCAAAATTCGAATTTCAGAAGATGATTATATATTCTATTTTATTCTAGTCTGTTCTATTGTTTTTCTATTTTATTATACTCTCTTGATTTCTATTCTATTACTATTCCTTTATTTTTATTATATTACTTTATAATTTTATATTCTTTTTTAGAAAATCAATGTTTTTTTTTCTAATTTGTTTCCAAATTCGATTCAAATTGTTTTCAAATATGATTCAAATAGTTTTCAAATTTGATGCAAATCGAATTTTGGCTGAATTTTTTTGATTCAAATAGTTATTTCGGATTTGTTTAATATTGTTACTATTGTAATTCGGATGCATCCGAATTATGAAAAATTTGTCCGAATTTCGATTCGGAATGAAACGAACTTAGAAACATAGAAACATAGAAAAGTGACGGCAGAAAAAGACTGAGTAGCCCATTGAGTCTGCCCCTTTTTATTTATTTTTTTATTTTTTATTTTTTTTTATATATTTTTTTATTTTTTTACATTAAGCTTGTTGTCTGACTATGGATTTATGCTTATCCCAAGCATGTTTGAAGCCATTTACTGTTGACTGTCTCACAACCTCTGTTGGTAGTTTATTCCAATCATCAACCACCCTTTAAGTAAAATAATACTTTCTAAGATTAGTTTTGAACTTCCCCCCAGTTAGTTTGAGGTCATGTCCCCATGTTCTTGATTTCATATTGAAAAGACTGCCCTCCTGAACCTTATTCACCCCCTTGATGTATTTAAAGGTTTCAATCATGTCTCCCCTCTCCCTTCTTTCCTCCAGACTGTATATATTAAGTTCCTGAAGTCGCTCTTGATATGTTTTATCCCCCAGACCTTTCACCATTTTTGTTACCCGTCTCTGAACTCATTCTATTTTATCAATATCTTTTTGTAAGTGTGGTCTCCAGAACTGGACACAGTATTCTAAGTGAGGTCTCACTAAAGATCTATATAGAGGAATCAGAACCTCCTTCCTCCTGCTGGTTATCCCTCTACTGATACATTCCAGAATTCTATTTGCTTTTCCCACTGCCTGGTTACACTGTTTGCTCATTTTGTAATCATCTGAAATAAGCACCCCCAAATCTTTTTCTTCTGTAGTGCTGGCTAACACTG
>BLSH010166726.1:637523-648873 GCA_018402905.1 Glandirana rugosa | reverse complement strand
GAAAGATGATGTTACACCGCGAGAAACGTGACCTTTATTCTAAGCAACAAAATTGTGATAAAGCCCTGTGTACCATCAACAATTACCACTCTATGTGCAGCTGGGCTCCAGTATTTCATGGTGACCAGAAACCCACCAGAGCAATGAAAAGTCACCGTGGGGGACACACATGTACGCAGGAAGTGGCTGCAAAGAGGCAGCAGAAGATCAGCAGCGCTGGAATACTTTTCACCTTTTTTTTGTATTTTATTTACAATGTCACTCAGGCTTTGTTTAGATGTGCAAGTTGGGTGGTAAAAATGTGCAGTAGAGACATGTTTTTGCCACCCACCATTGGCCTCCCTTAAGCTCCATTAGGCAGCAGATGAGGGCGTTTTACATGCCGCAGTCACGATGCATTCGGCATAATAAGGAATTTCCCCCATAACAGATTTTTCAGTGTCAATCTTTCTGGCCAGCCTATAACCCTGTTATACCGGTGTTACATTGGAGTTATTGACTGGCTGCTCTGCTGTGAGTAAGTTAGGGTTTAGGGGCGCAAATGACTTGTCTTACCCCGGGCGCTGACAACCCAACACTACGCTAAAAAAACTGGCTCCTAACTTTTTTAGCTGGCGCCTAGATTCAAGGCAAATTTGTCAAGCCCTGCCGTAGTCAATTACATATTGGAATCTGCCAAGTTTGGGAGCATATCGTCCGCATATAAGGACGATTTCTCTTCCAGACTACCGGTCTGATCGGGATGAATGCGCGTATCAAATACAGAGTTGAGCCATCACAACAATACTTTTGCAAGAATTTTGGCATCAACATTAATCAGTGATATTGGTCTATAAGACACACAATAGCTGGGATCCTTGTTCAGCTTAGGTATTAGGACAATCAAGGCCTCACAGAGTGAATCACACAATAAATTCTGATCATAGGCTTCTCTATGCATACAGTATCTCACAAAAGTGAGTACACCCCTTACATTTTTGTAAATATTTTATTACATCTTTTCATGTGACAATACTGAATAAATGACACTTTGCTACAATGTAAAGTAGTGAGTGTACAACTTGTATAACAGTGTAAATTTGCTGTCCCCTCAAAATAACTCAAACACACAGCCATTCGCGTCTAAACTGCTGGCAACAAAAGTGAGTACACCCCTAAGTGAAAATGTCCAAATTGGGCCCAAATAGCCATTTTCCCCATTTTTCATGTGACGCATTAGTGTTACAAAGTCTCATGTGTGAATGGGGAACAGATGTGTTAAATTTGGTCTTTTTGCTCTCACTCTCTCTTACTGGTCACTAGAAGTTCAACATGGCACCCCATGTCAAAGAACTCTCTGAGGATCTGAAAAAAAAGAATTGTTGCTCTACATAAAGATGGCCTAGGCTATAATAAGATTGCCAAGATCCTGAAACTAAGCTGCAGCATGGTGGCCAAAACCATACAGTGGTTTAACAGGACAGGTTCTACTCAGAACAGGCCTCGCCATGGTCAACCAAAGAAGTTGAGTGCACATGCTCAGTGTCATATCCAGAGGTTGTCTTTGGCAAATAGACGTATGAGTGCTGCCAGCATTGCTGCAGAGGTTGAAGGGATGGGGGGGTCACCCTGTCAGTGTTCAAACCATACCCCGCACACTGCATCAAATTGCTCTGCATGGCTGTCGCCGCAGAAGGAAGCCTGTTTAAAGATGATGCACAAGAAAGCCCACAAACAGTTTGCTGAAGACAAGCAGACTAAGGACATGGATTACTGGAACCATGTCCTGTGGTCTGATGAGACCAAAATAAATGTATTTGGTTCAGATGGTGTCAAGCGTGTGTGGAGGCAACCAGGTGAGGATTACAAAGACAAGTGTGTCCTGCCTGCAGTCAAGCATGGTGGTGGGAGTGTCATGGTCTGGGACTGCATGAGTGCTGCCGACACTGGGGAGCTATGTTCATTGAGGGAAACATGAATGCCAACATATACTGTGACATACTGAAGCAGAGCATGATCCCCTCCCTTCGGAGACTGGGCCACAGGGCAGTATTCCAACATGATAATGACCCCAAACAGCTGAGGGTAAAGGTGATGGACTGGCCAAGCATGTCTCCAGACCAAAACCCTATTGAGCATCTGTGGGGCGTCCTCAAACGGAAGGTGGAGGAGCGCAAGGTCTCTAACATCCACCAGCTCCGTGATGTCGTCATGGAGGAGTGGAAGAGGACTCTGGTGGCAACCTGTGAAGCTCTGGTGTACTCCATGCCCAAGAGGGTTAAGGCAGTGCTGGAAAATAATGGTGGTCACACAAAATATTTACACTGTTATACAAGATGTTCACTCACTATTTTACATTGTAGCAAAGTGTAATTTCTTCAGTGTTGTGACATGAAAAGATATAAAATATTTACAAAAATGTGAGGGGTGTGCTCACTTTTGTGAGATACTGTAGATAGCAATTTGGGAGTGAGATAATCAGAGTATGTTCTGTACCATTCAATTGGATACCTGCCTAAACCCATGGTTTTATTAGGAGTGAATGTGGAAATAGCAGCATCAATTTCATCCCAAGCTTTGAACATTTCATGGAGCACCGTTCAATTCATCATCCGAAAATGGAAAGAGTATGGCACAACTGCAAACCTACCAAGACATGGCCATCCATCTAAACTAACAGGCTGGACAAGAGGAGCATTAATCACAGAAGCAGCCAAGAGGCCCATGGTAACTCTGGAGGAGCTGCAGAGATCCACAGCTCAGGTAGGAGAATCTGTCCACAGGACAACTATTAGTCGTGCACCCCACAAATTTGGCCTTTATAAAAGAGTGGCAAGAAGAAAGTCACTGTTGAAAGAAAGCCATAAGAGGTCCTGTTTTCAGTTTGCGAGAAGCCATGTGAGGGACACAGCAAACATGTGGAAGAAGGTGCTCTGGTCGGATGAGACCAAAATTGAAGTTTTTGGCCTAAAAGCAAAATGCTACAGTATGTGTGGCAGAAAACTAACACTGCACATCATCCTGATCACACCATCCCCACCGTGAAACATGGTGAAGGCAGCATCATGTTGTGGGGATGCTTTTCTTCAGCAAGGACAGAGAAGCTGGTCAGAGTTGATGGGAAGATGGATGGAGCCAAATACCGGGCAATCGTAAAAGAAAACCGAGTAGAGTCTGCAAGAGACTGGGGCAGAGGTTCACCTTCTGGCAGAATAACAACCCTAAACATTAAGCCAGAGCTACAATAATTTGTAGAACCACCTCTTTTTGGGTATGTCTCTAACAGCTTTGCACATCTAGAGAGTAACATTTTTGCCCATTCTTCTTTGCAAAATAGCTCAAGCTCTGTCAGATTGGGTGAAGAGCATCTGGGAACAGCAATTTTCAAGTCTTGCCACAGATTCTCAATTGGATTTAGGTCTGGACTTTGACTGAGCCATTCTAACACATGAATGTGCTTTGATCTAAACCATTCCATTGTAGCTCTGGCTCTAGGTCCTTGTCCTGCTGGAAGGTGAACCTCTGCCTCAGCCTCAAGCCCTTTGCAGACTCTAATAGCCCGAACACACGGTGCAACTGTCGTACAACAACGGTCGTACAACAGCTTGTTGTACGATTATCCGACCGTTAGTATGCGCGATTACAACAGCCGGCATTCAACAGAAGTTGGCTGAGCAAACTAGAAAATTTTTGCTGGCGAACAAGCCGCTGTACGACTGTTGACTCATGTATACAGAAGTTGGGCCAACAAAAGTTAAAGTGCAAACACACATGCTCTGAATCCAGGAGGTGTTTGGTCGTGTAAATCTGTGTTCCTAATTCACAAATCACATTCACCTGAACTTCCTCGTTATACACTCGTAACACGTCACTACATTCGGCTTTGTTGGCCGATTACTTGACTCATGTCAGTATGCTATTCAAAACTGCCAACACGAGGCATAACGGGTTTTCTTCTAAGATTGCCCTGTATTTGACTTCATCCATCTTCCTGTCAACTCTGATCAGCTTCCCTGTCCCTGCTGAAGGAAAGCATTCCCACAACATGGTGCTGCCACACCATGTTTAACGGTGGGGATGGTGTGTTCAGGGTGATGTGCAATGTTCCCCACATGGCTTCTCGCAAACTGCAAATGGGACATCTTATGGCTTTCTTTTAACACAGGCTTTCTTCTTGCCACTCTTCCATAAAGGCCAGATTTGTAGAGTGCACGACTAATAGTTGTCCGGTGGACATATTCTCCCACCTGAGCTGTGGATCTCTGCAGCTCCTCCAGAGTGACCATGGGCCTCTTGGCTGCTTCTCTGGTTAATGCTCTCCCTACCCGGCCTGTCAGTTTAGGTGGACGGCCATGTCTTGGTAGGTTTGCAGTTGTGCCATACTCTCCATTTTTGGATGATGGATTGAACAGTGCTCTGTGAGATGTTCAAAGCTTGGGATATTTTTTTATAACCTAACCCTTCTTTAAACTTCACCACAACTTTATCCCTGACCTGTCTGGTGTGTTCCTTGGCCTTCATGATGCTCTTTGTTTACTAAGGTTCTCTAATAAACCGCTGAGGGCTTCACAAAACTGTGTATGTATACAGAAATTAAATTACACACAGGTGGACTCTATTTACTAATTAGGTGACTTCTGAAGGCAATTGATTCCATTAAATTTTAGTTAGGGGTATGCACGCCACACTTTTCACATATTTATTTGTAAAAAAAAATTGAAAACCATTTATCATTTTCCTTCCTCTTTACAATTGTGTGCCACTTTGTGTTGGTCTATCACATAAAATCCCAAATAAAATATATTTACCTTTTTGGTTGTAACATAACTAAATGTGGAAAATTTCAAGGGGTATGAATACTTTTTCAAGGTACTGTACTGTAATTTCCTGTTGTCTTTACTGGACAGGACGTGAAGGGAAATCCCCCAGTGAGATAGAAACACCAAAATAAGCATGATAGGGGTTTTAAACACTCTCTACTCTATCTAAAACAAGCATGGCTATATGTGCAATTTATTATTTTTTTAATAACATTTTATTCAATTTTTCAGTAAGAAAAGCAGAAAATTGCCTACATTAGCAATCGTTGCATTTACAAGGAGCGCCAGTCTGTGGTTGAGTATCAAAACATCAGCGATTATTAAAATCAAAAAAATGATAAGTGCAAAGCATACCTTCAACACTGTACTACATCGGCTGCTAAAACTCCTATACAACGCATAACAGCCTTGATAAAACAACAATATTATAGAGACAGCGAAAAAAGAAAGTGAAAGAAAAGAGAGAAGTCGAAAGCACGGTACCATCGTCGTAGCCCAAAAAACAGCCTATGATAATTCCTCCCGGAGGTGCCAAAGCTCCCAAACCCTGTTGTGTGCATCCAGGGTGTCTTGTATTCTGGCTGTCATTCTTTCCTTAGCTCCATGTCAGTTACTCTAGTACATAGGTCTTCTGAGGAGGGGGCGCTGCTTCCAATGAAGGGCAATAAGGCAGCGTGCCGCTGTGAGAATATGACGGAGTAGTTTCCTGTAGGGTTTAGGTAGGGTGGGAGGCGATAAACACAAAAGAAAAACTTTCGGTGCCATGGGGACAGAGGGGCCGAATAGATGACCCAGCAATTGGTGGGTTACCTGCCAAAACGGAACAATTAGGTAATAAAGGATTTCTGCATTTCTTGTGAAATAGGGGTGTCTTGGAGGAAGGTGTTAAAGAGTTTGCAGAGGCGCAGGAGAAATAGAGGGAGGAATGTCTTATAGTATTCGTAGGGGAAACTGTCGGGCTCAGACGCCTTACGATTGGGTAGGGATTTAATGGTAAGTTCCAGTTCTACTTCAGTGATGGGCGCATTAAGGGACATAAGGTCCAACTCCTGTATGCTGGGCACTCTGCTTTGTTTGAGATATAGACACATACGACCTGTTAATTCCTCGGATGAAGGTATGTGTGGGATACCAGGACTATTATACAGATCTGAGTAGAACTCCTCAAAGGTGCGAACTATAGCTAGAGGGGGTGATATGAGATGGTCCGAGTTGTTTTTAATATGATAAGAGGTTGACATATAGGCATGATCCCGGAGCTTTCTAGCTAGAAGAGAGTGAGCTTTGTTACCCTTATCATAGTACAGCTGTTTCAATCTGATAAAGGCCTTCTCTACTTGACCTAGGGCCAAATTCTTAAGTGTGGCATGGAGCTTGACTATCCTTCTAAGGGGGGCAGGGTCGGATTGGTTTGGTTTGTAACTGGCGTTCTAGAGCTTTAAGTTCTTGTTCCATTCGAAGTTTGACAGCCCGAGGGTTTTTTTTCCATCTCTGAGGAAAAAGCAATGCAGCGACCCTGAATAACTGCCTTGTGAGCCTCCAAGACCGTTGTGGGAGACATCTCAGGCGTGTCATTTTCTGCAAAGTAATGTTTAAGGGCAGTGTCTATCTCATTTTTTGAAGGGTTGTGTTGGAGCAAATAATTGAATTGCCAATGAGACGGCTTTCGGTATGGGACATCTAAAGATATTGTTAGCAGGATAGGGGCATGGTCAGACCAGGAGATTGGAAGAATGCTTGTGGATTGAACTATCTTTAGTGCTGAGTTATTACAGAAAAAATAGTCTATGCAGGAGTGTGTCTGATGAGGGGCAGAGTAAAAAGTATACTGGTGGTCACTAGGGTGGAAGGCCGTCAAATATAGCGTGTCATCTAGTGAGTTGGCGGAACAGCCTAGAATTCCTGAGGGCTCGGGATGGCACCTTTCGAAGAGCCCACATTTAGGCGGTCGAGAACAGAGGAATGGGAAAGGTTAAAGTTACCCCCTATAATCAGGTACCCTGAAGCTTTGCGAGGAAGTCGGGAGAGGAACCTAGATAGGAAGCTCAATTGGCAGACACATAAAGGACACAGAAGGTTACCACCTGCGCCTACCAGTGACCCTGAAGAATAATGAAATTACCCTGTGGATCAGTGTAAGCAGCCAAGCATATGAAAGGGGAATCTCGTTTGAACAGAATGGCAACCCCAGCCCATTTACGGGAATTAGAAGCCGCATAGGCTCTTGGGTAATACTTGGATGCGAATGTGTCAAAATGAGTCTCCTGGATCATGATGATGTCGGCCCCCGATTGCCTGAACTCCCCAAGAGCCAAATTTTCGGACGGAGTTCAGGCCATGGACGTTCATTGACATTATCTTAGCCATGGTGGATTGAGGGAGATGAAAAAATTGCACTGGTCTGGACTGCCAGACCTAGAGCTTTGTTGAGTATGAAGCTTGCTCCCTGGGAAGACACCCTGGCTAGGCAAAACGACCATGAGATGGACCAAGAAAAGAGGTAGGAAGTTAGAAGAGAGCCTGAAAAAGGAAGAGACGATTAAAGCAGAATTAAACGCAAACATTGCATTACACATGAAAATCTTTTGTAGCAAAACTAACTAGCTGACAAGCTATTAAAATTCCAATTTGTCCCCATGGTCCCAAGGGATGCAAGGGGACACACTGACAAAATATAAACAAAAAATAAAATAGTCCAAAAAAGAGAAAAAAAAGTTTTAAACTATCAAGGAAGGGAGGAACGAATGAAAATATGCACTGGGGGTAAAGAATGGGCAAGCTGTTCATACTCAGAACTCCGATCAAGCAGCCCATTCTGATGTGCATTAACAGTGGGGGGGAAAAAAACAATGTTCTAAGGAGCCAAAGGGGGCAATGTAATTCAAAATGTAGTTTAAATGCAAAAAGAAAAAAAAACCTCAGCATGGACAGGATCCTGGGGCAAATAGGGAAAACTGGCCCTGGGGTAATAAGTGTCATGGTGCTCAGCCATTCCTTTGCTTGGTGGACTTTCGGGGTGTATCTGGGCCTCCAGATCACTTGGTAGGAGAGGCTCTACGCCACACCGTGGGTGGTGGGGTTGGTGTAGATATGAGGTCCCAGTCCAAAAGTTGAGGGACCGGAATCTCCAGGACATTGCAGAACGTGATGATGTCCTCAGGGTAGCGGAGCATTGCATACTTTCCTTGGTGGGTTGCTGTTAAACTGAAGGGGAATCCCCAGTGATAGGTGATGTCAGCTTCCTGCAGGGAGCACATTAGGGGTTGGAGTAGTCTGCGTTTCTGGAGGGTGATCCATGAGAGGTCTGGAAACAGCTGAACTTGGGTGTCCTCAAAGACCATCTGATGAAGAGATCTAGCTTTGCGCATGATGTCCTCCTTCAAGTGGTAGGAGTGATTCCTGCAAATTACATCTCTGAGTTTGGTAGTAAAGCCCTTAGGACGCAAGCCGCGATGGGCTCTATCCATCTCGATATGTTTGGAAGGGGGGTCGCCCAGCAGATTGTTAAATAGAGATTGTATGGTGGTTTGTAAGTCCTCAGGGCCCTCAGGCTCTGGGAGCCCCTTAACATGGATGTTGTTCCTGCGTCCCCTGTTGTCTAGATCTTCAATATGGCGTTGCATATCCTGCAAGCTTTATCTCCTGTATTTCTTCCTCCACCATTTCCACTCTGTCCACAAGGTGTTTAAGATCTGAGTGGATAGCTTGGATTTCCTTGCGGCAGGTTGATTTAACATCTTCCAGCAATTGCTTAAAGTCATCTTTTGTGGGTAAAAATTAGAAATAAGAGTGCCATGAGGAAGATTGGTGTTTCAGAGGGAGGATAGCTAGTTGCTGGGGGCCAAGCTGGGGGGAAGGCTGCAGGCGCAGTACCTCCTGGAGCTCATTCTGTAGTTGAGACATAGAGGATTGTGGGGGGTCCCACAGCTCATACCAAGCTGGGGCAATCTCCGCGGGGGAAGCATGAGGATGGGGTCCCCTATGCAGGTAGGACATGGCCAGCGATGTGACAGTCTGGGCGTATGACCGGCATGGCCCCCCTGTGTCCCTGGAGGTGCTGGGATCCCGGGATCTGGGCTGCCTCTGCGTTTTAGGGGAAGCAGGTGCAGACACAGGGGTCTGCATAAGAGCCACCGGCCACGCTTGGTCACGAGCTGGGAAGGCAATATGGCCTGAATCCCTTGGGAGAGGTGAGGCTGTGGAGCAGTCTGACACTGAGTGCAGGCCAGGACTTGTCAGGCAGATGCCCGGATCAGAGGATGTACGCAGCAGACATAGAACGTTCTCTGTGCACTGTGTGCAGGAGAGCGCCATTGAGGTATGGATATGGGGGACAGCCTGCCCACCGCATGTCATCAGTACGGGGGAGGCGGGGGGCAGGGATGAACTCACCTCTCTGGTGCCTCGGTGTGGGCAGTCATCCCACTGAGCCAACAGAGGAGATCCCATAACTGCGTGGCTCAGCTCTTGAGTGGAGGTTGAAAGGCAATGGGGGCATGGGATATGGTGGCTGGAACAGTTGGCCCCATCTTGTCTCAGCCACCCAGCGTCATGTCGGCCAGAGTGAAGTAGGAGAGGAGGCTGGCTGCAGATCCTAGAGGCGGCTGGGATGCACCCTGGGCTTTGGCTGATCTAGCCCATTTAGATACATAGTCTGCCCCAAAAGGGAAAGGTAGCACTGGACTTTCATAATAAAAAGCCCTTCATGTATTTCAAACTGTTATGTATTTAGACGTTCACATTGTCAGGGATCCAGACGAGCGTTGCGATCACGCACGCTTGTGCGCACGTGCACACAGAGTCAAACCAAGGTTCGCACGACCGTTCGGAGGCGTGCACATGTACGCATGCGCAGGGATGTTGTCAGGGCACCAATAGCAGGAGGACTCTAGGACCCAGAATCCGTCAGAGCAGGAGGGCGCTAGGACCCAGCATCTCTGTCAGCACATCACATGGGCCTTTACAAGGAAGTCAGACTTGGGCTTAAGTGCTGTCTGATCTGCAGCTTGCCAGTACCTGTACCTTCTTGCCCGTTATCTGCTACCTGATCCGTTACCTGATCGACCCAGCTTGTTTGGACCACCCTGCCTTCTCCTACCCTGACCCAGCTTGTTTTGGACCCTGCTTACCTCTGCCTGCCTGATACCCGTTGCCGAACCCAGCTTGCCTCTGACCATTCCCCGCCTACCGATTCTGCTGCTCCGTTCATCTATGATTGATCCAGCTTGTCTGACCATCCTCCTGCCTGTTTCATCAGTCAGCTGTCTGCTGTCCTGTGCTCTGAATCCAGCTCCCGTGATCGCTGTCTGCTGCTGCTGTTCCTGTTTCCAGCTGTCTGCTGTTCCAGTGTTACCAGCTCCACTCCAGCATCCAATCTCCTGCTGTTTGCCAGAGGCACTCCTACCTCGCTGTACTCACGAGACCACTGTTCCCATTCCAGTGGGCTCTGAGTCAGAGCTGTATGAGAGGTCTCCTCCTACAAGAGACAGGCTCCACTCTCTCAGGTACGTGGCTCATTACACACATGGACCTATACTGACAAAAGTAAAGATTTGATTTCTTATAGACAATATATAAGAAGCCTGATTTTGCCTAAGAAGTACCCTGAAAAATGTACCTTTTTGCCTTGGATTCCTTCATACAAATAGCAGTGTGTGCCAGGAAATGTGACTGTGACTGCTGCTTCTGACTGATAATCTTAGAGGATTTGGAGTTATGGCCATTTTACTACTGTGCTTCCCACTGTTCTCTTTGCTGGAAAGAAAGCTGTACCCGGGGACCTAAGGTCTAAGGATCTCCTTGCTTCTGCTTCATTGATTCATGAATTTGTGCTTGCTTAACCTACTCTACTGTTTCCTAAACATTAACTCATAATTTCTAATAAAATCAGGTGTACTGCGCAGTCAGTAGCCAGACCATATATTCACACAGGTAAAATAAATATAAAGTGACTCCATGCTAGAACAAGTGCCAAAATATAATAAAATACATCCAAAACAAAGCAAAAGTGCGTACATCAAAAAGTGACTTAGGTGCGTAAATAGTGCAATGAGTGCCAGATATTAAATATCATAAACGTATTAGAACATGTGGAAATTATAGCAAGTCCATAAAAAACTTTTTAGATGCTAAAAATAGTTCATAGAGCAATTCCATATAGTAGCAACAAGTGTCTCCGTGCTCAAATCAGTGCTCCAAAACTCCTTTATAAAGTGCTAAACTTGGTGCAACAAACATAGATGAGTCAATCTGGTGGGTATTGAAGACTACCACCAGGGGGACTCCCGTGACGGTGCTATCCAAACTGTGCTCTCAGAACTCTCACCTCTAAGGCACAGTACCTGTGCCTTCAGCTAGAACACAGCTAGCTATGTGGTACAGTCATCCCCCCTAGGGGGCGTCCTTCTCTCAATTCCAAGGAACCTCTTATCCTCTTAGTTTCTGTGGTAGGGAGGTGTCAGGTGTAGACTCTTTTCCTCATAAATAGAAAAGACAAGCTCCCATAGTGCAATAATGTAATAATACCAGTTTATTAAACTCTAAAGTGGCTG
>BLSH010166726.1:549838-560308 GCA_018402905.1 Glandirana rugosa | reverse complement strand
AGAAGGTTGGAGAATATTCTAGAATTAGAGGGAGGAGGTTAGGAGGAGCTACCTTGAATATTTATTAGGCTTCAGCCAATTCCCAGTGGTGGGCTGGCAGGGGGCTAAGACCACCTCATAAATAGACATGGGCCATGCCAGCAGGGAGCAGTCAGGTGGAAGATGGAGATACAGTGTTGAGGAGGCTGTCGATGGCCCTGGGGTGGATGTCTTGCCTTGGGCAGGGGCTCGGGTGCTGGAAGGATCCTTATAAAACACACATAAGGAGGCTTTCCTGGAGGCACAGGAGCAAGAGCAAGAGAGGACAGAGTGAGTAGCAACACTGTTGGGGACTAATAAGGGGGGAGACACATATAGCCAGTCTCCCTGAAGACAGTGGTGTGCTTAAGACTTCATCCTTCCCTGAGAGGTCTCCTGAGAGTCAGTCAGGTGGGCTGGTAAAGAGTCAGCTGGGTGGGTTGGTGAAGAGTAAGTTGGGTGGGCTGGTGAAGAGTCAGTCAGGTGGGCTGCTGTGGAGAGTTAGTCCAGAGGACTAGTAAAAAGGGAAGCTGTAGCCAGTTGGATTGGCAGTGCCTGAAGAGGTGGTGCTGGGATCAGTGGCCACAGAGAAGTTACAAGCTGTTTCACCATAACTGTGCTACACAAAAAGGGGCTACCAGTTTCTGCCTGTAAAAGGCTATGGCTAATCTGACTGGGAGCCTGTCAGATCATTTAAGTGATTCAGCTGGACCAAGCAAGTGTGTGCAGGAGAAGACTGTATATATATGTGTATTGTGGGAGATTAGCTTGTGGGGATCACTTCTCAGAGGAAAATACTCAGCATGGAGGTCATTTTTTTTTTAAATCTGTTGCCTTGATAGGTTTATTGTCACAGGTTTGCAGGGTCAATACACATAACAAAACAGACACAAAACCTCGCCTTCTGGCACTGAGCTAAACAATCGGGTTCCTCTCTATACAGTGTGGGGCTGTGCCCTACACCCACAAAACATAAGCACAGTGCAAACCTTGATCTTTGAGTCCAAATAATCACACAGAGCTCATTTAGCTTTCTCCCTCTGAGATCCAGGATAGATGCAGGTGGAGAGGGGTTTGAGTGGACCAGAAAGTCCGGGCCGGAACCAGCTCTGCCACGGTGGCTGGCAAAACCTCACTAGTTGCCTCAAAGTGATCGCATGCGAAGCGACAAGTATCACCTGCCCATTATGGCGCCTCGCATAACGTCACAAATCACCCCCCTGCTCAAGCCCCTGGGGCGGAACAACTGTCCTGACCATGCAGTGGAAAGACCATCAGTGTTATCTTGGAGCCTTCCGGCCCGGTGTTCCACTGAGTACTTAAACGGCTGTAGGGCCAGGAACCACCTAGTCACCCGGCTATTTTTCTCCCGGTTGTTACACATCCACTAAAGTGGGGGCATGATCAGTGACTAGCCTGAATAACCTTCCCAGCAGGTAGTATTTTAGGACCTCTAAGGCCCACTTGATAGCCAGGCACTCCTTCTCCACAATGGAATAATTACTTTCATGCCTATTACTTTCATGCCTCACGTCTCTGATCTGGGACAGAACAGCACTTAGTCCCACCTCAGAGGCGTCCATTTGAACAAACTCCTTTGTGAAGTCTGGGATCACGAGCACCGGCTGTACACAAAGGGCTTGCTTCGACTTCTGGAATGCCTTCTCGGCTTCGGGATTCCACTTAACCATTCCCGACCCTCTACCCTTCCTCAGATCGGTCAGAGGGACTGCAATGGTGGCAAAGTCGGGGATGAACCGTCAGTAATACCCTTAGGCACGGACCTGTTTTTTGTTCAATGGTTGGGGCCACTTTTGAATGGCCTCGATCTTATTGGTCTGGGGCTTGATCAGTCCCCGACCAATAACATACTCAAGGTATTTGGTCTCCTCCAGACCTATGGCACACTTTTTCTGGGTTGGCTGTTAAACCTGCTACCCTCAGTGAATCTACCACCGCCTGCACCCAGGGCAGATGAGAGTCTCAATCTGGACTGTGGATGACCACATTATCCAGATATGTCGCTGCATTGGGGTGATGCGGCCTCAAGGTTTTGTCCATCATTCTTTGGAAGGATGCAGGGGCCCCATGCAGACCAAACTGCATTTGCTTGTATTGGAAGGACCCCTCGGGGTAGAAAAGGCCATCTTTTCCTTTCCTGAATCCATTAGGGGGATTTGCCAGTATCCCTCAGTTAGGTCTAGGGTTGTTATGTACCAGGCACCTCCGAACCTGTCCACAAGTTCATCAACCCGCGGCATCGGGTATGCGTCAAACTTAGACACGTTATTCAGTTTCCTGAAATTGTTACAGAACCGGATACTGCCATCGGGCTTTGGAACCAACACTATAGGGCTCGACCAGGCACTGTGGGACTCCTCTATTATGTCCAACTCCAACATGGTTTTTATTTCTTTTGCCACCGCCTCTCATCTAGCCTCAGGTATTCGGTAGGGTTACATTCACACGGACCCCTGGTTCCGTGATTATGTCATGTTGTAGTACAGTGGTCAGTCCGGGTAGGGAAGAGAAAAAGTCTCTATTTCTACTGATAAATTCCTTAAGGTCGTTTTGTTTCGTCAGTGACAAGGACTCAGTTATGGGGACATCCAGGGGTAGTCTGTCCTTTTGGGGAGTGGGCACTGCCAATAAACTTTCTCTATCCTTCCACGGTTTTAGGAGATTAATATGGTAAATCTGCTCCGGTTTCCTTTTCCCTGGCTGGTAAACTTTGTAGTTTCCTTCCCCTACTCTTTCCCTAATCTCTAACGGACGCTGCCTCTTTGCCAGGAATTTACTTTCAACCGTGAGGACTAGCACCAGGACTCTGGCTCCGGGGTTGAAAGTTCGGGTTTTGGCACCCCGATTATAAACCCTTCTCTGGGCTTCCTGGGCTTGATCCATATGCTCGCGTACAAGTGTCAGGACAGCTGCGATTCGATCCTGCATCAAGGAGATGTGCTCTATGACGCTTCTATATGGGGTGGCCTCTCCTACCCACATCTCTTTTGCGACATCTAGCAGGCCCCTGGGATGTCTACCATATAAGAGTTCTACGGGGGAATAACCCGTAGACGCCTGTTTAACTTCTGGTATGGCAAACATGAGGTACGGCAGCAAAAAATCCCAATTTCGTCCATCTTTATCCACCACCTTTTTTAACACACTCTTGAGGGTCTTAAACCTTTCCACCAGACCGTCAGTTTGGGGGTGGTAAACAGAGGTACGGAGATGGGAGATTTTGCATAACTTACACAATTCTCTGGTCACTCCCTGATCCATCAAGATTTCTTTATGGATCCCCACCTGACTAAACACCTGGACCAGCTCCTTGGCGATAGTCTTAGCAGAGGTATTCCGCAAGGGTATGGCCTCAGGATAGTGGGTCGCCTAGTCCAGGATGTGCTGGTGTCCCCGGGCAGATTTTACCACTGGTCCCACGAGATCCATGTCAATTCGCTCAAATGGCACTTCAATTATGGGACGTGGGACAAGGGGACTACCAAAATGGGGTGACATGGTTGTCATTTGACACTCAGGGCATGATTCACAGTATTCTTTGACATCTGCATACAACCCAGGCCAGAAGAATCTCTGGGTTATTCTCTACCTGGTTTTCTCCATACCCAGATTCCCCCCATTACATGACCATGGGCCAGAACTAGCACCATCCTGTGTAAGGGTTTGGGGACCACTAGCTGTTCCACTTCATCCTTCCCGCGTTTCACCACCTGATACAACAAATTATTTTTAAGCGCCTTGTAGGGAAAAGACACCCCCCCCCCAATTAGGGTCCACAGGTTCCCATCCATCACCTTCACGTTTTCTCTGGCTCTGTACAGAAGTCCTTCCTCCGGACCTCTAAGTCATGTACTACATTCGGTTCACTCTCACTGTCAGGGTCAGAGACATTGTCTGGGTCATTAGCCCCCTGCTGTGAGCTATCTTCCAGCTCCTCCGGCTGCCCAGCCAGTACCGGAAAAGAAAGAGGGTTTCCTCCCTCCTCAGTCCTGCCACTAGTCTCCCCCTCCATTTGGCAAAACGGGTCTGGCGAGAGGTCCTGTGCTTCCGCAGCAGGGGGAGCTCTACCCTCCAGACTCCCTGTGCCTTCCCATAACCTCCAAAAATGGGGAAAATCCCTGCCCACTAGGGCATCATAAATTAGCGAAGGTACCACCCCCACTGAATGAGTCAAACTACCGCAAGGGGTGTCATTCTCAACCACTGCCGTCTGGTAGTCACGAGTGTCCTCATGGATGCAAATGACTCCGACAGTGCTAGGGTGCAACCTTGCAGGATCTACACAATTGCTTTTTACCAACGTCACTACACTACCCAAGTCAAGTAGTGCAGTGACTGGTCTCCCATCAACAAAAATCACACACATTTGCTTCTCCATGCGACCCAAACATGATGCTGTATATGCGACCTGTGCAAAAAGAGAAAGGTGTCTATTCACAAAAGTATAATTGCATTGAATGGGTTCATCATTCACGGCGCAATTGGCAGCAATATGGCCCAATGCATGATATCGTTAGCACTGTATGTGTTCTAAACCCAGTCTCTCAAGGGTCCCCAAGACCTTCCTGGCTTCTTTGGCCAGTCTCCAGATCTAGAGCCACCCGGCTCTCTTCAGCCGTATCAGTCTTATGAAATTTCCCCACGCCCCTGAACCCTGGAACAGTCTTACCGGGTCCACCAGGCAATCTTTCACCTCTAGATACATTGTAGTGGGGCGCAGATGGGCGCAACAAGTCCTCAGCAGCCGTGTATCTCTCCATGAGGTTCACGAGTTGGTTGGCGGTTTTGGGGACCCCATGACTGATCCATTTCCTCAAGGCAGCAGGGAGCGCACATAGATAGTGGTCCATGACCACGCGCTCCACAATCTGGGTACCTGGCAAAGTCTCCGGCTGTAGCCACTTCCTGGTGAGGTAGACTAGGTCGAACATCTGCCAGCGGGGTGGCTTGTTAGTGCACCTGTTGGGCCCAGACTGCCATGGTAACCCCTAGGCATGTGAGTACCTCAGCCTTTCGAGTCTTATAGTTCTTGGCCTTATCTGATTCCAGATCAAAGTAGGCTTTTTGGGGTTCACCTGTCAAGAATGGTGCTAACAGTCCCACCCACTGACTGTTCTTTTGGCCATCCTTCGCAAAGAGCGACTCTTTCAAAGGTTGTGAGGTACACCTCCACGTCATCCGCAGATGTCATCCTCTGCATATGGTAAGAGGCTCATATCAAACTTTGGTTCCAATGTCACGGGAGGTGCAGACCCCTTCTTTAACTCCAGCAGGGACTCCGCCAACTGTCGGTTCGTCTCCTGCTGCGATAGCCTGGCGACTTTCCTCCCGTTGAGCTGCAGCGGCCTCTGCGACCGGGAGGTTGGTTTCCTGCTGGGCTTCAATGGCCTACCGAGTTGCCTCCTGCTGAACCGCCTGTTGTGCTGCTGCGGCCTCTGTGACCCGGAGGTTGGTTTCCTGCAGAGCCGCGTGTTGTGCTGCAGCGGCCTCTGCAACCTAGCAGTTGGTTTCCCACTGAGCTGCCTGTTGTGCTGCAGCGGCCTCTGTGACCTGGCGGTTGGTTTCTCACTGGGCTGCATTGGCTTGCAGCAGGGCTTTCAACATTTCCTCCATCTTGGAAAGTTGCCACGTGTGGGAGATTAGCTTGTGGCGATCACTTTTCAGAGGAAAATACTCAGCATGGAGGTCAGTTTCTTTAAAATCAGGCGGCTTACCAGGTTTATTGTGACAGGTTTGCAGGATCAAAACACATAACAAAACAGAAAACAAAACCTCGCCGCCTGGTGCTAAACTAAACAACCGGGTTCCTCTCTATACAGTGTGGGGCTGTCCCCTACACCCACAAAACATAAGCACAGTGCAAACCTTGATCTTTGAATCCAAATAATCACACAGAGCTCACTTAGTTTCTCCCCCTGAGATCCAGGATAGAGCTCTCCTCTGCTCTCTTCCTACTCATTAAATGCAGGTGGAGAGGGGTTTGAGTGGACCAAAAAGTCTGAGATGGAAACCAGCTCTGCCACGGTGGCTGGCAAAACCCGGATCGGACTCTCACTAGTCACTTCAAAGTGATCGCATGCAAGGCAACAAGTAGCACCCGTCCATTATGGCGCTTCGCATAACGTCACAGTATATACAGGAAGATGTCCCTGAAGTTTTGCTGAAGTCAAGTGAGCATCCCATAACCTCCCATCCCTATCCAAGTTATTAACCCTCAATAAATAACAAAAAACAAAGCCACTGACTGTTCTCTGACTCTGGGTGCTTGTGAAAATTTGGTGTGTCTAGCTGTGCAGGAGTGGGGGAATCCAGTTCATCTGCAGTCCTTACCCAGAGTGCTACACTTGTATGAAAAAGTATCCTTTTCTCTTTGTATTGCTTCCTTTGTGTGAAATCCCTGGTGATCCTGCCAGCCCCTCTGCTTTCCTATTATAAACTGACCACACTAAGCAGGAGAACACACAGTGGTCATTCCTCTAGTAGTGCTGGGAACTCAGCCTGCTTTCCTCCAATGATCAGACTTGTTCTGACACATCCCCTCCTGCTCAGCCTTTCATTGGGAAGATCAGTGTGCTGCTGCTTCTCCTACCCCAGCAAGCAACCCCCTCCTGAACCATACCAGACCACATGCCTTCAACATGGGGGGTGGGTGCCTTGGGGCGGGGGGGCTCTGCCCCCCCCCACCCCAAAATACCTGATTTCCATGTTGATGGGAACAAGGGCCTCTTCCCCACAACCCTGGCCGATGGTTGTGGGGGCCTGCGGGCAGGGGGCTTATTGAAATTTGGAAGCCCACTGTAAGAAAGGAGGCCCTCAGATCCTGCCCCCCCTCGCCACGTAAAGGAGTATGGGGTTATTCACCAAAAAAAAAGCAATGTAGTGTTACAAAAAAACAAAAGATGGTTTTTGACAAGTCCTTTATTATAAATGAAGAATGTCCCCCAGCGTAGCTCTACTCACAGTGTCTTCTTTCTCTGCTTTCTTCACCAACGTCTTCTCTTTTCGCTTCCTCCACCGATCACATGACGTCATAAGAGGGCGAGGTCTCAGGGTGATGTCAATGCATGGCCACGGCCCATAGCTATAAGAACTGACAGACACAGGAGCTGACACAACTGCGGGAGCCAGCATCAGAGGAGATTTATTTTTTATTTTCAGCGGGTCGGCAACGGAGTAAGAAGACATTGATGGCGGAACCGGAGAAAGAAGATGTCAGTGGCGAAACCGGAGAAAGAAGACGTTGGTGACGGAATCGGAGGTAGAAGACGCCGGTGGAGGAACCAGAGAAAGAAGGCGCTGGTGGAGGAACCGGAGGAAGAAGACACTGGTGGAAGAACCGGAGAAAGAAGAAGCAGGTGGAGGAACCGCAGAAAGAAGACGTCGATGGAGGAACTGGAGAAAGGAGATGTCGGTGGAGGAAGCAGAGGGAGAAGACATCGGTAGAGGAAGCAGAGAAAGAAGGCATCATGATTGAAGTTGGAGCTACCATGGGGGACACTCTGCATTTAAAAATAAAGGACTTGTCAAAAACTGTCTCTTGTTTTTTGTAACACTACACTGCTTTTTTTTGGGTGGATAGGTAGGGGTACAATGTACCCCATACTTATTCACATGGGGGCGATATCCTGGGGCCCCCTTTCTTAAAGGGGACTTCCAGATTCCGATAAGCTCCCTGCCCACAGACCCCCACAATCACCGGCCAGGGTTGTGGGGAAGAGGCCCTTGTCCCCATCAACATGGGGACAAGGTGCTTTGGGGTGGAGGGGGCAGAGAGAGGGCATATGGCTTGGTATGGTTCAAGAGGGGGGTGTTCGCTCGCCTCCCCCTTCTGATCTGTCGGGTTGCATGCTCGGATAAGGGTCTGGTATGGATTTTTTTGGCATGGGATTTACCCTCAAAATCCCCACGCCATTTTTTTTTTTACGTTTTGGCATGGGTTTCCCCCTTAAGATCCATACCAGACCCAAAAGGCCTGGTATGGATTGTGCCACTCAAGGGGTGGTACCATGAACATCAGGGAGCAGGCTAAAGAGAGCAATTAAACCCCTCCCTACCACCAACCATACACCAACCATACAAATAAATGTTACTATACAAACATGAATAAAAAGTGCAGCGTAACAAACCTCCCCTAGCTGTATATACTGCTGTGTGATAGTGTATACACACCCAAATATGTGCTAATACTACCAACCAAACATTAATCCAAATGATATAGTGTATACATACAAGTCAATCTAAGAAAAAAATCTAAAAAATAACCCACTTCTCATACATACCGGTAAATCTGATCTAGTAACATAATATGGTGCACTTTCCTTATAGTAAAAACAGTTAGAACTTATTTTTCAAAAAATATATCAAACAGGTTTTAGTGTGTATGCACCAAAATGATCTTCATATAAGTCAATCAAATATACATCATCCCAAATTGTGTGTTAAAGTGCTTTTTTTTATCACTTCAATACTGGGCACTTTCACTCCCTTCCTGCCCAGGCCAATTTTCAGCTTTCGGTGCTGTCACACTTTGAATGACAATTGTGTGGTCATACAACACAATACCCAAATTGAATTTTTAACATTTTTTTTGAAACAGCTAGAGATTTCTTTTGGTGGTATTTAAATCACCACTGGGTTTTTTTTGTTTTTTTTTTTGCTAAACAATTGAAAAAAAAAAATGTTTTTTTTTAGTTTATGTTATAACAATTTGCAAATAAGTAGTTTTCTTCTTCACTGATGTGCACTGATATGCTGCACTGATCAGATTGCACTAATGGGCTGCACTGATTATCAGGACACTGATGCTCAGTGCCCTGATTTTCAGTGTAAACAGTGTGCTGTCAGGCTTGCAGGTTATCGGCACTCCTTTCCTCACACAGACACAGTGCGTGAGGAAAGGACTGCTGTTAACACCTGAACACATATTAAAGTGGAGTTCCACTCAAAAGTGAAACTTGTTATGGCAATTTTTACCTACCTCACTTACACGCTTAATGATAGATAACCTAAGTGGTTACAACCTTTGTCTATACAAAGAGCTAGTCAAAAGCTCTTGCACCTATTACTATTTAAAATAAATAATCAGTGACAACTGTGGTAAAAAAATAAAGATCTACTTTAATTCAACGTATTAATATGCAGAAAAGAAACTTGGATTAATCAAATATTACCAAATATGTGGTAGATGGTAAAAATCTTAAAAGCAGTGAAGTTATCAATAAAATACAAAGTAATACAAAAAGAAGGGTGTTGCAATGTAAAAACAAAATGTTACTAATACATAAAGGAAATAAAGTTACAGTAGAAGGAACAGAGAATGATGGTGACACAGAAAAACATAACTTGTAATAGTGTCTGTACTCAGATGGTCTATTCCCTGGAATTTCTTTGAAACTGACCCCTATCAAAAGTCCACAATAATGTTCATTTCAGGTGAAATATCAATATTTCCATTACCTTTCCCCCTGAAGTTTTCTTGAACTTATGCCCTCCTTCAATGATTTTGTACCCACTTACGGCAGTCCAGAAGGCCCAACCCCCACCACTGCGGCCTCCCCTTCTTGAGTACGACAAAACTTTTTATCTGTTCTGATGAACACCTCAAGATAGGCTTGAGACTGAGTGATCAAAGAAGTTCTGGTGCCTGTGAGACTTCACATCCGGAACACGAGTGCCTGTGCTGCGATGTTTCCACGCTCCTTTGCCTTGGAAGAGCGAAACTCAAACATCGATAGCAAAATCTTAGCATTCTTTAGGCCCGTAACTTGGGACTTGAAACTGCAAAGAAATCCTGGCGCCTTTGGGACCTCACATTCGGACTATGGGTGCCTGAGCTGCGATGCTTCCACGCTCCTCTGCCTTGGAAGAGCAGAACTCCAACATCGATGGCGGGATCCTGGCATAGCTAGTCCTGTAGCTTAGGTATGCTGTGTAATGATTGCAAATATTGGATTGGACCAAGAGACAGCACTTTTTAGCATGGTGAAGTAAAGTTCAGGAGAGTTTAGCAGACCCTTAACAGTTAAAGCCATAGAACTAAAAGTATCAGCATGGCTACTGATCTTTGGGAACAAGAAACAGATATATAATAGATCTATGACAGATCCCAATCAAACTCTGGACGTACTAAAACCATTCAGACCCCTTTTAGTCTACTCTCAAAATATCACACATACCCTAGAATGAATGAATCAAATTTACTTTTCAACCAATTCTGACGTCACCTATTAACAGTGAGATTTTGTGTATAATCCGATTCGTCACAATCTTTAGAGACAGTTACAATGGCGGAAATCACCATTCTCACAAAAACCATAACAGGTCTCAAACTAACCCTAGACAGTATCTAGATAATATATAGACAAAGAACAAGGGTTTCTAGTCATCGGTACGACTATGAAAATCAAGATACCGAAATTGACAATTCCCAGA
>BLSH010166726.1:517169-531444 GCA_018402905.1 Glandirana rugosa | reverse complement strand
TAGTACATCGCCCGTGTGCTATGAACCGTCTGCACTTGGGTCGGCCTCTAGGACACCAAGTACCGCTTTGCATGGCTCCGCCCAGTATCCTGAGCTGAGGAATAACCCCCTTGTTTTCTGTCCTGAAAGAAGTGACGCTATATGAATGATTCACATGACTCCTCTGCGCTCCAGACAAGCAGCCGCGCACGCGCAGTGCACCCTCCCTGCGTCATTCTCTATTATCCTCCCCTCCCTTCAGCGCCTCTCTCCCGCCGTCCACGCCTAGATCGCGGCGCTGGATTTGCGCGTGCGTGGCCAGCAGACCCCGCCCTCTTTCCCCCTCCAGCCGGCCGGTGGCTCGCTCGCTCCCTCCTCCCCTACAGCGGTTGATATGACGTCACCGCGCTGCTGATCTCCGTTTCGTTGACAGCGCGGCGGCGGCTGCCCACAGTGCCCGGCGGAAGGGATAGGCAGGAGAGCAGAGTGGCGCGGGAAAGCGGTCCGGCTTCTCCGCGGTGACAAGGCCCGTGACAATAAAAGGAATCAACCAGTGAGGAGGCTTCCTGCCGCCCTTCGTGCCCAGCCCTTCAGCTCGTTTTTTTACAGACTTGTTTTTCTCCGTTGTGGTTTGTTCTTGACGTGTGTCGGGAGCCTCTCTTCCCCCGCCTTCCCTCAGCCGGCACACACCGCCCTTCTAAAGACCTTCCTGAGGAGGAGCCGGCTCCCGGGAGCGGCCATTACCCGTCACCGCGCTGTGCGCCCCGGATGAGTCCTCCGGTAAGTGGCGGCCTGCTACTCTAATCTGCTGCGTGGTGACCGTAAAGGACGGAGCGGCGGGCCGGGGCCTGGTCCTGACGATGTGGCTGCAGCTGCCGCCTCCTCCTCCTCCCTCCCTTCATCTTCTTCTCTGCCTCTCAAAATGGCGGCCAGCGTTACTGCTTCCACACCAGAGGGGGGCTGCTGCTGGGAAGGAGGCTCGGGGGGCCCCCGCTGGATGCTAGGGAGGGAAGATGCTGGGCGAGGCCATGACTCCCCATCAGGCGAGGGATCGGGCCCCACATCTGCAGTGTGTGCTGCATCATCCGGGCCAGCTGCTGGGGACCTGTCATCCTGGCCACACACATCACCTCCTCTGGGACTGCATACCACTCTCCTGCTCCCCTTCACACACCATCCTACATGCCCCCCATTAGTGGCATATCTCATCACAAGTCCCAGCACTGTGATCAGGGTCACACACCCCAATCTGGTGTCTAATAAATAGCGTCTATTTGAGGATCTACACCTCCCCAGCCCCCCAGACACCTGACAGGTCTACTCATAAACCCCCATCTGGTGTCTTCTACATAGTGCCCAACATCAGACGATCTACATCTACCCATAAACCCTCATCTGGTGTCTGCCAAATGGTGCCATCAGACGCACCTACCCAGGCCCAGCCCCGAACACCTGACAGGTCCACCCATAAACACGGATCTGGTGTCTTCCCAATAGTGTCCAACATCAGGGGATCTGCATCTGCCCAGGTCTACCCATAAACTCTCACCTGGAGTCTGCTAAATGGTGCCATCAGAGGCACCTACCCAGGCCCAACCCCGAACACCTGACAGGTCCACCCATAAACACGGATCTGGTGTCTTCCCAATAGTGTCCAGCATCAGAGGATCTACATCTGCCCAGGGATCCCCCCACACACCTGATATGTTTACCCATCAACCCTCATCTAGTGTCTGCCAAATAGTGTCCAGCATCAGAGGATCTACATGTACCCAGGGATCCCCCCACACACCTGATATGTCTACCCATCAACCCTCATCTAGTGTCTGCCAAATAGTTCCCAGCATCAGAGAGCTTACCCATGCACACCTGTGACTGTAGAGGTGACAAAGCTGGGACAGGTAAACTGGCCAGGTTTTAGGTTTACTGCCGGTGAATGATTTCTGCACCGGGCCCCATACCACTGATCTCTGTTAAATTACCCTGCAGTAGGCTTGCAATGGCAGCTCTGGCCTAGTGACAGTACAGATACTCCTTGCCCTGTACTCTGTTCTTTTGACAGCTGCAGGAAGACGGGTTACCTGCAGCAGCTTTTACCTTCAGAGGAACCTGTGAGATAATTTTCAGGTCTTGGGGAGCCCTTACAAAAAACAAAAATGTATCGGGGGGGGGGTCAGTGATAAACAGTGGTGCGTCAATGTCCAGCCTGTCCCCCTTAGGATCATCATACACGTTGCAATCTGACTATACAATCTTTATACAATTTACTTTAGAGCTACCAAAACTATCCAGTCAGTTTTCTATCAAATCAGGTAGGCCCTTGCACTACATAAATGTTGATAGAGCTGAAGAATTTTATACAATCAGATTGTAATGTGTCTGGTGGGCTTAACAATTTTTTTTTTGGGGTGGGGGGGGGGTAGTGGGAAGACTGTCCCTTCTTTTACATTGAGGACTCATTGGGAATTATGTACCACCTCTACAGTTGGGATTAGTTTGCCACCCTTACAGACATATAGAAAGACCTTCAGTGCCATGGAGCTGGATCTGCCAAGAGGTGCCAACAGAAAGAAAGTCAATGAGCCAAAGCTCAAGGAACCTCTGGAGGAACCCTGTTTGAGGATTGGCTGCCTTACAGATAACCTGACCATAAGAGCTTTTGTACAAGATTATGCTTTCTTGTGTGATTTAATCTGACACCTGAAGCAAACTTTATTCTAGATAGCATTAGGTGATTGCATTTCAAGCTGTTTATGGAGAGTTTATTGTGAATGTTTTATGTTTATGGGATATATTTGCCTCAAGTAACAGAAAACCTTTTTCTCGTTTTTACTCTACTTAATGTCAGGTATACAATAAAACAATGTACAGTATACCTGAACTGTGTTTAAGCTTCTATTTTCATATAAAGCAGATTCAGTATACAGTTGTCTTAGACCAACCAATTGTAACCAGGCTTCTTCCAGAGCTTGCTATGGGTTTCTTGATCTGTGGCTGACCTTCGCTCTGATATTTCCAAGGCCAGCATCACTTGGTAGAGACAGCTACATGACCCAATCTTTTTAGCTTTCTGTAAGGTTGACGTTACCATCACCACTGTAAGGGGCATTCTTCCTACTGAACACTAATATGAGTTTTTTTTTTTTTAACCCCCATTGACCCTTGATGAATAGGTAATAGGAATAGTTCTCGGAGACCTGAAAATTATTTTAGGGGTTCCTCTGTGGTAAAAAGATTGTCAAAGGCTGGATTAGAGTTTTCAGCTAAAATATTCATTTTAATTTAGATGATGTAATTCTGACATTGGAAGACTTGGAATGTATATGCCTGCATACCAATGTATTCTCCTTTTCCGTCTTTGTGTTTTGTTGCCCAGTACATTCATTTTTTTTATGCATATTTTGAGAGAATTATGGTTATTCTTAACACTTCATGGTAGCCAGATAATTTGCAGTAATACACACTGTTGCTTGTATTGAAGATGGGCTTGTGGTAGGCGTGGAGTGGGAGATGGCTGAATCACTCTAGGTGTGTGTGCTGTGCACACCCTTGTTTTATATATTGCTTATATCACCTCTTTGTGAAGATGATGCTGTGATACTACCCTGGATGTACAGCACAAGGATGGATCTTTATTCAATAAATATTCCAAGATAAATGACTGCTGAGAAAATATTTGCTTTTAGCTTGTTTTCTTCAAGCTCAGATGCAGCTAATATGAATGAAATCCCGTCCATCATTTTTTGCTGGTCAAGGTAGAGAATAAAAAAAGATAGACGGTGCTTGTCTGGACCTTGTTAGTGGGATCACACGGATGGATGCTGCACACTGACAGTGGAGACTGGGTGGAGTAAGGAGGCTTAAGCTTTGCAATGGCTGTTATGACTTCTAGAATCATTTCATAGCATCTCTGGAAAGCTGCATCAGAGTATATAGCATTTCTGATACTATTTGCTTGTTTTTGTATTGGAAGGATTCAAACCCTAGGCTCGTAATCTTTTATAAGTGGGAACGAAATGCAAATAACAGCAACATGAAAAATGACTAGTCATGGATTAGGTTTTTTTTAGCTAGCTGCATTCTTAAACGCACTTGTTGAGGGATTTGTCATTTTTGCATCACGTTGCACCGTGCTTATTATGAGAAATTATGAATGCTTAGGGTTTTTTTTTGGGTTGATAACTTTGTTGCAGCAACAACTACTGTGTACTCAAACAGAATTAATGAAATGGGTTGTTCTGTGTGTTTGGTCTACTTGGGGTGAACTTTGCCTTTTAGTTCTAGTGCACTATGTTGTATGATGATCACGTCCTCTTCCTGGGTGTCCCATGGACTTTAGAGCAATGCTTTGGTACAGTGTGACATGCTCTTTGTAAGGTGCTTTTCTGCTGAGCTTTTTTTTCTTTGTGTCTGTATCTTTTTGTGTTCACATGAAATCATTTTCTCATTTTGTATTTAAATGTGTTAATATTTTGTTGGTGAACACTTGTTCATAGAAAATGTGGCAGTTCTATCTTATGAAGGTCGTGTTTGTTGTCAACTTATTTTAAATTTAAAAAACATTTTTTGCTGGTTATAAATATAATCCAATTTGTGCTATAATCCTTACCTATTTAAAGTCACCTGTCTGGTCCACTGGTTATCTGTTTATAAATCCACACTCTTTGTCTCAGTGCATGCCACTCCTACAATGCAGTGCTTGCTTAATGCTTTGAAACTTCTCTATTGCATCATTCTGTAGCTTTGTTTTAATTCTGACCAAATAATTTTTTTCATAATCCTTTGTTAATGTGTATCCCTTTTCCAAATTTACTGCTAAATGAAACATGTTCTGAAGCCATTATGTTTTTGAGACACAAAGGAAGTTTGACACCTGCTCATCGCGTGTGTTCTTTTTTTTTTTTCCCTGTGATGTTATGCATCAGTTTGGCTTTGTTTAGCTGTTCCTGTGCAAAGCATGTGAGCTTCCCAGTCAAATCTTCTATTGAGGGCTCCTCTGTATGTTTAAGGAATACATATTTTATGCTCTCTTGTTCTCTATCATTCTATTGATAAGTACTGAATACCATTTTCTTATTATATATATATATATATATATATATATATATATATATATATATATATATATATACCTATGCAAGCGGAAACGTGGCATTCCTTTAAATGCTGCATATGCAAGATGATATTTTCTACGGTTTACCATGTGGGTAGCTGGAGGAAACCAAACAGTTGAAGAAAGTAACGTTCTGTACCTCTTAGTGCTTGAATATGAAAACCTACTGACTTTTGTTTTTATAGTAAAAATAGGGGCTGGTTCAGCTTCTTATAAATTGTTTAGCAAAATGACTATGGTTTTTATAAGGATCCATTTAAGTTATTGCGTACTTTCTATCTTGTGGTGGAGGGTTGCTGCTTTATATAGCTGTTGGCTGTATTTGTACTTAGTTAGTCACAATGTACAGTTAAATTGGGTTACATCCAGCATTAAAAACATAAAAAAAAAGTGCGTCTGCTGCATTTGGGGTGCCATTAACAATGAATGCAACTTCCCAGGCCAATTTTCACACATTGACAAGTGCTTGGTCTTGCAACACTGTACCCATATGAACATTTTTTTTTTTTTTTTTCCACACAAATGGCTTTCAGCAACATCAGTGGTAGTTCTGGGCCCCTCCCGCTGTATCTGTCAGACTGGGAGAGGAGAGAGGCAAACAGTCACGTGAACGCTGGGGGTCGCTCTGAAATAAGGTGCAAATCTGCATATGTTTTTTAAACAGCACGTACAGTGGGACACATATAACCGAGGCAATTGTAGCAATATAACCAAGTGGCTTTACAACCACTTTAACCCTGTAATATTTTCTTTTAATGTGGTGAACCCTGTAATGTTGATCCTTGATAGGTTTTATATACTTCGGGAACCATTTACTGTGCAATCCTTAAAGCGGAGTTCCACCCAGAAATTTTTTTTTTTTTACATCATTTAAAGAGGAAGTAAACCCAGATTGGGTTTACTTTATTCTACAATTCCCCTGTAAACTAGAAGCATAATGGGCTACTATGCATCGCATAGTAGTCCATTATGTGCCACTTGCCTGAAAACAAAGCCTGCGATGTCCATCTTAAGCCCCTCTTCCTTATTATAGGCTTACCTGTAGGTTAAAGTGGTTGTCACAAGTTGACAACTACGTTAAGTCCTTTGCCTATATAGACTTACCTTTTGAAGGGAAAAAAAAAATTATACTTGCCCTAAGTCGCTTGTTGGTCTCTGTAATCTACCCCTTTTTAGGTCCTAGGCTCTTCTCACTTCCTGCTTCACCTGGCTTCCTGGGAGATGTGACTCATCATTTCCCAGGAGTCAGTGGGCTTCCCTGTACTGTAAAATAGTGTTCTTTCCAGACAGGAAATTACGCGATTTAAAGTGGACCGAGATCGAGGAGTGCATGATTGTTACCCACTATGCACTTCTTTCAGGAAGAGATGCCAGGAGACTATGGATGGGCTTCAGATGTCCTCACCTAAAATGGAAAAGTCCAGCAGTGAGAGAAAAGAAATTGTCAGTAAAAAATACCTGTAATAACTAGGCTGTTTGAAAGTAAGGAAACAAAAGGTTACAGCTATTTGGTATTAAAAGGGAGGATGCCAAAAAAAAAAATTCCGGGTGGAACTCTGCTTTATTTGCATCTGGTCTGGTTATTGGTAGTGAATCCATAGTTGTGGTGTTCCTGAGGAGAGAGCTATATACCATGAAGGGCAAGACAGTACATGAAACTCCGCCCTCTCAACTGACACTTCATGTGATGTCCCTATGGAAAGCACACTTGCTTTACAGTGTGACATATTTCTGTTGACTATTGTTCACATCAGATTGCACAATGTAGAGCAATAGTATGATTTAACATTCACAGCATTCACAGTGAATTGAGCGATGTTTTCAGAAATCTTTCACTGTTGTCACTAAAAACTACAACTAAGCTGCGCAACACAGTACTTTTCAGTACAATGTAGCGGGAAGTTTTTTGTTTTATTTGCTGATTTTATGAATTTATAATGGTAACTAGAACAAAGAATTGGTTGTAATTTTCCCTAAAAGTGAGCACAGGTAGATTTTACAAAAAGAATGGGTAGTCAGATTTATCTCTCCACACTCAATCAGTCTGATGCAGGGATCTCCTAAATCTCAAACTGGAACTAAAGTCCGCACAATACTCCTGAAGAATGGAGGTTCCAGGGATGCAACAGTTGAATCTCACTGGCTGCTAGCATCTTCTGGGTAGCAGGTCTTTGGCATCTTGGTAGGATGTTGAGGATGGTGTGTGTGTGTGTGTGTGTGTGTGTGTGTGTGTGTGTGTGTGTGTGTATGTATGTATATAGTTAAGCCTTGTACACGTGGTTCGACGACTGAACAGACCAAATCGTATTTTGGCTGTTGTATCTAGCATACTGACATGCACTACACGATCGTACGACCAAGCTGAACGTAGTGTCGTGTTATGAGCGTATAAAGAGAAAGTTCAGGTGCATGTAATTAGTGTCTGGCTGTTCCTGACTTCTGAGCATGCGTGTTTTTTTTGCACAATACAACTTGTTGGACCTACTTCTCTGTACACACGATACACTGGTCATAAGACCGCTTGTTGGTACTACCAAGTTTTCTAGTCTGCTCATACAACTTCTGTTGTACGGCCGTCGTACGCCGGCTGTTCTAATCGCGCGTACTAATCGATTTCGCATACAATGGTCGTTCGTACGACCATCGAACCGTGTGTATGAGGCATTAGTGATAGGATGACCCCGTACCACTGTTTAATATGGCGGTCTAGGCCAGATTTTGATGGAGGGAGACACACTGATGAGATGCAGGTGTGTGCAGTTAGAGCTCAGGGTTCCACCCTCCCGAGGGGGTCAGTGTGCGAAGGGAGCAGTGAGAGGTGCACGTCTGCCCCATACTGTCCAGGTCAGGACAAACCGAGGCCCGAGTCTGGGAGAGAGAATCAGAGCAGCTGAGAATCTGCAGGAAAGACAGAGCTGAGGTACAGAGTGTGGTGCAACTTATAGCTTTCTAACCACTGAAGTGTGTGTGTGTGTGTGTGTGTGTGTGTATGTATGTATGTATGTGTGTATGTGTGTGTATATGTATATATATGTGTGTGTGTGTGTGTGTGTATATGTATATATATATTAATATAATATAATATAATATAATATAATATAATTTTTTTTTTTTTTTTGGGTCCTTCAGTGGTATGTGTATATATTCTACTATACATACAGTGGAGATCGTTGCAATAATCTATCACACCGTATTTGCACAGTAGCTTTATAAAAGCTATTTTTTTGAGAAAAATACTTTTTAAATTAAAAAAAAGAAAAAAACCGTAAAGTCAGCCCACTTTTGTTTTTCTATTATGTACTAGATATTGTTACACTGAGTAAATTGATACTAGAGGTCGACCGATATGGGTTTTTCTATGGCCGATGCCGATATTTAGAAATTGGGATGGCCGATATTGGATGCCGTTCTTTTTTTTTTTTTTTCCCCCCTTCATCTAAAATATAACAGTTAATTGTGCTTATTTTTGTATGTATATGGTTCACTTAAGAGCCCTTTCAATACAGCCAATAAAGGTTATCATTGGAGTTTGTTATAGGCCTCCCAGTGTTAAAGAGGAGGTGGAGACGCTGCTCCTAGCACAGATGGAAAGAGCTGCAAGGGCTGGGACAGTGATGATAATGGGCGATTTTAACTACCCGGAAATTAACTGGAGTAATGTCACTGCTGGGACAGCTAAAGGGCAAAAATTTATAAACCTAATACAGGACAATTTTATGGTCCAGTTTATTGAGACCCCAGCTAGGAATGACGCTTTGCTGGATCTGGTAATCTTAAACCATGCAGAGCTTATTACCAATATTCATATAAAGGAACATCTGGGTAACAGTGACCATAACATGATTTCATTTAATGTAATCTGCAAGCAACAAACCCATACGGGAAAGATAAAAACACTTAATTTTAAGAGAGCAAATTTTACAAAGATGAGGGCTGCTCTCCAGGACTTAGACTGGGAGGGAATATTGGCATCAATGAACACAGAACAGAAATGGGAATTTAAAAAAAAAAACTATGTGAACTCACTGCAAAGTATATTCCCATGGACAATAAATTTAAAAGGCTAAAAAGAAAACCTATTTGGCTCACGATGAGGTTTAAAAAAGTTATCAATGATAAGAAAAGAGCATTTAAAAAATATAAAAATGAGGGAACACTGTCCTCTTTTAAATGTTACAAAGAATATAACAGAATATGTAAAAAGGAAATCAAGAATGCAAAAATTCACAACGAACGACAGATTGCAAAAGATAGGACAAACCCCCAAAAATTCTTCAAATATATTAATAGTAAAAAGGTCAGGTCTGAGCATGTAGGCCCTTTACAAAATAATGACAGGGGACAAAGAGAAGGCAAACTTATTAAATACTTTCTTCAGCTCTGTGTATACAAAGGAGCATGGGATTCTGCGAAAGCGCTTGACACAGTTCCCCACACACGGCTAATGTGTAAGGTAAAGTCTACAGGCTTGGAAAGATCAGTTTGTTAATGGATAGAAAACTGGCTAAAAGACCGAATTCAGAGAGTAGTGGTTAATGATTCTTATTCTGAATGGTCTAAGGTTATCAGTGGTGTACCCCAAGGTTCAGTGTTGGGACCCTTACTTTACAATATATTTATAAATGATATAGGGTCTGGGATTAAAAAGTACCATTTCAGTGTTTGCAGATGTCACCAAGCTATGCAGTGGAATAACTTCCTTACAGAATGTCTCCAACTTACAAGCAGACCTCAATGCACTGTCTAATTGGGCGACTGTGTGGCAAATGAGGTTTAATGTTGATAAATGTAAAGTTATGCACTTGGGGGCTAGGAATATGCATGCATCGTACATACTAGGGGGGGTACAACTGGGGGAATCCATAGTGAAGGATCTGGGGGTTTTGGTGGATCATACGCTTAATAGCATGCAATGCCAAGCTGCGGTTTCCAAAGCAAGCAAAATCCTTTCTTGTATTAAGAGAGGTATGGACTCCAGAGATAGAGACATTATTTTGCCCCTGTACAAATCATTAGTAAGACCTCATCTGGAATATACAGTTCAGTTTTGGGCACCAGTTCTCAAAAAGGATATCTGGGAACTGGAGAGTACAGAGAAGGGCAACCAAACTAATAAAAGGCATGGAGGAGCTCAGCTATGAGGAAAGATTAGAGGATCTGAATTTATTCTCTCGAGAAGAGGAGATTAAGGGGGGATATGATCAACATGTACAAGTATATAAATGGTCCATATAGTGAACTTGGTGTTGAGTTATTTACTTTAAGGTCATCACAAAGGACAAGGGGGCACTCTTTACGTCTAGAGGAAAAAAGATTTCATCTACAAATACGGAAAGGTTTCTTCACAGTAAGAGCTGTGAAAATGTGGAATAGACTCCCTCCAGAGGTGGTTTTGGCCAGCACGGTTGATTCCTTTATGTAAATAATATAACTGTGTACTAATCATTTATAGGTAAGGTTGATCCAGGGTGTATCCGATTTGCCTCTTGGGGGATCAGGAAGGAATTTTTTCCCCCATTATAGCAAATTGGATCATGCTTTGCTGGGGTTTTTTTGCCTTCCTCTGGATTAACTGTGGGTGGAGGATTGTATATGGGATTGTTTTGGTTATATATAAATTATTATTTTTTTTTGGGTTGAACTGTATGGACTTGTGTCTTTTTTTTTTTTTTTTTTTTTTTTTTTTTTTTTTTTTTTTTCAACCCAACTGTAACTGCCATATACCAGTGCCATGAAATGCAGCCATATACCAGTGCCATGAAATGCAGCCATATACCAGTGCCAGGAAATGCAGCCATATACCAGTGCCAGGAAATGCAGCACACAGAGCAATTCACACATGGAGATTCAAATTTCCCGGCGCACGCTGCGCTGTGATGTCATCGCACGTGCGCCTGTCACTCAGAAGACAGAGCAGCCCGAGCGGCAGCAGTACTCCATTTGGCCGCTGGGGCTGCTCTTCCTTCTCACTGTGTCTGAGTGACACAGCGGCGTAGACTGCAGGCTCCTGGCGCCGACGGGGGGGGGGGTCGTCTATCGGCCTCATTTTCCTAACAATCGGCCAATGCTGATTCACTAAAAAAGGCAAATATTGGCCCGATTTATTGGTCGACCCCTAATTGATACCCAACATGTCATGCTTCAAAATTGCGCCCACTCATGGAATGGCGACAAACTTTGGTACTTAATGAGGAATTGCAGTCTGCTCACATAATTTGTAATAAAAACATATTTGCCATTCTGAAGCTTCCCTCCAACCACTTTGCATATTTTATATATACTGTGATTTTGCACTTGACAAATATGCTGCAGAAATCTCCCTCCACTGAGTCTGGCTGCAATCATTTTAGCTGTGGGCAGCTGAAGCTACTAACAGGATTTACACAGAGACACACCTCCAGCTCTGCAGATCTCATTGACCCTCTTATGACTCACCCCCCTCCCTTCCTGGCAAACTCACAAGAGTGAGAGCTGTGCATGATGTCATACGCAGAGGCTTTTTTTCCAAACAGGAAGTGGTCTGTATAAGGTATTTACTGGCAGAAAAAGTGTTTTACTATCCAAAGTTAAAACAACAAGGGCAGGGGATTTAATAGATGGAAAGATTAGAAAATGACTGAAGTTCCACTTTAAAAATCTCCATAGGCGCTGTTTAAAAATTTGTACAGGTTACCAGTTTTGAGTTAGAGGAGGTCTTGGGCCAGAATTATTGCTCTCGCTCTAATGATCGCGGCGATGCTCCATGTGTGGTTTAAATACCATTTACTTATGTGGGCACAACTTGCATATGTGTTCGCTTCTCCGTATGAGCTTGGAGGGACGGGGTGCTTTTTAAAATGTTTTTTTTTTTTTTAACTTTTTACACTGTCCCTTTAAAAAAAAAAATATTGATGATTTTTATTCCTATTGCGAGGAATGTAAGCATCCCTTGTAATAAAAATAAACAGGGACATGGCCTCTTTAATGTGAGATCTGGGGTCAAAAAGACCTCAGATCTAACATCTACACTTAAAAGCAATTGTCCTCACTCGCGTTCCTGCCATCCATCCCAAGGATCGGATTGTTTCCGCCACTACCGGCAGCTCCGGTAAGTGGCAGAGACTACCGGGAAGAGGCGGGAGGGGAGTAGGCACCTCTCCTGCCACCCATAAAAGTGATCTTGCGGCGAATCTGCCGCTGAGACCACTATTATGTTAAAGGGGACTGCCCGAAAAAAATACCTGGTTAGGCCAGCTATCTGTTATGGGCACCACCAATGAGTTACAAAGCCCCCCATTTGTCACTGTGTGTGTATCTATCTATATACTATACCTTCATCTCTGCACCCTGACTCATTGTACATTTATTAGAAGTTTGTGAACAGGCAACTACGCTTCTTTCATTGAAGTAGCAATGTGTCTCTTCTGCAATAACCCCTCCCTCCTTTTTTACCACCATTGTTTTTTGATTTTCTTGTTCTCTTGTTACTTTGCTAATTTTTGATTCCACTTTAAATATTGGATATAATGAACATTTGAATATAAGGTTCACGGTCGTCTCTCCCCCCCCCCCCCTTAGAATAGATGGTGATCATTGCCTTGAGATTTTTCAATATGTGAACAATTTTGTGAAGCAACACATAACATGCATCGTTAGATATGGTGACTGAATTAGGCTTTTTTTCCTCCCTCTGGTGATCTGGTCAGTAACACCCTTTCTGTCTTAGGGCTTGTTCATATGTGTGCCTGTCAATACCCTGTGTTAATGATGAATTTATTCAGCAATTCTAAAGCCTCATAACCGTCCTTCAATGCCTACCATGAATATTACAATGGCACCACGTAGTGCTGTTGACACAGGAGCAGTAGCATTGTGTTTGTGAAAAATTAAGCAGCGTGTCGCTTTCATGAAGCATTGGTCAGCTGCCTTCATTGATTTCAATAGTAATGCTCTATAACACCTCCTGGCTTTTGTGTGTTAGAGATGCAATTATAAAGTTTTAACTTGGCATTAAAGGAGAGACAGTGGAGGCTCCTGTATCCCAGAATGCACTGGGAGATGATGATCTAGGACAGAGCAGCTTCAACAACTTTCTGGTTGTACAGAGCAGCTGTGTGATAACATTTTTCTTCAACCATCCAGCAATATTGACAGTGCCAGGCAGGAGCAGAGGTACTGAGCATTGTCAGTGGCAGTCTTGTGTCGGCAACGTTTTTAGCGATTAATAAATTACATTCAGAGAGCCCTATGCAGTGTTATCTATTTGTGTTTTTTACATTACATGTATGACTCCATTGGAGGGTGGCTGCAAAAGATACATCCCTAAGACCCCTTTCACACTGGGGCAGTTTTCAGGCGCTTTAGTGCTAAAAATGGCGCCTTAAAACTGCCTCTCCTGCAGCCTGAGTGTTTTCACACTGGGGTGGTGCGCTTGCAGGACGGGGAAAAAAAAAAAAAAAGTCCAGCAAGCAGCATCTTTGGGACGGTGCTGCAGCGATGTATAATACCGCTCCTAAACCGCCCTGCCCATTTGAATCGAATGGGCAGCGCTTCCGAAGTGCCGTACCACGGGCATTTTTAATCCATTCTTGGGGGTTAAAAAGTCCTGCTAGCGGCCAAAAAGCTCCGCTATAACAACGGTAAAGCGTTGCTAAAACTAGCGGCGCTTTACCGCTACCGCCCACACACAAGGGCTCTTAAAGGCGCTTTTGACTTTGTTTATACTGTAAGTGGAAGGTGAGCTGCTTTTAAATGTCACAAGATGGAGCTTGGCACACAACTGAAAAGAGCGCAGATGTTCACTTTTTAGGCTGGGTTCACACTAGTCTGATTCTTGGACCGATATTAGGAGCACAAGTCATATTACGTCACAAAAACAATGATTCCCTATGAGAGCTGTCTTAACTGGTCCGACTTGTGTTTTTCAAAGTTGGACTGACTTTGAAAAAGGTTCTTGTACTACTTTTGTCCAACTTTGATCCTACTTTAGCCCATTGAAAAGCATTGAAGTCTCATCAAAGTCGGATCATTGTCTTAACTGATCCGACTTTGGCATACGACTTGTGCTCTGAAGATCTTGAAGGGGAACTCCACGGCATGGGTGCCCCCTCCAAGAGCATACCAGACCCTTCGGTCTGGTATGGGTTTTAAGGGGAACCCCCAACGTCGAAAAAATTGGGTAGTGTCCCCCCCCCCTCTTAAATC
>BLSH010166726.1:422263-439248 GCA_018402905.1 Glandirana rugosa | reverse complement strand
TTAAATACCACCAAAAGAGCTATTTGTGGGGGGAAAAAAATGTCAATTTTGTAGGGCCGAAACAACTAATCGATTATGAAAATAGTTGTGAACTATTTTCATCGATTAATCGGTCTCCATACAGCATGCATTATTTGTGTACATATCAGGAAATACAGTGAAGCACACGTACAGCTCAGTAAGCCAGCCATGCATGTCAGTAAGTGCCTGAGAACTTGTGAATGCCTCATGGAACATGTAGTCCTGGGCAGGAAGTGAGTGGTTCTAAAGGCAGAAGTTTTTTTTTTTTTTTTTTACCTTGCTATAAGGGCTCTCTATTACACTTCCCAGCTTGGTATTGGGGCACTCTGAAGGCAGGAGGAGCCAGAAGCCTAGATGAGGGACCCCATTATAGGAGGATAGGGGCTGCTCTGTACAAAACCACCGGTACACTCGGGCAATGCATCTGTCAAGAGTCCCCAATAGTCCTGGTAGATGCAGTATGCACACAGCTGCTGACTGATTGGGAGATCACACTGGCTTGGTAGAATGTCAAGAGGCTCCTCCCCAACGTGTTTCGTCACTAACCACGTGACTTTATCACACCCCTTGATAAAGTCACGTGGTTAGTGACGTGGTAGTACACCCATAAATGTGAGTGTTTATCTTTTTTAATGTGTGTTTTGTTATGACTCAGCGCTATGCGAGTTCCTTTTTTTACATGCTTTATGGATATGCCTCATACCGGTGTTCACTACGCTGCCTAGCGATAGGAGGAGTATACCCCAGTGGGGACTGTGTGACTTGGCCCACTGAGGGTCATACTTGGAGGTGAGCGCATAGTATTGCCGGCTGGTGGTGTGTGAACGCACTCAAGAGTATTCACCTTAGAAGTACAAGCACTTGTACTTGGACACAACTGATTGCAGTGGCACTTTATTTGCACTATTTGCACCAAGATTATTGTCAGGACCAAGCACAACAAGCATTATTATATTAAGCACTTTATGTGTCACTGACTTTTTTGGACTTTATATTTTTTTTCACGTCATGCATTTATTATTTGTCATGCATTTGAAATTTTATAAGTGATTGCACCTTAGCCACTAGGTGGCACTGTTCTACAGGGATTTGGTTCAGCATTATGCACTGTGCTAGTTTATGGTGATGCTACCATATATTAACCACTAGGTGACACCTTGTCATACATTTAGTACAGTGGGTTCTCTTATAGAGGGTTGCGCCCCACTACCTGTTTATATGTGAATATTTGTGTAGTATTTGGGATACTATATAAGTGGTAGGCAGCAATCTCTTCATTTTATGTTTTATTTATAGTAGCGCAGTTCTGCTATTTTTTAAGGTTGTAGCTTGAATATGCTTGAAGCCTGCAGCTACAAAACGCTGAAGGGGGGAAAAAAAAAATCAATGATTCTCTATGGAGATGGTTCACATCTCCACTCCAAAATGCCTGAAGCTCAAACAAGTTCCAGAGCTATTTTTGTTGTGCGAATTGGGCAGATTTGGGCATTCATATCCCATAGAAATGAATGGAAATGCACGATTCAGGCATTTTTGCGCAATTTTCAGCTGAAATAAAAGCTGAACTACCTAGCAACAAATGATGCAATAGATATAGTATTCTCTATTGACTTATACAGAGATGCAAAAAGCCCAAAAACGCTGCATACAAACGTGCAAAAACTATCCAAAGTCTCATGACAAAACGCCAGACAAAGCTCAGACGCATCACTCAGGTGTGAATGCAGCCTAAGATTCTAAATGATCTGAGGTTTATATTAACCTTTTTTTTAACCATTAACAATTGTGCGGTCGTGTGACGTGCCCAAATGAAATTATTTTCCCTTTTTTCCCCACAAATAGAGCTTTCTTTTGGTGGTATTTGATCACCTCTGCGTTATTTCTGATCGCCGCTATAAACAAAAGATCAACAATTTTGCAAAAAAAAAAAAAACAAAAACAAATTTCTTTTTGCTAAAATACAAATCCAAAAAAAAAATATAACATTTTTTTTTCCATCGGTTTTAGCCGATTTGATATTTTTCCTCATATTTTGGTAAGAAAAATTTGCAAATGGCATTTATTGGTTTGCGCAAAAGTTGCCGCAATTACGGATGATTTCTGAGGTTTTTATTTTTTATATATATATATATATATATATATTATATTATATTACTAGTAATGGCGATGTGCGATTTCCCCCCCCCCCCCCCCGATATTGCGGCGGACATGTCGGACCATTTTGACACTTTCTTGTGACCATAGGCATTTATACAGCGATTAGTGCTATAAAAATGCACTGATTGCTGTGTAAATGCCATTGGCAGTGAAGGGGAAGGGGTCAACCTGGAGGGGGCACTCTAAGGGGTAACTGTGTTCCCTGGGCGTGTTCTAACTGTGTGTGGGCTGCCCTGGCTGGGGGAAGGGAGTGATCACGGCTTCAATGTACAGGAAGCCTGTGATCGCAGCCCTTCCCCCTCTAACAGAATATGGAGATCCGTGTTTACTTACAACTGCGGGGGGGGGGCATCGCGGGTAGCCAGCGGCGATTGAGTCCGGCCTACCCACTCCCTGGCGCCCCCCCCCCCCCAGAACACAGTGAGCGCACCTCCGGTGGCACACACGCTCACAGTGAGTGATATCGCAGCCGCCGTCGGTTTGCGATATCGAGCCACTTTGTCGCTGTCAGACTGTGGTCAGCAAGTGGTTAAACAGTATCTACTGTAATTAACCCTGCCTGTGTTGATTAACCCTAACTTTAAAAGAAGTATGGCTCAAGCATTTTTGTCCATACTTCTCTTGTGGGTCACAGGAGTACTTGTGCTCTCTTGTGGCCCAGAATCAGCCGACAGTAAACTAAAGTCCACTATCGTCACCGAGCCTCTCCCGCCTCTGGAAGGATCCAGACCATATTGTTGGGAGCCACCCAGATGCCTGATCTGCAACTGGCTCAGGCTGTCGGTGTGCCACCGACAGCCTGAGCCAGCCGCTTACACCCCCTTCCCAGGCCGGCGCTGGCTCTGACAAACTGCTCAGTCAACTGAAACTGCGCTATCAGTGGTCATGTAATCACGCAGTAGTTGGGGTTGGAGCCTATGGGGAACAGCTGCAGCATCCGACCGATGCAGGAGCATAGCAGTATAACTGTATGTGCCCCCCCCCCCCCCATTCCCTAAACCTCTCCTTCTAATATCCTGTTAATAAAGTGTTTAAACATTCACTTTAGTGCTAGATAATTGCTTAGTTCAAAGATTTTAAACTTTCAGTTATTGAGGTAACGGGGGCGGGGTGATTTTGCCTGATTTATTTTGCAAATGGTTGTGTTTTGTAACTGCAGCTTTAGTAACGAGGTGTATGCATTTCATCTAACTTGTTGCAGGTTTGACCAGTCATAGTGATAGCCAAATAGCAGAGTTAAGCTGGCCAAAGACGTGGCGTTTTGGCCCTGCCAGCTTGACAACAATTTTATTCTATCAACTATTGTCAAGAGTCAGCCTGAAAATCGTTGGCTGAACAGCGCCTGCAATCAGTTTCCGCTAGCGGCCATCAGAGCACAATTGCCCAGCAGGGAGGTATCAACTATATACACCATTTATGTGGATGGTTAAATCTGTAAGCTTGCAATTCAGCCTGCCATTCAAAATAAGAATCTCTTTGTATGGCCAGTATTACTGTAATACTGTGTGTTTCTCATAAGTAGATGGCATTGCTTTTCACTTACATTCTCCCCGTAAGACAGGCAACTTGTTTTGTTCTAATGTAACTCAGTGTTTTGAACCTACTTTCTATACTAACATGGTATCCCAGGGATGATACTGTCATGTAAATCTCATTGTCTGCATTAGTCTGTGTTCTCGACTGTCTACATGTCTTGCACAGGTCATCTCCCTGCTGCCATCTCTTGCCTTGTGAACTGCTGAAATGTTAAATGGTTTAACAGTCCCTGTGAGTTATTACTGGCATGGGATATTGCTTTCATTCATTTTTGCTGGACACTGGAGGTGTAACTTTCCAAGATTTTCTCAGACCTAGGTACAGTCATGTTACCGGAGCTTAGGGACTGATTATTGGGGATAAATCTGTGCAGACTTGCAAAGTTTTCGTTTATTTAGGTAGGTTTTGTAAAAACCTACTATGCTGACAACCCTTTTTAAAAGTTTCTAGCTGTACTTTCCATAAAATGTTAAAATCGGGGTGCTGTCTTTTATTCACATCCCTGCTTGGGTAAACCTATAATCCATACAAAGTCTTGATCCCTCCTGATTATAGTGCTGTGGCTCATTGGGCAGCATGTGATACTACTGCTTTTACATAGTTAAGGTGGTACCTCTGCAGCTTGCCCAGGTACACGCTTTTTTTTTTATCTGGAAATTATAGTGATCTTAAAGTCTCGTGATTTATTTATTTTTCTTTAAAAATAACAAACGTGTTCTACTTACCTGCTGTATGCAGCGGTTTTGCACAGAGCAGCCCAGATCCTCCTCTTCGCAGGTGCCTCGCCGGCTCTCTTGGCCCCTCCTTGCTGTCGAGTGCCTCCACAGCAAGCGGCTTGCTATGGGGGCACTCAAGCCGCTGATCTGTGTGTCCATTCAGACACGGAGTTGCGGTTCAGCCCCATCCCCTCTCTCTCCTAAAAAAACATTCTGCCTTTTATAATCCCTTTAACTATAGGCCAGAAAAGCTTAAACAGTTGTAAGATTAATAATTTCAGTACCATGAGTGTAGCTACTATTTGTGGAGTTACATTTGACCATTAATACTCTGTGCCCTTGCCAGAGATGAACCTGTCATGAAATTATGGTTTATTTATAAGGGAGACAAGTTGGTGTAAAAGTCACTGACTTAGAAAAATGATTTTTACCTAGAAAAATGATTTTACTAAGTCCCTGGCTGCATACTTGTTCCAGGTCAGCAACTCACTAAATGGTAAAATAACCACTTTATGCTGCCCAACTTTAAAAATGGCAGCAAAGTGGTTGATGGTTGTTTGCCAAGTGTTGTTTATAAATGGCACTGTGTAAGCTCTGTCAAGTGGCAGTTCATGCCAGTGAACAGAGTTGTCCTTGGATGGCTCTGTTTATAGGCAGTGTATACCTAGCCAATTTGATTAGTTCTATACATTCCATTGTAATCGCTGTGATTGTTTTATAGGGAGACCAATCATGGCAATCAAATGATGTGAACGGTGTGTTTACATTTAAGATCCCTTGATTTCCAGGAGGAAACTGGAGCTGATGAATGCATGGCTAATTCATTTGTTCCTGGGGCACTGTAGAGATCCCATGACAGCCTTAGCTGCAGGTAAAAGTCCCCCCCCCCCCCTTCTCCCTTCCTACACATCTGATCTCCACATAGTCTGTGTGACTTGTATGTTAACCCTTCACGTCTCCAACCCCCTTCATCTCCATCCTCCCACTGTATGTAACCTGTGACCCATCCCCCTCTGTGTATGCCTTGAATGTATATCTAGTGAGCCACAAGGCAGGCCATACATTATGCACTTTTTCTTTCCTTCAAGCACAGGTTGAAGCAAGGAAGACTGTTGATTCTGCCATCAAGAGTCAGTGTTAATGGGGGAATCCCTCTTGCAAGCGTCATGTTCTGCCGAAGGGAGCTTTCCCTGCGGGCAGAATACAATGATCACTGCTGGCAGCTATCGCCTCTGGCAGTAATCGGGTGAAAGAATCTGACAGCCTGGTTGTGCTGAAGTTGATCAGTGGATTGACATCAGTACAACCAGCCTGCCCATAAACAAGATCAAAACCCGCCGAATTTAGATACAATTATGGCCGTCTTTACCAAACTGCATGTTTTAACCTCCCTCAATACGAGTGTGTTTGTTTTTTTTTTTTTTTTTTTTTCATTTCCACAAAATTCTACTAAAATTTTGGTCACCTTTCCAAAAATGGGGATTTTCGTGGGTGTTTTGCATTGCCTTGTCATTTTTAATTTAAAATATTAAAAAAATTAAAATAAAGTGGTTCTTAAAGTTGTTAAGTCTCAAGGTTTTTCACCTTATTGCATTCTGTGCATTAACCACTTCCCTACTGCGCACTTGAACCCCCTTCCTGCCCAGGTCAATTTTCAGCTTTCAGCACTGTCGCACTTTGACAATTGTGCATTAATGCTACACTGTACCCAAACAAATTTTTTTTTTTTTTTAATACACAAATAGAGCTTTCTTTTACTGGCATTTAATCACTATTGGGGTTTTTATTTTTTCATAAACAAAGAAAGACCAAACATTCTGAAAAAAAAAAATCACTGACATGTGGCACTGGTGGGCACAGATGAAGCTGCTCTCCCTGATAGGGAGCGATGTCCCTCTGACAGACCAGTGATGGGGTTCGTTTTTTTTTTTTCAAATAGCCGGATACTGGCTCTGTTTACATCGTGTGATCAGCTGTCATTGGCTGACAGCTGATCCTGTGGTAATGGGTCAGGATCGGCCCCGTACTCCGATCTATGATCATCCAAGTCTCGTCTGGCTCATCAGAGTGCACCCTGAAGGGTGCAAGCTAGGCAGTTCATGCACAGGAGTACGTACATGGACGCCCTCCTGTAAATTTAGTCCCGCGCTGTAGCCGTCTTTCGGCTATAGCGTGGACGCGAAGGGGTTAAGGTGAAAAACCTTTTTTTGCTGCAGCCAATCCAAAAGCCCTTCTTTTAACATGCCATCGCCCTATCCATTCCAGTGATGGTCACAAGCCCAGCAGCTTCAGCTGCTGTTTCTCTCATTGGACAGATAGCAGCAGGAACCATTTGGCTCCCGCTTTTATCAATCCAATCCAGTGACATGGGGGCGGGGCCGACTCCTGTTGGTCAATGGACGTAGCAGTGGGTCATGGGACCGCACCTGCACGGGTGCCCCCAGAAAAGCTGCTCTCAGGGGGACCCAATGGACGGGAGGTGCCAGGAGCGCCGGCTGGGCACCTCCGAAGGGGAAGATCGGGGCTTCTCTGTGTAAAACCCTTGCACAGAGCAGGTAAGTAGAACATGTTTGTTATTTTTAAGGGCAAAAATGCGAACCTTTTACAACCCCTTTTAACGTCAAAAAAAAAAATCCACCTCTCTCAAAGAAATGGTGAAAAATTGGTTTGGGTACCATGTTGTATGACCTGGGAAAATATCAGTTCTGAAAACTGGCCTGGTAAAGGTTTAGTTATTTAAGAATGACAGCATGGAGTCTAACTTTTGAGACCTGTCAGCAGTGGCAACTCCATGTTTAGAACCCTGACAGGAATGCATTATAAGGAAACTGTACTGTGAGGAATATGTAGTCCACCACTGCTGTCCTCCTAAGATTGCGAGTTGCCTAGCTGCCAGATTTCAATGTGATGTTAGTCATATTTTTTATTTGTTTTAATTTTAGGACAGGTGCGCATTCATGATGAAAACATGGTTAATCTTTTCTGCAGTTTGCAAATAATTTGCATCCCACAATACACAAAAATGTACTGTCCTTTTGCAGATGTGCAGTGGTGCTAATAATTCTTAATGGCACCCCAGTGCATCCTGCCAGTGTATATGCACCAAAATGTGTGAGGCATGAATTTTAAAATGTCAGACACATCTTTTGTGCAAAGTGTGGGTGGGACATGAGTAATGTCATACTTGTGGTATTCACGTTTTATTAAAGCAGATATGGGGTAATTTAATTACTATACTGAAGTACCATGTAGTTGACAACCCAAGTTACTCTTAGACTTATTTCACATTGATGCCCCTCAGTTTGTTCACTTTTAGGTAGTTTGATCATGTAAACAGAACCCATTCGTGCCCAGCACCTATCCTTTTGTTAACGGGGGCTTCTAGAAATTTCTTTTTTGAAAAGTTGGAGAGTTTCAGAGGTTTTACTTTATTATCATCCTGTGTAATTGCCTGGAATCCTTTCAGTGGCATAGAAATCTATAGTTATCAACCACTTCAGTACAGGACACTTACACCCCCTTCCTGCGCAGACCAATTTTCAGCTTTCAGTGCCCACACTTTGAATGCCAATTACTCAGTCATGCAACACTGTACCCAAACAATATTTTTATCATTTTTTCACACAAATAGAGCGAGCTTTTGGTGGTATTCATCTCTGGGTTTATTTTTGCGACATAAGTGAAAAAAGAGCGAAAATTTTGAAAAAGAACCCCACTTTTTTTTAGTTTCTATGATAAAATTTTGCAAGTAATTTTTGTTCATAAATGTGGGCCAAAACCTATACTGCTACATATCTTTGTTAAAAATAACCCAAATAAGTGTATATTCTTTGGTCTGTGTGGAAGTTAGTCTACAAGCTATGGTGCCAATCATTGAAAATTGATCACACCTGATGCACTGACGGCCTATCATTTCTTGAGGCCCTGAAATGTCAGGAAAGTACAAATACCCCCCAAATTACCCCTTTTTGAAAAGTAGACACTCCAAGTTATTTAGTAAGAGGCATGGCGAGTCTTTTGAAGTTGTATTTTTTCATTACAATTCTTGGGAAAATTAAGAAATCGATTTTTTTTTTCACACACAGCATATGCATACTTAGTTACACCCCAAAATACATTCTGCTACTCCTCCTGAGTATAGCGATACCACATGTGTGCGACTTTTTCACAACCTGGCCACATAGAGAGGTCCAACATGTAGGGAGCACCATCAGACATTCTAGGAGCATACATTAGACATCTAATTTCCTAACAACCTAGTACACTTTTGAAGGCCCTGGAGCATCAGGACAATGGAATTACCCACAAAAGACATTTTGGAAAGCAAACACCCCAACGTATATTCTATGAGGCGTTCTGAGTCTTTTGAATGGTTCATTTTTTCACAAGTCTACGAAAAACATGGAAAGAAAAAGAATGCTTTTATTTTTACACAAAGTGATCAATTTATAAGACCTTTCTAACACAGCATGTACATAGCAAAAATGACCCACCAAAATGCATTCTGTTACTCGTCCTGAGTATGGCGATACCACATATGTGAGACTTTTACACAGCCTGGCCACATGTGTAATTTATGCTTCTAGAACGCCTGAAGGTGCTACTTCAATGTTGGACCTCTCTAATTTCATTCCTACTTATCACACTTTTGAAGGGTCTGGAGCACCAGGACAATGGAATTACCCACAAAATGACCCCATTTTGGAAATCAAAAACCCCAATGTATATTTTATGAGGCATGGGCTGCAGATAGGTACTCGGGTACTCTGATGGGCTGTGGATAGGTACTTGGGTACTCTGATGGGCTGCAGACAGGTGCTTGGGTAATCTGATGGGCTGCAGATGGGTACTCGGGTGCTCTCATGGGCTGGTGACAGGTACTCGGGTGCTCTCATGGGCTGGTGACAGGTACTCGGGTACTCTGATGGGCTGGTGACAGGTACTCGGGTACTCTGATGGGCTGGTGACAGGTACTCGGGTACTCTGATGGGCTGGTGACAGGTATTCGGGTACTCTGATGGGCTGGTGACAGGTACTCGGGTACTCTGATGGGCTGGTGACAGGTACGCTTATGGGCTGTGACAGGTACTTTGATGGGGTGGTGACAGGTACTCTTTATTACAAGAAGGGGGGGTGCAATCGGTGTGCTTGCTGTGTACTGTGAGTGGTAACAGGTGGTTACCGCAATCTCCTTCTCACACATAATCGGTGTTTGAGAACCCAGTAACAGCTTGTTACCGCCGTTTGTTTACATCATGTGATGGTCACTTGGTAAAGAGCCAATTTAATTTCTTTACCCTGATCGGGGCTTTGCTTTGTCCAAGGGACAAGCCTCAACCCCGATCACCACGCTGCGTGCCTCCGGGGGCACGCACGAGCGGCGTGCACGTGGATCATTCAATTTTTATTGGCTCTTTACCATGACAGGGGAGGGGCTATGTTCCGAGTCACTTATACCCAAATTTTGGAAACAAACAACCATTCCAACTGTACGCCAATTGCTAGTAGTTGTGGATCATATTTGTAATATGGAAGACCTTACCCATAAGTATAGAGGTAGGGTCGCTGTCTCCAACAAAATTTGTTTTTTCTGGTTCGCCTTTACATTTACCTCAGAATATGCAAATCTAATGTCCCAACCTGTGTGAAGCCTCTTAATGTTACTCATTTGTTTTCTTCAGATATGGGATCTACCTGGGTAGGCTACATTGCTCTTTTTACCGTCCCCTATTTTCTTTCTGTTATTCAACTTCTCTTATCTCTATCTCTCTCAATATGGCGGTTTTTCCGCTTCCCTATAATCTGCACATATATCTTCAAGGGATGTTTATCCTTTTTGGTTTTTAATCTGTTTTGTACTTTACGTTGTCGTTCAGATTATACTGCTGTACCATATATACCGCTTTCATTAACACTAATAAAAACCTTATTAAAAAAAAATATTATATATGCTTCTGTCTGTTGGATTAGAGATTTTGCTCCCTAACCATATAATTGGTTATTTATATTTACCACTGCATAGAGATATTTAAGAATAAATTGCCTTTGTGTTTTTTTTGGTTTTTAAACTTTACATATTAAAGCGGTTGTCTACCCAAAAAAGTGTTTACCTACAGGTAAGCCTATAATAAGGCTTACCTGTAGGTAAAATGAATATCTCTTAAACCTGTATGGTTTAGGATATATTCCACTGGCAATGCAGCCGCTGACGTCACTGCGCATGCGCAATGATGGCCCGGCGAAGGCCCTGGGAATAGCGCCGGAAAGTCCGCCGGAAAGACGGGCTCCAGTGCGCATGCGCAGGAGTGACGTCTCACGGCTCCGGCTGGAGCCGCGAACCCGGAAGAAGCCACACTGCGAAGTCTGCTCCCTCTGCAGGGACCTGGCAGCCCTGTGGAGAGCTTCCTTTTAAGGTGAGTATTTCATAATGGGCTAGTATGCTGTGCATACTAGCTAATTTTTATGCCTTTTCCTTGCAGGCAGTTTCTTTCTTCTTTTTTTTTTTTTTTTTATTTTCCACTTGGGTAGACAACCTCTTTTTAACCACTTCAGCCCTGGAAGGATTTCACACTTTAGGACTAGAGCACTTTTTGCGATTCAGCACTGCGTCGCTTTAACTGACAATTGCGCGGTCGTGCGACGTTGTACCCAAAAGAAATTTGCGTCCTTTTTTCCCCACAAATAGAGCTTTCTTTTGGTGGTATTTGATCACCACTGCGTCGTTTCTGATCGCCGCTATAAACAAAAGAAGAGCGACCATTTTGCAAAAAAACCCACATTTCTTTTTGCTAAAATACAAATCCAAAATATATATATATATAAACTTTTTTTTTTTACCGGTTTTGGCCGATTTATATTCTTCATATTTGTGATAAAAAAAAATCGCAATCGGCGTTTATTGATTGGTTTGTGCAAAAGTTTCCGCGTTTTACGGGTGAGAATTTCTGGGGTTTTTATTTTTTTTTTAATTTTTTACTAGTAATGGCGGCGATCTGCGATTTTTAGCGATATTGCGGTGCACATGTCGGACCATTTTGACACTTTTTTGGGACCATTGGCACTTATACAGCGATAAGTGCTATAAAAATGCACTGATTACTGTGTAAATGCCATTGGCAGTGAAGGGGTTAACCTGCAGGAGGCGCTCTAAGGGTTAACTGTTCCCTGGGCGTGTTCTAACGGTTTGTGGGCTGCCCTGGCTGGGGGAAGGAGCTGATCACAGCTTCCATATAGAGGAAGGCTGTGATCAGTCCTTCCCCCTTTCACAGAACGGAGATGCACGGATCACCGTTCTTTCACTGGGGGGGGGGCATCGCGGGTAGCCGGTGGAGATAGTCCGCTCCCTGTCCGTCCCCGTCCCCCCCGGACACAGTGAGCGCGCCTCCGGCGGCGAGCGCGATCTGGCATGACGGCGATTTGCCTAATAGAGCCATATTGTCGCTGTCGGCAAGTGGTTAACTAAATATTACACAACACATTTTTTAAGCTTATTTATCCGATTTAATTGGTTAATCGAAACCATAATCTGCCAACTAATTGATTATGAAAATGCATTAACATTAACATTGGCAGTACCAGGTTAAAATAAGGGTGCAAGTGTAAAAAAAAAAAAACTCTGAAGGGCTTCCTTTTACATTGTATTGAATTTTGTTTTGTGGATCATTGATGTGCCTGATTATACTTGCGTTTGAATATATTGGATTGCTTGTCCTAAATGAAATGGTTTTATGGTAATGCACAAGCCTGGTGTGCCTCCTTTTTTTTTTTTTTTGTGTCCTTTTTAATAAATGTATGCAAACCCTACATTTATTGTCCAGTATATTTGGCATTGTTGCTGTGTACAGTTTTCATTTTAACTATTTTTATGGGGACTCTTGCAAATTTTCTTACCTGGAGATCCTAATATTACTAGAACTTCTGTTACAAGTAGCCGACACTAAGCCAATGTATATCTGTATTGACCATATACTAAAAAATACTATACATTCCCTTTTAGTGATGAGGTTGCCAAATGCAGAGCACCCCCTTGTGGCTAATTAACAGAACTCTCTTCAGTAGGTTTACAAATATATGGAACAGTAAGCATTTAAAAATAGAAACCCAAGCCAAACATATGTAATTTTATTTGTGCTATAATTACGCCTAATGTGTTTTATTATAAGTACTTTTTTCTTTTTGCGTTTTGACCTGCACTATCCTCTGTTAACACGAAACTCTGCTCAGATTATTTTGAGGGGGTCTCATGTTGACAGGCATTTTCATAAGATCTAAACATTACATTTTTATGTCTTGTATTAAAACATTCACAATAATTGTTTCTATTTTTCAGGTGGAATGACCCTACCTTGAATGACTCCAAGTATTCTTTGAAACCCTGCCTGTGGTGAAGAGGTTTCCTACAACTGAAGCCACTCTGTGGCTGTATGCTTTACAGATTCGGGGTTCCATAGGATTTGTGAACTCCTGAAGCTCTCCTATATCAAGTCAATAGAGACTTGCCAATCATGGTCCTGTCACAGAGGCAACGAGATGAGCTGTAAGTGATTTTAACAATTCTGTTGCAATTACATTATTACATTTTCTTCTCTCTAGTATGTGGTAATGATTATTTCAATCAAGTGGTTCAGACACTGTTTTTAAGTAAAACAGAGTTTTGCTAGTTAATAAATGAGACCATGCTTATCAGGGGAAATAAGGGAAGGGAACAGTGGCTAAGTACACACAGTATAATTTTACAGTTGCATGGAATTTTTGTCTAGCATTTTCCCCTAGGCTGACAGTGTCTTAACAGCTATGTCTCTATGCAACCTATTTAAGACTTTGGATGGTGCATAAATGCGCTCTTGGAAACAGCCCAGCACCCAGGATATATGTAGATTGTTCCAGTGTGTGTGTCTGCCAGGATAAGATGTCAGTTTGTCAGCCAAAGTCCCAGTTTGTACACAAACTTCTTCCTGCTTCTCTGGTCGCTGCAAAAGTGATCGTTCTTTACAGCAGTTGAGCACGTTATTTTTAATTTTATTTTTTCCACACAATGTTGCAGTCTTTTTTAGTGCATAGACTGTAATCTGATTGTAACTTTAGCTGTAATAAAACTAGTTTGGACACAAGTACTTATTACTTGTAATGGTAATGCAACCATGTACCTTTTTGGTTGTGTATTTTAATAATGGTGGGCCAATTTTTAATTTCAGTATTGTAGGTTTGGCACTTGTACATTGTTTGAGGGCCCTGTTCAAGGGAGCAGGAGAGAAACTTGATCTAGCAAGTTAATGCTGATTTAGCACTGAACTTTAGTAGAAAATATAGTTCCATGATGTATGCTTTGGAGTGAAATCTGAAGTAAGTTAGTCTTTTGTGTTAGTGATGGAAACCTAATTTCTTGAATTATTTGCACAAGTTTCATACCATGAACTGAAATGTACTCAATCCAGCTACTTATTCTCTTTCAACAAAAGAAAATAGACATTCTACTCACTAGTCTCTATTAAGGAATCTACTTTTTTCATGTTTGATTGCCCTGCCCATGGCCTTCAGGAGAGTCTGGGTGTAGTAGACTTTGTACTGTCTGTGAACAGGTTGAACAGGTTTATATTTCTGAAATGGTAACAAGTGCCGTTAGTTTAAATCGCTGTAAAAAAATCTAATGTGTTGATTACATGGTTTAAAGAATTCACTGAAGCTTGAAGGGAGTGACTTTTATTAGGATTTTGAGGCAGTTTTTTTGATTAGTGAATGCTTGATAATAAACGGACTTACATCTGTTCTTTTTTTTTTTTCTCCCCTACTTTTAATGATTTATATATAAAATGTTTAGAACTTTAATCAAAATAGGCTGTTACATGTATAGTAAAATGTATTGGTTTAGAAATGTTTGCATGTAACGAATGGAAATACTAGAAGTCTATAAAAGTAACATTCACAGCATGAGAACTTGTCATTACCAGCCAATGAGGCGGGTGATTTACTAAGGGAGTTGAGAATCTTCACTCAGTTTCACGTTAATTATCCATTGATGTGGAATGCAAATATTTGTAAATATTCAAAGTGAACACAGCTACAATTCACTAAAGCTAAACACCTTTAGGTAATTTGCCTTTAGGCATTTCTTTTCTGCAATAAGTAGAGTTCTTCCTTTTTTTTAATTTTTTTATTATTTTACCTGAAATTCAAAAAGAGGGAGAAACTCCCAGATTGTATGCTATCCCCTGGACTTTACAGGCAGTTGGTGTATAAGGTACAAAAAAGGAATTAAGAGATGGTAAAAAAATATACAGTTTTATTGATACAAAAACATATGATCTATTCCAACATTGGAGTGAGCTGGGACAAGAAGTTCCCAGTCCACTTCAAATTATGTATGGATTTACAAGGTCAAAAATTGGATACAAACAATACATACATCAAATGCAGTTATAAAAAGACAAAAAATGAATTTGTCTCAACATGGTACTAACGTTTGAACAGCATATATGGAAAATGCTTAGATGCATATGAGAATAGACACATTCAAGGAGCCGCTATATGAGCAGGGTCTTGGAGCTATTTCTCAGATATCCCAACATGTTTCGGTCAATCCTTCATCAGGGGATTGTGTGCATCGCGCAGAACAATAATTGTGCTGTCTGTAACAAAGTTCAATCATACAGGACAATGTTATCATGCATGTAGAGATTTAGTATATAATACAGGTAGTTTGGTAAGAATGCATTCCCATGGGGAAAAAGACAAAAGGTAAGAGAAAGCTGAGGTGAACCATCACTTACATCTTAACTGAGAGCCCCCCGCTAAGCGCCTGGACCCCCATGTCTCCTCAGGCGAGGATTAAGATCATGAAGTCGCTTCGGTTGTCACGGGGATCCCCGTGGCACTCTCTGAAGGCGAATTGGTTCTCTCAGATACTGAAGAGGACCAGGGGACCTCAGTGGCGCGCGACAGGGCAATTGTGGCGGCGCTAATTGTTGACATTCGCCATGCCCTGCGCCTTGATCAGTCAGCGGAGGCGCAGACTTCCACTTATGCCTGTGGGTGTTTGAGGCCTCCTAAGTCCCCTAGGGCTTTTCCCTATGATCAATTTTTTGAGCGGGCTGTTTTTAAGGAAAGGGGTTTCCCCAAAAATTCCTTCACCTTGCCTAAGCGTTTTGCGGAGCGCTATCCCTTTGAGGATGCTTTCCTTAAGCGGTGGGCTTCCCCTTCGGTGGACCCACCGGTGACCGTCTGAATAAGGCTACAACCCTTCCTGTGGAGGGTTCGCCCTTCTTTAAGGACGCGGCGGATCGTCGCACGGAAATAGTGTCTAAGGCTATCCTTCAGGTAGCAGGTTTTGCTATGCGGCCAGCTCTGGCCTCAGCAATGACAGCACAGTCTCTTTTTGAGTGCCTCTTCTCGGTGAGCAAATATTTAAGTTGCAATTGTGCGAGGAATAAGTTGCATAAGGTGCAACACATGGCGGAAGGCCTCCATTATCTGTGCGACTCCCTGATGGACATCATGCCCATGCTGTCCAAAATTTCCGCCTTTGCAGTAATCATCAGACCGGTGTTGTGGCTGAGGTCTTGGTCGGGTGATCAGGCGTCTAAGAAGCGCCTCACGGACCTTCCCTTCCAGGGGGATCGTTTGTTTGGACCGCAGCTTGACGAAATCATTAAGGATTTCATGGGGGGGGGAAGAGTCTTTCTTCCGGAACCCAAACGGCGGGACTTTCGCCGACGACAGGGCCCCTCTTTTTCTGGGTAAGAGAACCTGGCAACGGAAACCCGGTAAAGCGGAGGATAAGCCCTCCTCAGCGTGACGGGTTGCCCCCGCCCATCTCTCGGGTGGGGGGCCGGTTATTGGTATTGCAGACTGCTGGACAGCTCGCATCTCCGATCGGTGGGTCCTGGATATGGTGTCCACCGGATACTGGATAGAATTCAAAGCTCTGCCCCCAGACAGGTTCTTTCCCTCAAACCTGAGACTCCCGCAGGGGCGTCTGGAGGAGCTGTTAGGCGCGGTCCAGTCCCTTGCGGACATGGGCGTCGTGGTGCCAGTTCCACTGGAGGAGAGGTTCTGTGGTTTTTACTCAAACCTCTTTGTGGTGCCAAAATAGGGCGGGGTCAGGCTGATTCTGGACCTCAAAGCTCTGAACTGCTTTGTCAAAGCACAGACGTTCCAGATGGAGTCCGTTCGCTCGGTCGTTGCCGCCCTGCATCAAGGGGAATTCTTGGCATCCCTGGACATCAGGTACGCCTATCTGCACGTGCCCATCTGCCAAAAACACCAGCGTTTTCTGCGCTTCAGTGGGAGACCTGCACTACCAGTTTGTGGCCCTACCTTTCGGTCTGGCCTCGGCTCCCAGGGTGTTCACCAAGGTGTTGGCACCGGTCCTAGCACTGCTAAGACAGAGAGATATCGCAGTGGTAGCGTACCTCGATGACCTGCTCTTGAGGGTGGAGTCGGCAGTGTCCTTGGAGGAGGACGTGAGAATCACGGCCTCTACCCTATGGGACTTCGGTTGGCTCATCAACCTGCAAAAGTCCTCGCTAGCCCCCTCATGTCGCCTGTTGGCTTCAGGGT
>BLSH010166726.1:409155-420046 GCA_018402905.1 Glandirana rugosa | reverse complement strand
TGCACACGTTTACTAAGTTTTACAAAGTTGATGTGTCGGCATCTGCGCATGCTGCTTTTGGCCGCAAAGTTTTGCGAGCAGCGGTGTGAGTGCGTCTGGCGCTCCCTGAGAGGGTTCTGTTGGGTACAGTTGTTGTTTGCCCACCCCTCTAGTTTTTGGCACTGCTTTGGGACGTCCCCACGTGTCAATTAAGAAGAGCTGCGTCTGTCAGTGAACGTAAGAGAAAAAGGATTTTATTATAACTTACCGTAAAATCCTTTTCTCTGAGTTCACTGACAGACGCAGCTCCCACCCCTTTGGTTTTTTTGTTGCACTGCTTGTGACAAACTGAATGCTATTGGCCAGCAGGGGGTTTTATAGGCTCAGGTGAGGACGGCCCCCATGGGAGGGGCCAGCCTATCCCTGATGCTTTTGCATCTGTTTTGCCTAGTCACTCCTGATAGGACGACATAAAACCCACGTGTCAATTAAGAAGAGCTGCGTCTGTCAGTGAACTCAGAGAAAAGGATTTTACGGTAAGTTATAATAAAATCCCTTTTTTTCAAAAACGCTCCTAGACGCGAATAAGGCAAAACGCGGCATGCAAAACGGGCATTTTAAACGCCTGTTTCTAGCTGTCAAGCTAAAACGTTCAGGGGAGGTTGAAACCGCATCCCATGTAAATGGAGCCTAACTGTTTGGGTCAGCTTGGTCCAAACTAACCAATTACCTTTACTAAATGATACGGTTGTCAGCCCTGTATAAACTGTATGTAACATCAGATGCATACAGTATACAGCACTGTTAAGACAGCGATACAGGGACTTCCCATCCCGTCGCACTTCAGCCAATCAGAGGGAGCTTTGTATTGATAAAAATTAGTGGTGCACCGAATGGGAATTTTGGAACCGAAAATGCAGGATGCACTTTGCCGAAAACCAAAAAATGACCGTTTAAAAAAAAAAAAAAAATGTAATTTTTATACATATTGTATTCCACTTTTAATTAATACCATCAATTTAAATTAATATGAATTTATTGTTGCCCATTATTGGCACCTTTAGTGCAAGAAAAGCTAAAAAAAAAATGCAATCTGCAGTCTGACCATCTCCTGTACCATGTCTTTAGTCTCTGACCATCTCATGTATTATGTCTGCAATCTCAAAGTATAACAAACGGCAAAACTTTTTTTTTTTTAGTTTTGGATAGTGAAGAGGGATTAGAGCCCCTGTCAATTTTTATTGGTGTCTCTGTCCTCATTAGGGAGATTCTCTAATTTGTCCTGTTTACCATTATCAATGAAAGTAAAAGTAAATTCCAAATTTTGGGTTGTCCCCAGAAAAGTAAGAGGGAGAATCTTCCAATGTGGACACTAGTTCTGGTAAACTGGGGGTCTCAAGGAATTCCCTTAATTTACAGGGATTTCCTAATACTTCCTATTTGGCTATGGAACAAGAAGTGAAGGGAAATCTCCGCATTGAGACAGATAATAAAAAAAAAATTGACAGGGGTTATAAATCTCCCTTGTTCTATCCAAAAATGAAATAAAAAAGTTTTGCACATATTTCTACTTAAACACATTGCTAATAGTATTGCCAAATTTTCAATTCGGCGCACCTCTAGCAGACATGATACAGGAGATGGTCAGAGATGGCAGACATGATAGATGAGAGATGCCTGATGGAGCGCAGACGCTCTGAACGCAAACTTGCCTTACCACACCCCCTGACCTTCAGCCCCCACATGTGGATGCGCGGACAGCTTGCCTGGCTAAATCCTCTTCTGAACTGGAGCCTTGGACACCAGCAGAGCGGCTGAACCACAAGGGATTCATGCCTAGCAAAATGAAAAGGGTTGTCTGTGGCTACTAATTGTACTACATGCCTTTTTATCATCACTAACGTGAGTTTATTATGAACAAACCTGAATTTTATAATCCATGCTGCACTCAGATTGGTGCCCCTTTGCTTTCTCCTCTCTTCCATTACAGAGTCTGCTGGTCGCCTATATCCCTAATCAGAGTCGTTTGATCTGATTCAGGCAGCGTTATAAACATTTCCCCACTAGAGTTTCAAGTTTCCCTGTGCAACCTCCCATCCCCACTCCCCCACCCCCCTGGCTGTATACCAGCACTCCAGTTATGATCCTTATAGTACAGGAGATGGTCAGAGACTGTAAACATGGTACAGGGGATGGTCAGAGACTGTAGACATGGTAGGGGAGATGGTCAGAGACTGTAGACATGGTAGAGGAGATGGTCAGAGACTGTAGACATGGTAGAGGAGATGGTCAGAGACTGTAGACATGGTAGAGGAGATGGTCAGAGACTGTAGACATGGTACAGGAGATGGTCAGAGACTGTAGACATGGTACAGGAGATGGTCAGAGACTGTAGACATGGTACAGGAGATTTTCAGAGACTGTAGACATGGTACAGGAGATGGTCAGAGACTGTAGACATGGTACAGGAGATGGTCAGAGACTGTAGACATGGTACAGGAGATGGTCAGAGACTGTAGACATGGTACAGGAGATGGTCAGAGAGAGAGAGAGAATGAATATGCAGGGTTGTCAGTGAAGTGCTCAGTAACTCGGAATGCTCTGACTCATTCAGCAGTTTTTCAGTGTGGCTGTTGGCTCAGCTCACCTCTCCTTCACAGACCAGCAGGGAAGGGGGGAGGCAGAAGGGATGTGTGTGAAGCTGCTCAGGGCAGACTGCAGAGCTGCTGGAGTAGACGGAGCAACGTGGGGAATATATCCTCTCCACCTAGCACTGCTACACTTCCGGAGCTGTCACCTGCACATAGTGACGCAGAGGACGGATCGGAGGAGGGAGGGAGGGAGAGTAGCAAGTGGATGGGTTTTCCGGGGGATGGCATCTAATTTCAGCACCGCGCTGGCTTGTTACATTTACCAGATGCTTCCCTACCTCCTCCCTCCCAGGGTCTGTGGCTGCCCTAAGCGGCAGTGTGTTTGCACTGACCCAGGATCAGCCCTGAGTCTGTGCGGACGCCCATGGATGCAGCTCACCAGTGCCTGCTAGCGCGATCTTGTGTAATGTCACAAAGCTGTATTCATTCGCCGCAGTGCTGTAACAATGTTCCTCCTAGACAGCCTCCTATGACACATGGCACAATGATTCCTGGCATTGGATTTTTGTGCAGTCCATTTAGAAGAGGCTGTCTAGGATGGGATGAACAGACGTCCCCGGTTTCAGGGGACAGTCCCCAGATTGAGGACACTGTCCCTGGACCAAGTCAGTTCCCGGTTTTGTCCCCAGATTGGATTTGAACAGGGGCCCGGGCAATTTCAAAGACAGTGCAGAATTAAAAAATTCTGAATTACACACGCCGGCTCCACTGCTCCTGCTAGCTTGGGGGGGGGGGGGGGTGTATTTTTTCCATTATCTGTGCCCATTTCTGATGATCATGTGCTGGTCAGAGCAGAGGGACTATTTCTTCAGTTTTTGGCGCATGCCCAGTCTGTTCCCACTTGCATGTTCTTCTGCCTTGGCCCTAGTCCCAGCCAGCTGTCTGCCTGCCTTTCTCCTTGCCTTCCCCGGCAGAGTGATTTTCCTCCGCTCCCCACCCAGTAGTAGCCAGGGCCCGGAGATTGAGACTTGAGAGGCTGAAGGCGGCAGCGGTGAAAGGCAGTGTGGCAGATGAGTTAAGCTGGCAGTGTCCAGCAGCAGGAACCAAGAGGAAGTGGATCTGATTGTGGGGCTGCCAATTTCTTCAACACCGGTGTGCTTTGGGGGTGTCTGTGAATAGACTACATTGCACTTTGTCTGTTTCTCTTGCATAATGGATGGTATCATAGCTCACAGGCAGCAGGCACTCTATCATGGCTCTGGCTGGCAGTGTATGTCACATAACATGGCTACTGGGTGCTGATTTTGTTAACTTATTGTTCATAAATACCAGCAGCCATGTTATGTCACTGTGACAGCCAGCCAGAGCCATGATAGCATGCCTGCTGCCTGTGTCTTACAATGCTGATGATCTTAACCAGTTTCCGGCTGCCCCATAGCAGAGCTCCTGCTACAGGGAAGTTGCACTGGGCAGGATCATATATATGTGATCCTGCATTTCTGGGTATCGGAACTGATCGGAGCCGATCAGCAGGTATGGAGGACTCTGTCTGTTAGTACCTGCCGATTGTTCTGTACACAGGCAGGACATCGGTCTAGTAAAAAAGTGCTGTGCTATGTAGAATATACAAAAGTGGACAATGTATAAAACATAAAATAGAAATGAAGGGGTAGACTGGATGTCAACCCAATACAGTGAATGCACCTGATGCAGGTAGTAATGAGTCCATTACTGTGAACATAGAAAAATAAACCATGAATAATAAATCTGTATTAAAAGGTGATAATAAAAGTTCATATGCAGTCCTTCTCCATATGCAACACCAGATGAAGTGACTTGTACTTCCAGTAAGCTGTAATACACCAGCGTGCACTGTGCACCTTCACCATTAGTAATGGGTACTCTTACCAGACGTAAGAAGTATAAGCGCATAGATGGAACACATATTGAGTCTGACAGAGTAACACCAGCACCACATCCCTAAAGGATCAGAAAAAATTGAGAAGAAGAGTTGGGACTTTATAGGTGCTGGTTTGACCCCTTCCCTGAAGAACTACACAATAGTAGATTAAAACAAACACTTTATTTTGTTACATAGATTCGTGCATGGTGCGGGCTCAACTGATACATCAGTGGCCCACCCATGTGTACAGACACATGATACATTTTGTCTGTACACATGGGTGGGCCACTGATGTATCAGTTGAGCCCGCACCATGCACGAATCTATGTAACAAAATAAAGTGTTTGTTTTAATCTACTATTGTGTAGTTCTTCAGGGAAGGGGTCAAACCAGCACCTCTAAAGTCCCAACTCTTCTTCTCCATTTTTTATAAGCGCATAGATGTTGGTTATCCAAGGCAATTCAGTGAACATCAACGTCAGCACACCAGCTGTCACGTCCCAGTGTCCGGCCACACTTCAGAGCTGCACACTCCACATTTAGATGTCCCGGTGTAGATGAAAACACCAGCCAAAATCCCAGCGTGCCTCAGTAGGAATATATAAAAACACTCCACATAGCGTAATACTGTTGACCAGTGGGGTTTATTAAAAAGAAATACATTTACATGGTAAAATCCGTAAATAGGCAAATTGGAATTCCAATCAAAATAAAAGAGCGTAGTGCTAGACAAGCAGGTCAGCCTCACCAACGCGTTTCGTCCATTAGGACTTCAACAGGGGTATGTAGGACAGCGGTCTGCCTGTGTAAACAAAGCAGATCACCGTTTTGTCAGTATGGAAGACATTAATCCTGTGTTCCTGCAAAGCAGGGACAGGGATCTATACCTTCCCTTAGTAAAAGCACCTCCCCACAGTGAGACAACACTGGTTAGGAACACATTTAACCCTTTGATCACCCCTGATAACCCCTTCCCATTCAGTGTCATTAGTACAGTGACAGTGCATATTTTAACTGTTCACTGTATAAGTATCACTGGTTCCCACAAAGTGTCAATTGGTGTCCAGTTTGTCCTCCAATATCACAGTCCTGCCATAAGTCGATGATTGCCACAATTACTAGTAAAAAAAAAATGTCCCCAGATTTAATTTTAAAAATCTGGTCAGCTTAGTCTAGGAAGGACATTGTTACAGCGCTGCCTGGCGATTCAATACAACTCAGTGGCATTGCGTGAGATTGCGCTTGTGGGCACTGGTGAGCTGCATGATCTGACACTTGCGAGGAGGGAGGGGAGGACTCTGCCAGGGGGCACGCCAAGATGACAAATGTGCGGCACCCGGCGGGGCGACCCCCACCCCCTTTTTCGGCTTCATTATCAGCATTTTTTTTTCTTTTGGTGCATTCCTAATAAAAAAAAAAAAAAAAACTTCCTGAGAAGCCTGACTTTATATTGTTGCAGCCACAGGCAGGAGGTCGCTTTCGGAACACAGTGCTTTATACTGTATTTGGCTGATGCTACATACAGTTTATACAATGCTAACCGCCATATCAATTAAGGAAGTAGTTTGTTTGGGCCAAGTTGGCCAAAGGTAAAACTTAAGTTAGGCCAGGGGGTCGGCAACCCGCGGGCCGCACCCGGCCCGCCACTGCAAATTGTCCGGCCTGTCGGTGCCTGTGATTAATTCACGGGCACCCCGCCCGTGGACATGGTCGCCGCTGTCCTCTTAATTGGCCAGCGGCAAGCGCCCAGTATCACAGGACTGGATGGGGGTGGGAACGGCTGGAGTTAACTTTTTACATTAAACAGCATGTGATTGGGTGCCGGGTGATCCTAGCAACCAATCACCAGACTGTTAATGTAAAAGGTTAACTTCAGCAGTTCCCACCCCCATCCAAACCTGTAATGCCAATCTGTACTCTGCTGTGCACCTGTGTAAGGAGAGTTATACCTACACAATGTGTATTTGTATGTGCAGGGGGCAGAGAACACTACAGTGGGGGATGCAGGGGGCAGAAAACACTACAGTGGGGGATGCAGGGGGCAGAAAACACTACAGTGGGGGATGCAGGGGGCAGAAAACACTACAGTGGGGGATGCAGGGGGCAGAAAACACTGCTTTTGGGGGGTCACAGGAAACTTGCTATGGGGGGAGGGGGCAGAGGACATTATGGGAGTGATGTGAAGGGGGACATAGGACACTGCAACAGGGGGAGGGACCCTATTGGGGACCCCTTTTCACCTGAGGACAGGGACCCCTTCTCACCTGGTGACAGGGACCCCCCATCTCCCCCTGGATACCGGGGGCTCCCCCATCTCCGCCTAGGCGCACCCCCCCCCAGGAGCGCCACGCAGGACCACCAGGGAGCCCACCCTTACCACCAGGAAGCCCTCCCAAGGACCACCAGATAAAGGGGCACAGTGCCCAACAGGGATGCCATTCAGTGCCATTGTGGATGCCAGGTAAGGACCACCTAAGAAGTGCCATCTAGCATTGCCGCCTATCGGTGCCCACCAGTGCCGCCTATCAGTGCTGCATATATGTGCCGCCTCAGTGCAAATCAGTACTGCCTCATCAGTGCCCATCTGTGCCCGTCAGTGTAGCCTCATCAATAAACAAAAAGGGAGGGCGCAAACGGCTGGTGCATTACCTTTAAATCACAATATATTAATAAAGCCAAAAACATACTCCCAAACCTGCATACATACAGCGCATTTCATAAGTCACTCCAGTGACGTGGGCATCAAGTCTCAGCGGTTGGAAAGCTAACGCGTTTTGGGAGACCAAAGCGGTCTCCCTGAGGAAGGGGGTTTGTCTCCCAAAACGCGTTAGTTTCCAACCGCTGAGGCTTGATGCCCACGTCACTGTGTATATACATGTTTGAGTGTGTTTTTGGCTTTTATTAAATTGTGCCGTGTTTTAAAGGTAATGCACCAGTTTCCTCGCCCATGGAGAGCAGCATCTTATTTACAAAGTTTTCTGACCGAAACAAAGAAAAACATTTTTTTGTTTTCAAAATTTCGGTCTTATTTTATTTGTAGCTCAAAAAATTAAAACCCCAGAGGTGATTAACCTCCCTGGCGGTATTCCCGAGTGTGGCTCTGGGTGGATTTTCAGTACCAAGAGCGGTAACCCCGAGCCACACACGGGCTTGCATCGCTGGATCTAAGGCAGCGCTACTCGCCTTGTCCCCTGGATCCAGCGATGTCCCCCGCCGTGTCTGCGGGCTGTGTCCGCCGCTCCGATGCCTCTGTGTGCCGGGCTCTGTTCCCTGCGAGCGTCGTGTCGCACGGGGATGGAGACCGGCGGGAAATTCAAAAAGTGAAACACACACAGTACATACAATACACTGTAATCTTACAGATTACATTACTGTATGAAATAATTTCACACCCCCTTTGTCCCTAGTGGTTTGCCCAGAGCCCTGCATGCACTTTTATATAATAAATGTTTCTGCCTGGAAACACGAGAACGTCCATAGCAACCAAAAAGTGTCCGTTTGCGTCAAAAGTGGTTTTTGATCAGCTAGAAAACAGCGATCGTAAATAAGAATCATTTGCAGAATTGAGTGATACTGATTTTTGGGGAAATTTATCATCAGAAACTGAAAGTGACGACAGCGACAATTCTGCAACTGAGCAAATTTCTGCGTTTTTGGTTTGATTACATTATTGAATAAATTTTATTACTATTATATTATTTTTGATAACTATTTTTAGTTATTTATTATATTATAATTTATGATTTCATTTTTCAAACTTTTTCATACCCGGGATGTCTACTAGACTGTTGTTTGGACAGATTTAAGTGAGTTATTGCTAAGAATTGCAGGCCTATAGTACATAACGCCATATCTCCATGCAGAAAACCATTACCGCTTTCAGCAATAAATTCCAGACTCAGTCATACCACCAGGGAGGTTAAATACCACCAAAAGAAAGCTCTATTTGTGGGGGAAAAATTATAAAAACTTTGGTTACAAAGTTGCATGACCGCGCAATTGTTGAAAATGTGACAGCGTTGAAAGCTGAAAATTGGTCTGGGCAGGAGGGGGTGGGGTGGTTTTAGGTGCCTGGCATGAAAGTGGTTAGTTAAATCCCCTTTCTTTCCCATTCTGATGCTCAGTTTGAACTTCAGCAAGTTGAATTCACATCTAGATGTCTAAATGCATTGAGTTGCTGCCATGTGATTGGCTGATTAGCAATTTGTGTTACCAAGTAAGTGTACCTAATAAAGTGGCCGGTGAGTGTATTTATCCTAATGTCCTCTACAGCATTCTTTGCCAACCCTTTTTCAGTCAAGACCACCTTTTAAAAACCATGCAATTATCTCGAGGCACCCTATATGTAAAAAAAAAAACCCAAAACAAATAGTTTTACATAATGCAGCAGCATCAGCACACGCAGGACTCCCAACACTGAAGATGATATATTCTTATAAAGCAAATGCACCATTTTACTCTGGTACTGACTAATATTCCTGTGTTAGAGAGGTGCAAACAAGGATGTCGTTGGGCGCCTATTGTCGTCCTTGTCGACCTATGACATCATTGGTTGTTATAATGCCAGCAGCTGGCCTGCACTGTGCCCAAGGTTGCAATGCTGCACAATTAACCACTTCAAGACCGCAATAAGTATACAGTATCAATGTATAGTGAGTGTACAGCTTGTATAACAGTGCAAATTTGCTGTCCCCTCAAAATAAATCAACACACTGCGATTAATGTCTAAAATGCTGGCAACAAAAGTGAGTACACCCTTACGTGAAAATGTTCCATTTGGGCCCAAAGTGTCTATTTTGTGTGGCCACCATTATTTTCCAGCACTGCCTTAACCCTCTTGGGCATGGAGTTCACCAGAGCTTCACAGGTTGCAGCTAAAGTCCTCTTCACTCCTTCTTGACGACATCACAGAGCTGGTGGATGTAATAGACCATGTGCTCCTCCACCTTCCGTTTGCGAATGCCTCACAGATGCTCAATAGGGTTTAGGTCTGGAGACATGCTTGGCCAGTCCATCACCTTTACCCTCAGCTTCTTTAACAAGGCAGTGGTCATCTTGGAGGTGTTTGGGGTTGTTATCATGTTGGAATACTGTCCTGTGGCCCAGTCTCCGAAGGGAGGGGATCATGCTCTCCTTCAGTATGTCACAGTACATGTTGGCATTCATGGTTCCCTCAATGAACTGTAGCTCCCCAGTGCCAGCAACACTCGTGCAGTCCCAGAACATCCCACCACCATGCTTGACTGTAGGCAAAACACACTTGTCTTTGTACTCACCTGGTTGCTGCCACACACCCTTGACACCATCTGAACTAAATCTTATCTTGGTCTTATCAGACCACATGACATGGTTCCAGTAATCCATGTCCTTAGTCTGCTTGTCTTCAGCAAACTGCGGGCTTTCTTGTGCATCATCTTTAGAAGAGGCTTCCCTCTGGGATGACAGTTATGCAGACCAATTTGATGCAGTGCGTGGCGTATGGTCTGAGCACTGACAGGCTGACCCCCCACCCCTTCAACCCCTGCAGCAATGCTGGTAGCATTAATACTTCTATTTCCAAAAGACAACCTCTGGATATGATGCTGTGCGTGTGCACCCAAGTTCTTTGGACGACTATGGCGAAGCCTGTTCTGAGTGGAACCTGTCCTGTTAAACCGCTGTTTGGTCTTGGCCACAGTGCTGCAGCTCAGTTTCAGGTCTGTGGAAGTCTTGTAGCCTAGGCCATCTTTATGTAGAGCAACAATTCTTTTTTATTTTATTTTTTTTTTATTTTTTTTCATATCCTCAGTTTTTTTGCCATAAAGTGCCATGTTGAACTTCTAATGACCAATAAGAGAGTAAGAGCTTTAACACACCTGCTCCCCATTCACACCTGAGACCTTGTAACACTAACGAGTCACATGACACTGGAAAAGGAAAATGGCTAATTGAACTCAATTTGGACATTTTCACTTAGGGGTGTACTCACTTTCTCTTCCGTTCACTGACAGACGCAGCCTTCTTATGACACATGGGGTTATGCTCATCCTACTAGGAGTAGCCTAGGCAAAACAAACAAAAGTATAGGTTGGCCCCTCCATAACAACCGGCCTGACCCCTTTCTAATCCTAAGCCCTATAGGAGATATGGTGGTCGGTCGAAGAACTATCATCAGAAGGAATCTACTTAGAAGTCCTCTGGCGACGAGGGTATCCCTTGGTCCAGATGAGGAACGTGATCCGTTTATTTTTGACTACACGACATGTCTCGTCCCCCTAATATACGATTCCATTCCTGCCGGGGGACCCTCCCCGGTTGGATATGAAAACAAACAAAACGGATCCGATGAGGATCATCCTACTCGTATTGGGGTACACAGTATTCTTCCGACGCAGACAGTCACTTGCCTTCTCTTTCACTCATGTGGGGATTCACTTTT
>BLSH010166726.1:308947-319529 GCA_018402905.1 Glandirana rugosa | reverse complement strand
AAATTAAAAAAAATTCCCTTTTGTGGAATAGTCAAAAAAAAAATCATTGTCATATTGACTTTTTTTTTTTTCTTTTTTTTCCTTTTTAGCTTTTTTTCTCCCACATAAATAAAAGTACCCATTAAAACCATAGGAGTAATTCACAGAAGTGTTTCATTATGAGTGCCCACACATTGTGATTGTTTTATTTGGGTAAGTCCAGTTCACTGTTTAGGCTGCTATGTATCATCATTTTTTTTTCTCCCGAGTGTAAGTTGACTAAATATTACAACCAAAACTGCACAAAGGCTTTTAAGTTTAGTAAGTGTTTGGCCTGTTGCATCCAGCAAGGATTTATTTAAAAAAAAAAATGGTAAAAAAAATACAAAAAAGTCACACTACACTATTTTTATTTTTTTTGAATATAAGACAACTTTATTTTGAAACCTCAGTAACCATTTGCTACTGAACACCAAGAGCTCTTTCACATTTATGGTTTGTCCAGCACGTTTTGTATCTAAAATCCTACGTCTGCTCTACCCACCCTATTACAAAATGCAGAATCCAGACCAGTGCCCTCTTAGAAAATGCATTTTGTATAACAAATGTGTTTGTTTTTTTCTTTTTTTTTTTCTTCTGTCTCCACTTTTTGTGCTTTCCCAAATTGCTCCCATCTACCTTTTTAAACATGTACTTGAAGGATCCCTTGGTCTAGAATTCCATTAAATTGTCAGCGGTGTGCATACTATGTAATGGACTCCTTGGCTGATGTTCAGTGTACGGTCAGCTGTCATGTGAACTCTCAGTGATTGGGCAATTGTGAGTGTGCCTTATTGCCTCTTTACTTGTACATTGACACATTTTGTATAGTATGTTGAAGCATTATTGATCTGCTCTGTAGTGTTGCTGTCTTTTCAGAGATACAGCAGAGGCCTAGTCAAAGGCTTTAGCTCGCAGAAATGCCTTTTTAGCAATTTAAAACCAAAAGGAAGTTCCATGTCATAGCTGTAGTCACTACATGCATTGTTGCTTTTTGGGGTCACTTAGAAGTCATTCTTTGCTCCCAGTGGTTAATGAAATATTTTGTCCTACAAACAGCAAATCCTAACTGGAGAATCAAGACCAACCTCGGCAACAAAAGGCATTCAACAGCCAAATAGCGCTGGGGGAAAGGATGTGTCAGAATAACAGGCATTGTAACTCAGAATTGAAATTTTAGCACAGCATAGCTGGATAAAGCATCAAAATCTATTTATTAGTAAAAATTGCTTTTGCACTATACACTTCTGTGAAACAGAAAAGGACTCCACGTACTTTGGAGCAGTGTATCATTTATCTTGCAGCAACGCTGAACTTGTGCTGTTGATGCCTCCACAGTGACCACTTTGAAGATGCCCATGGTCATGCAAGCCAGCAACAGGCAACATTCACAAAGTTGCCTCCAGTTTGATGGACACTTCTGTTGCCTATACTTCAGTTTAGCTTGAAAAGTGCAAATGTGTCGCTTTAACATAAATAACCAGAAATGTGGGGTGGTTGAGTGAAAAACTGTTGCTGTCTGTTTAGCATCTTGCACTTTAGAAGATTAAGCCGTCCTGCTTTTGTGTGGTGTGACCAATGACGTGCCCAGGCACTAATCAAACAGTAACTAGTTACTAGCAAGTTGTCCAGGGCCGTGGAGCACTGTAGATTCAAAAACTGACTCTAGACCCACAAAGCCCAGTCTTATTGTCAGACCCTGCTTATCCCTGATTGCCTCTTCTCTGCTTTATGTGAACCCTTCTGGTGATTGAACTCTATCTTGCAAATCTGCCAGTGCCCTCAACATGGGATGTTTAAACATGCTATTTTATTTTATTGTTTGGTGGTGACTTGATAATCCTGGTCATATGGAAAATAATGAATATATATATTAACAGGCACTTACAAGATCTGTCAAAATAGTAGCTCTAGTTAATAAATTAATACACAGATGTAAACATGTGGTGAATGTAATTTCTGAGACATTTTTCCTCATTGATACCAAGTTTTGGATTTACAAGTCACAACTGAAACTTCTTTAAACAACCCTTTTTAACTGTTCCACACTATCATGTAAATGGCTACTTTGTTCTCCAGGCTGACATTGTTCCCCACCCCCTTCCTTCCCCACACACACTCATTCCTCACCTTTCTCGAAGAACCGTTTCTTCAGTCTAGTAGACCCTTGACACGGACATGACAAAGTGTCCATTTTCGTAAGAAAAACGGAAAGGTTTTATTTTGGAGGAATTTTTTTTTTCTTCTTAGACTGTAAGCGTTAACAGAGAAGAAAGTGACACAATTAAAGGACGATTATAAAAATCAGTAAAGGAATGTATATAATACTGCTCTGTGTTTTACAGTAAGATTTGTTGCTCTCAGACTGTGTAAAACAAAATTTATTCGTTTTTCTGCATATTAAAGAAAATCTTATTGTACCAATTGGTAAACTATTAAATGCATATAAAACTAGATGTCTGTGTTTTTTTCCTTGTCTGTATATACCAATTTTGAATTCTGGTAGCCTTGGCATTCTGTTACAAATAGTGAGGTTTCTGTGCTAACTGAAAGTAACATATGGTGTTCCTTCTAACTGTAAGAATTCTCAGGCCAAGCCCTCTTTTTGGTTCCAATAGTTACTCCTGAGGGTAAATTGAGGTTTTTGGGTGCAATAAAGAATTCCATAATCTACGTATATTTTTTTTAACTCATGGGACACAAATAGCCATTTACCTGTACCTGCATTTTTTGTTGGTACTATTCTGTATCAGATTTAAGTTAACTGTATTTTAATACTTTTGTAGTTGGCAGGCCATACCTATGCAAATAAAGAAAACTTATTTTTGTGGTCACCCAGGGCTTTTGTCATGTTGTGCTATTATGCACACTTGCCTCTGTGTCCCCATTGCTCTGTTGCTGTCACAGGTTGTCTTATTCCAGATCCATTTAGCATTCTGTATTGGCCAACCACAAATCATGTAACTTCTGTGCATGAAATTTGGTTTGTCCTGCCACCTGGTACACTGAGCTCTCAAAATTGTGTAATTATCGTTACCTTCCACCAGTACAAATAACCTGGTTAAATGAATTGCTGCCGTACAGTTCTATATGCATGTATTTCTCTTCCATTGAGGAACACAGGAACTTATACTGTCAGGTTATATGGCCATCTGCAGCAGGATCAAAAACACTACCAAACACACAAATTGTGAGCCAATCCAGGATAACTCCTCCCACTACTAGTATGCCTCAATTTTTTGCTAATATCCTTCGGAGGCTATCCTTGTATGTAGCTCTTCATGGAAAATTATTTTTCTTTTTTTTTTTTTGCTTGCATTTTTTCTTCAATCAAGACTGTTCAACATCGCTGCTTGAGCTGTTTTCTACAATTGCAGCTATTTACTCGGGCCCTGCTGGTTCTGATGTTGCAGGGGTAGCCTGGAAACCTCTTTTAACATTGAGTCCTGCGCTGAACACTTTCCAGCTCCTGTAATGCTAACATATTGGCCACACTGATCCCCAGGTTAGGAGGCATTACCTCTGCACTTGCCCTGTGTCAGAAGACTCACTCTGTGATTAGGCTGAACAGCAGAAGCCTTTACACATTTCCCAAATCCTGTTGGCTTCACTGCTAAAGGAGTTAATGCTGAGGAACTATGAGCTGACTGTCCACCAGATGGAATGTTTCTAGTGCTCTTCCCACCATTCAGAATGAATAAAAGTAATCATAAAGGATGTTTTTTTTGGGGTTTTTTTTTAATAAACATGTTTTGCTTACCTGCTGTGCAATGGATTTGCATAGAGCATCTCCAATCTTCCTCTTCTGTGGTCTACTGCTGGTGCTCCTGCAAACCACTTGTAAGTGGGGGGGGGGGGGTACTTGTGTAGGCTAGATCCTGAGCTGCATTGTGTGCATCTTATGACACAGTGCGGTTTGGCCCTGCTCCCTACTTCCTTGTCACTGGGTTTAATTGACTGCAGCAGGAGCCAATGGCATCAGGTCAAGATCAGGTTCAGGTAAGTATGTAGGGGGTGGGGGAAGAGCTGCACCTAAAAGGTTCTTTTTTCTCTTTCGTTCGTCGACAGGCACAGTGACTCTTAGGACTTAAGTGGGTTATACGGCGCTCTTCAGGAGTTTACTAGGCAGAACAGGCAGTTCTAACAGCAAAAAGAACAGTAACAGACCCAGCCCCTCCCAGGGTGCAGTCCCCACTGGCAGATAACCCCACACCCAGCTCCTGCTAGCTCAGTTTTTTCTGCCTAGTGCAAGGTGACCCCCCTCGAGCTGTCGGATGGCAAGCTTCCCGACGCTCCTGATAGCGGGGATGAGTCTGAGCCTTTCGTAGAAGCTCTGATCACCTCGGTGCGTGAGACCCTGCGATTGGAAGAAACGGAGGGACCCTGTTCCCTTTGGGTCACACAGACAGAGCCCTGCGGCTAAGGTCTTTCCGTATGTGGACTTTCTCGATAAGTTTGTTTATAAGGATTGGGCTCGGCCTCAGAGCTCTCTTCGCATCCCGAAGTGTTTTGCTGTGCGTTATCCCTTTGAGGATAAATTGTTAAAGAAGTGGTGTTTGACCCACCGGTGTCCCATCTGTGCAGGGCGACCACCATCCCAGTGGAGGGCACGCCATACTTTGAGGACCCGGCTGACAGGAAGGCTGAGACTTGTGTCAGGTCCATATTTGTTCTGACGGGATCAGCCATGCGGCCCGTGGTGGCCTTTGCTCTGGCATCGCAAACGCTCACTGAATGGGCAAAGCAGCTACACAGCGAGTTGATCAGGACTCAGGTTTCTCCTGAGTTTGTGGACCTCGCTGACTGGATGGTTCAGGTGGCTCAGTATCTGTGCGATGCTGCAATGGACGTAGGCCCCCTGATATCTAAGGCGTCCGCGGTCTCTGTGGTGGCAAGGCAGTGGCTTTGGCTGAAGTGCTGGTCTGCGGATCTGCCTTCTAAGAGGACCCTGCACGAGGTGATCAAAGATCTCACCTGGAGGGAAGAGCTCCTTCCCCCCGGAGCCAAGGAGGAGTGTGGACTCCTGTCGCCGTCAGGGGCCTTCCTTTCCGGCCTATAGGCGGCCTTTTCGTCCCTCCCGCGCCTCGGGCAAGGGTCCACAGCCTGCCAAGGCCCCCGCGGGTGGATAGAAGCATTCCTGGCTGCGTAAGCGCTCCAAGCCAGGGGACAAGGTCTCCGCATGAAGGGTTGCCCCCCGCCCGGCATTCGGGTGGGGGACGTCTCCTGGGGTTCGCGGACAGGTGGTCTTCCCGCATCTCAGACTGCTGGGTGCTCGAGGTGGTCTCCTCGGGGTACAGCATAGAATTCCGTTCCCGCCCCCCAGACAGGCTCTTCGCCTTCAACCTGCAGCTACCTGCGGGCCCTGTTCGGGGCTGTGCAGGACCTGCTGGGTCAAGGGGTGATTGTCCCTGTTCCTCGGGCGGAACGTTCCCAAGGGTTTATTCCAACCTTTTCGTGGTTCCGAAGAAGGATGGGGTTCGTCCCATTCTGGATCTGAAGGACCTCAACAGGTTTGTGCGGGTTTGCAGGTTTTGCATGCAGTCGGTCTGCTCAGTAGTAGCGGCCCTGCACCAGGGCGACTTCCTGGCCTCCCTCGACATCAAAGATGCTTACCTGCATGTCCCTATCTGTGCCCAGCACTTCCTGCGCTTTGCGGTTGGAGAGGATCACTACCAGTTCGTAGCTCTTCCGTTTGGCCTGGCCTGCTGAGACAGAGGGGTATCGCGGTGGTGGCGTATCTGGATGACCTCCTGCGAACGGAGTCTGCTCCAGCGCTCAGGGACAATGTGACGATTACCCTGCACACTGCAGGAATTCGGGGTATCTGGGGCTGATCCTGGATGCGGCCCAGGCGAAGGTTTTCCTTCCGTCAACCAAGCAGCAGACGCTTCAGTCGGAAGTTCGGTCCCTTCTGTCCCAGAAATGGGCCTCACTTCGGTTTTGCATGCGGGTCCTGGGCCTAATGGTGACCTCCTTTGACGTGGTCCCTTATGCTCAGTATCGCACCCGAGTTCTGCAACGCGAGATTCTCCTGAGATGGGACAGGTCCCCATCTTCCCTGGATCGGGTGATCAGGATGGATCACCCAGTGAGGGCCTCACTGCTCTGGTGGCTGCTTTCCCCGGCTCTTCGGTCGGGGGAAGTCTTTCCTCCCCCTTCACTGGACAGTGATCATGACGGACGCCAGCATGACAGGCTGGGGTGGAGTCCTGGGGTTGCTTTCAGCCCAGGGACAGTGGTCTCTGGAGGAGTCTCATCTCCCGATCAATGTTCTGGAATTGCGGGCGATTTGGTGCTGCCTCTCCCATTGGACGTCGAGGCTACACGGGTGCCCAGTCTGGATTCAGTCGGACAATGCCACGACCGTAGCATACGTGAACCACCGGGGCGGGACGAGAAGCTCGGCTGCGGCCTCAGAGGTAGCCCCCATCCTGAGGTGGGCAAAAAGTCGCGTTCCGGCAATTTCTGCCGTCCACATACCGGGCGTAGAAAATTGGCAGGCGCACTATCTCAGTCGTCAGCGCCTAGACCAGGGAGAGTGGTCCCTACACCCGGATGTGTTTCATCAGATTTGCCTGAGATGGGGTGTCCCAGACGTGGACCTGCTCGCGTCCGTCTCAATCGGAAGGTGCAGACCTTCGTGAGCAGGACAAGGGATCCCTTAGCGGACGCTCTTGTAGCTCCGTGGGATCGGTATCGACTCATCTATGCCTTTCCTCCTCTCAAACTGCTTCCGCGCCTCCTGGGTAGAATAGTCGGAAGGCATTCTGACCATTCTGGTAGCTCCAGATTGGCCAAGGCGTCCTTGGTATGCAGACGTAGTGCGGATGGTGGTGGACGTCCCCTGGCGACTCCCGCTTCGCGAGGATCTTCTGTCCCAGGGGCCCATCTTGCACCCTGCTTTACTCTTTCTGGCTTTAATGGCCTGGCTATTGTATCCCAGGTGTTGAGGGATCGGGGGGGGGGGGGGTCTCAGACTCGGTGATTCCTACCATGTTGAAGGCACGTAGGGCTACTTCACGTAGGATTTACCACTGCACCTGGAAGGCTTACATCTGGTGCGAGGGCCTCGACCAGAAACTGGCGTTGAACACTATCAAAGGTCAGGTTTCTGCTCTGGCAATCTTTTTTCAGTGTCCTTTGGCGACACATAAGTTGATCCGTACTTTCATGCAGGGGGTTCGGCATGTCGTCCCCCAGGTATGGTCACCTTTGGCGCCATGGGACCACCATTTGGTCCTCTCAGTACTTTAGAAGCCGCCTTTTGAGAACATCGGGGAAATCTCTGCAATTGCTTTGGCAGAAAGTGGCTTTCCTGGTGGCCATCACATCCGTGCAGCGGGTGTCTGAGTTGGCGGATCTGTCTTGTAGGTCTCCTTGTCTGGTCCTACAAGGAGGTTGCTTTGCACTCTGGATGTTGTTCGGGCCCTGCGGGTGTATCTGGCGTCCACGGCCTCCTTTTGGGGGTCAGACGCTCTTTTTGTCGTGGTAGATGGCACATGCAGAGGTTTGGCGGCCTCATCGGCCACTAGTTCACTTGGATTAGACAGAGGTGACTTGAGCTTATGCTGTTCAGGGTCTGGAGCCTCCCTTCCCGGTCACGGCTCACTATACCAGGGCGATTTGCACTTCCTGGTCTTTTTGACATCAGGCGTCTGTCTCAGATGTGCAAGGTGGCTACTTGGTCCTCTGTGCACACCTTCTCAAAGTTTTACAAAGTTGATGTTTTAGCATCCTCGGATGCTGCGCTTGGCCGCAAAGTTTTGCAGACGGTCGTGTGAGACACGTGTGGATCCTTACTGAGGGTTCGGTTGGGTGTAGTTTCTGTTGTTCTGTTACCCACCCCTCATTTTTTGGTACTGCTTTTGGTTGTCCCACTTAGTCCTAAGAGCCGCTGTGCCTGTTGACGAACGAAAGAGAAAACGGGATTTTCTCTTGCGTTCACTGACAGACGCAGCCTTCTTTGACATGTGGGTTATGTTCGTCCTATTAGGAGTTAACTAGGCAAAAAGGAAAGAAAGCAAGCTGGCCCCTCCCAGGGGGCTGTCCTCTCTCATAATCCCCCTGCTCTGCCAGGCATATCAGTTTTTCACATGCCTAGTGCAAGGAGTTGACCTGGCTCCCTTACTGGGACCTACCGCACTTTTCTTTTTCTCAAGCCTTCTGATGAAGACTGCTATCAAGAAGCCGGCTGGGGCAAAAAGGAAATCTGGAATCCTGTGCTTTCCCCCAGCACGGCCAACCGATGCGAGCCAGTCCTCTGCCTAGGCGGGACCCGACGCATCGTGCCCGTTCTGTGCGGGCGGCCAGTGGGAGACCCCCACTTACGCCCAGTTGTCAGGACCCGTTTCCTGTCCAGGGGCAGGCTGCCGCATATGTTTGCGTGTCAGCTAGACCACCAAAATCGCCTAAGGCTTACCCGTAAGATCATTTTTTGATCATCTGGTTTATCATGAATGGCAACGTCCTCAAAATTCCTTCACCCTACCTAAACGCTTCACGATTCGTTATCCCTTCGAGGATACTTTTGTGAAAAAATGGGAGTTCCCCGCCTTAACAAGGCAACCACCATTCCCTGGAAGGGTCCCCTTTCAAGGACCCAGCCGACAAGTGTACAGACCGGTATGGCAGCGCAGTACCTGTCAGAGTGTATGGCGGAGCTGCAGAATGATTTGGACTGCGGCAGGACGCTGGAGGCGTCACAAAAAGCAGAACGTTTGGGTCAAGGTATTCAGTACCTGTGTGATGCGGCCCTGGGCCTGCTTTCCATGCTGTCAAAAATGTCTGTCTTTGCAGTCATTATCAGACGGGTACTCTGGCTACGCTCTTGGTCTGGTGCCCGCACATACAAAAAAAGGTCTTACGGATCTCCCTTTCATGGTGGCCGTCTATTCGGTCCGCAGTTGGATGAAATCATCAAGGATTTCACTGGGGGGGGGGGGGGGAAAGTATGTTCCTTCCTGAACCCAAGAGGTGAGAATTTCGCCGAAAGCAGGGATCTATCTCTTCGGGTCAGAAGAGGTTTTTTCGTCCCCCGGCAAAGCCACCACTGGGGCTGGTAAGCGTTCATGGTAACGCAAGAGCGAAAAGGCCACTTACGCCCAGTTGTCAGGACCCGTTTCCTGTCCAGGGGCTGAGGCCCGCAGCATCCCTTCCAGATGGGAAGGTGGTCTGCAGCGGGTGGCTACGCCCGGCTGGAGTGGTGAGTGATTCCCCCCCTCCCCCCCCGGGGGGCGCCGGGCAGCAAAAAAAACCCAAAAAACTTTCTTTACTTTTTGCTGGGTCGCACCACCGCTCCGCAACCCGTAACGGCTCCACCGCTTCTTCCCGCCATGCGGCAATCCGCCGCCATTTTGCGGTGGATTACCACCATTTTCCTGTAGCCGCGGCCATGTTTCTGTGTGTTTTTCCCCCTAGTGTCGGCGGCCATTTTTACTGTAGGCGGCCTTTGCAAGTAGCAGTGCTGTGTCATTTGGCCTTTATGGGACAGCCCTGGCGGCCATATTGGTGTCTCTGCAGCAGGTATACACGTGGCTGCTTTTTTACTTTCACCCCCATCCCTGACGGCGCTGACAGTACAGGACTATTGGCGGTTTTTATCTACTGAGCTCTCCTATTGGGACAACGCTCGTGGGCACAAAGAACAGCAGGTATAGCTGACTATGTCCTGGGGTGCTGGTAGCAGTGGGCACAGTCCTCCTGGGACCTCCCTGGCGTTCTGTGGGGCGGTGGTTGGGCGCTTTGTGAGGGGGTGTCAGTGCCTTAGTGGTAATAGCTGACGGTCAGTTCCGGTGGACAATGGCAGTTGACCCTGCGGGTCCTTATGAGGAGCAAGCTGCGACCTATGCAGCCAAAAATGCTGGGGACTTTAGTGTCATTGAGCCAGCTAAGGGTGGTTCTTGGGGAATTTCTTCCCCGGGAGGGGCCGAGCAAGTCTCTGGGGGCCCCTGCAAAACTCCCGCCTCCTCTCCTCCCTGTTCTTCGGGGGATGACTCTGCACCGGAAATGGTTTCGGGGGTCACGGGGACCCCCGTGGAATTTTTAGAAGGTGAACTTCCATCCTTCTGATGGCGAAGAGGACTTGGGGGCCTCAGTGGTGCGTGAGAAGGCGCTGGTGACCGCATGGATTACAGGCATCCGTGCATTTTTGTGACTGGACCAAGTAGGGGAGTCGCAGGCTGCCGCATATGTTTGCGTGTCAGCTAGACCACCAAAATCGCCTAAGGCTTACCCGTAAGATCATTTTTTGATCATCTGGTTTATCATGAATGGCAACGTCCTCAACTGAGGGGATGAACCAGGTCAGTGTTTTTACGTGCCTACGGACATTAGGTACGCCAGTGGTCGCGGAAGAGTGCGTGGTGACTCCGGGGGTTCAGGAGAAGCGGTAGTCTTCCTACCTTCAAGTGGAAGATTTTTAAGGTGCCCCCAGGGGCACTGGGGGCTTTGGTAAAGGCCACGTCTCAGTAGGGGGCTTCTTGTCCCTCCTCTCCTCCGCCCTCAAAACGTCCCCGGGGGTCTCTGAACGAGCCGGGGAGGGCCCCTTCTTTAAGGGGTTCTTGGT
>BLSH010166726.1:261953-281081 GCA_018402905.1 Glandirana rugosa | reverse complement strand
TGAGAGATCTAACTGATCCCAGTGACAGGGATCAGTAGATCTCTCATGCCCCACTGACAGAGCGGGGAACCGCCGTGTTTACATCGGCGGTTCCCCGTTCTTTCCCTGTAGCCGCTCATTGCGGCTCGCCGGCGGACATCGGGTCCGCCCGAGCCGCAGGCACACTCCCCAGGAGTGCGGCGGGGGCGCGCGCGCGCGCCCCCTGGTGGCCAAATGCGGATCGCCGCTTATTTACGGCGATTCGCGCAGGGCTCCCCAACTGCCGCCGTGAAAAGACGGCGCGCGGTGGGGAACCTGTTAAGGAGGCACTGTGTCCGTCGATGAACTAAGGAGAAATGATAATTGACCAGTCTTAAGTTACTGCACAATGCTCATTAACTTAATATAATTTTGTTGCTAGAAAGTAATGAAATCTAGAGCTCCCAGCATGACGTTTCGGTCTTATTACAAATCTAGTAAGGTCTTGTGTAAGATATTTTCTTTTTTGTGCTCTTGAATCCAAGCTTTGTGGATTTTTCAATCCAGTTGTAACACATGATGTACTATGTTTAGATTAAATGAAAAAAAAATTAAAAAGAAAAATTAGCTAAAAACAATTGCAACATGGCTATGTCTACAGTCACAGTCTTATTAAAATTTTTCAGCAGATTCATTGTTTCATACAAATGTATCCAATTTTTTTTAATGAATGTTTAATCCTATATGAGCCAATACACATTTTTGATAGTTGGAAATAGCTACTACAAACTGACCATGCGTCATCCCTATACTAGTAAAAAGGCTAAAGCTCAATAGAGTTGACGAGGATGACTTAGGGCTGGTTCACACAGGGGCAACTTGCGCTTCAAATTGTGTCACCCCCATCGTTGTGGTTCATGGAAGGAATAATGCCCCATCACTGGTGTCAGTGGAAGGAGTAGTTCCCCACCAATGGTGTCAGTGGGAGAAATTATGCCCAATTGGTGTCAGTGGGCAGAAATGTGCGTTTTATCAGAAGGAAGAATAATGTCCCAAGGGCCAGATAAAATATAAACAGAGGACCACATTAAGCTCCCGGGCCACAATTTGGAGACCACTGATCTAAAGTGATGTTTTTTTTTGGGTTGCCCTCAAGGAACAGTTCCTTCCAGATGCTACCTTTCCATTGGATTAACCTACTCTTATCAGTTACCCTCCCCACCCCCATCCTGGATGTCGCAAATAGCACCCCCTTGTAATAAAGGAACACAGCTGATCATCTGAGCTTTACCTTAGACCCCTTTTTAGAGACAAACATCTAGTGTGACTTTTTTTGGGTGGCCCTCAGGGGACAGTTCCTCTCAGAGCCTACCTTCGCATAGGATTAAACCCCTACCACTTACACTCCCCCTTGCAAACAAGGGCCCATCCTGAATGTTGCAAATGGCTACCCCTTGAACTAAAGGAGTGCATCTCAACATCTGAGCTTTACCTTAAACCCCTTTCTGGAGCCCATCATCTAAAGCAGGGGTCTCTAAACTGTCAAAGGGCCAGTTTAAGTTCTTTCAGATTTTAGGGGAGCCAGACTGAACAGTGGAAGTGGATAATGCCTCAAGCTTGGTGGTCAGTGAAAGTAAAAAAAATACATTGCTCCCCTGTGGTTACGTGAAGAGGGAATAGTTCCCAATCATTGGTATTAGTGGGAGAAATAGTGCCCCATGGTTGGTGCAAGTGGGAGGAATAGTGCTCCATCATTGGTGTCAGTGGGAGGGATAGTGCCCCATCATTGGTGTCATCGGGAGGGATAGTGCCTCATCATTGCTGTCAGCAGGAGGGATAGTGCCCCATCATTGGTGTCAGTGGGAGGAACAGTGTCCCACTGTTGATGTCAGGAGGGAGGAATAGTGTCCCAAGGGCCAGATAAAGGCAAGCGAAGGGCCGCATCCGGCATGCGGGCCACAGTTTGGAGACCACTGATATAAATGGTACAAACTGGCAATTGGTATGTGTAGAGAGCAGTAACCCATACAACCAACACATGATTTCTGGGTGCCTTTTTTTTACTGCACTTGCACATTGTTGGATTGTGCTACCTTATTGCCTTTTCCATATTTTCTTCAGTGGGAAGTAGTAGTTCAAGGAGCAAATCACTGCTAATTGTTCCAAATGACCCTTTCAAGCTATAGGCGCATATACTGTTAAAAAAACATGCCGTTAATGATATTTCCCTTGGCATTCCTGAGAAGTAATAAACCACCCCCCAACCCCCGCAGTGCACTCATCCTATGTTTTTGATGGAAAATCTACTGTAGAACCAGGAACACTAGTGCCTATATTATCCAAATCTGTACATTAAAAATGCAGGTGCAGGAAAGTCTACAGTAATACCAGGAGAGGAAGGGAGAAGGCATTTCCCCAAATGAGAGAAAAATAACAGAATCTAAACTTTAAACCTTCATGCATTTTTACTGAAATAAAAACACAGCAAAATAATGCATTGTCATTAATTTATTAAATGCTAAAATTCTCAAATTTTAGGAGCATGATGTTTAGGACAAATGACAATGGTGCTTTTATATATCATGGTTTGGTAAAGTACAAGTTATTTTGCCCCAAAGAATAACCATGAAGCAGTACAGAGCAGCATTTCAACGATCACAGATGAGGATCAGAGGATAGCAGTTGTTGTTGGGCAGCTCCCATTACGCTCTGCAGTGATCCACTGGTGACAGAAAGCATGTAATGGCAGCCTAGTGGTGATAAGTTCTGATCCCTAATACATGGCAGCCACAACTGAATTAGCTATAAACTCTCTTGCAGTGCAGACCAGGAAAAAAAAAAAACAATAAGAGAATTAAAAAATAAAAGAATGTATAACTCAAGATCTAATGATTGGCTGGAAAACACATGGGAGAAAAAAACATAACCTAAAAAAATAAAATATGATCGCTTTAACACCTTTAGCTTAAAAGGAAAACTAAAATCCTGGTTAGATCAAGATTAACATACATTTCACAGATTGGCGAGCTTTATCCCCTGCCAAACTCTGCAAGAAAGGTTTAAATGTCATCTTTGTCTTACTATAGTTCCAACATATAGATCACTTCCATTCTACAGGAACCATTACTGGGCCTGATCCCAAAGCCTATTTAATAACTGCAATTTGCTGTAATCTACAATCATTTCAGTATGCAAATGCATGGAAAGCTAAAAAAAGGTCAAGAAAATAATTAGCCTACCCAATAAGATATGACTTTTTTCCTCATGGGACGGAGCAGACTTAGACTGCGAGAGAACACTAAATTCTTCTTCTTAGTGCAAAAAGAAAAAGAGGAAATAGAAATCTGAGGTTTGATAAAGTAAAGTGTGAAGATGGGTGCTACACAGTCCAATGCTGCTTTAGTGACACACAGATGACCAAACAACTTTAGAGTCCTAATAAAAGCATACGTTCATAATGTAGAGGAAACGTATATCCTCCTGAAGTAGTCAGGGTGTCTTTAAATTAAATTACAATGGTCCATAAATTCTTTAGGACTACAGGAAGGCTGTACGATGAGAGAAACACTTATTTGAGAGGAAGCCAGTAAAAAAATTATGGTGATATGTAGGAAGCACCTTCTAAGGACACTTGCCCATAGTCAGCCTAGTCTTTCACAAAGAATAGAAGTTTTGTAGGACAAAGTATTATCATTGCTGTAAGTGTTGTTGTATTCTTCCCAAAATACAGCACAGTGACCATGATCTGCTTTTACATTCAGGTACTAGTTTGCGGGTGACAAAAGAATGCATGTAGGTTGTTTAGTATCTTTGGATCAGGACTGATAATCTGGAAAGCCTTTGAAGAAAGAAAACACTCAAATGATGGAGTCCTATGTGATAATGTATCACAGTATCACTATTAAAAATAAAGAGGAACGCAACTTTAACAGATATATAAAACTTGAAAGTCTTCCATAAAAAAAAAATGCGGAAAAACAAAAATTACCATGTCATCCCCCAAATTATAACAACTGTCTCAGGAAAAATACAATATCCATGTCTATTTTCACTTAAATGTGCCATCTTTTTATGACTTGGGTCTGGGATTGTGAGCTACATGGTTTGGCTCAGAACACAGCACCATGGCCCAGAATTTAGGAGTCTGGCTTCTAATACCTTACAAGGGCTCTTGCCCCCGTCCACTTTATGAAACGACCTGAGAAAAGTTCAGTCCCTTTAAATAAAGCCATACCTTTAAAGTCAAACCACAAAATGCAGAAATGGATTTTCCCAAACACACACCAACATAGACATTGAAGTCCCAGCCTGGGTTGGCGGGAGCCCCAAATCTCCCTTGAGCACAGCTGCTTAGGGACAAAAGGGCCTTGTTGCAGCAGACAGATTCCCACTGAGAGCCTTTACAATGATGGTTCACAGATTAGTACTTGCTTTGTGTATTATCTGCATGTGTATCTGTGGTAGAACATCGCAAAGACGCCCTTTTGTATTTGTTTTCCTTTTTACAGCTACATGCCATGGTGACAACCTCCTCCCCCCGAGGGGTTATCCGTCTACAAAGTGTATTAGAGGGAAGAACAGGAAACGGGGCTAAGTGGAGCTTTGTGGCTGGACAGTCTCATCTGTATCAGTGCTAGCTTTGCTTGCTTCTGTTTCTTTGTTGTCAGCTTCCTGGTTATCGGCTCCTTTGATGGCATCTTGTAACTGCTGACGCCGCTGGACCTCGGCTTTCAAATTTTCCAGGTCCTTTTGACTAGAATGACAATAAGAAAATGTCAGAAAGGAAAAGTCTACAGGCGAAATCCAATTACAGTTAAAGCACAACTGAAGTCATAAAAATAAATATTCAGATAGACATTGTATTAATATACCACCATTTTTATAGCTTCACCCCCCACTTGTTTGTTACAGTAGTCAAGCAGTATCTAAATATGAGTGTGCAGCCCAATAGAAACCAGAGTTTGACCTTACAAGCCTTTGTGAAGACACGGGTGATGAAAAGTGTGGCCATCATTCACCGTTGTCTGCACAGAGCACTGTGTGGTGGAAGGGCAGGGAATACATTTCCACCAAGACAAAAAGAAAAATCTGTTAAAAATTACAATGTGTCAGAACACCGTTATAAAGTGAAAAAGGGCGCAAGACTCTATTTTGGTATTTATACACAAAATCCAATGGAACCCAAAGTAATATGTGATCATTTTCACACGGCACTGTCAGTCAAGCCCACCAGATACAGGTAAAGAAAAAGTCATTGGGCAAAATTGTGGCTTTTTCTAATTAAAGAGTTAGTTACTTAAAAGCTGATTTTTTTTTAGTTAAAAGTGAAGTATGGTAAATTGAGTTGGTTTCCTCAACAATGAGATCTCCCTACTATAATTCCCAACTCTGCTCCCATCTCCCAAAAAAAAGATCCAGAAACTCAATCAGAGCTCCACTACTAGAGGTTCCAGGATGTCCTTTAACAGTTTTGGGTGGAATGATCCTAAAACTGTCAGGTAGTGTCAAAAGACAGCATAAGGAATTGTGAATGGTTTTTTCATCTGTAGCAATAGTTTATATTTATCTGTTTACATGTGTCATTGGATTTTGTACATTATTCATTGTTTACTTGCATATAGCTATGTAACGTATTACTAATTACGATGGATAAGGAGCCAAAAGAGACTCAAGAAGTTCTTCTAAGCGTTTTTAGTTCAAGCCATATTTCTTTAAAAGCAGCTTAAATCATGTTGCATTTAAATTGCTTCTGAGTCCACACCATCCCTTTAAGTGTATCTAAACCAAAACCAAAGCTTTTTTTTCTATCCAAAACAAATAAAACATGAAAAAAATGGATACATTAAAAGCCCACAATGAGGGAAGCAAATGTCTTTGTGTTTTTTTTAGTGTCCCTATCCTCCTAGGGCAGTGGTTTATATGTCAGGTGTAAACATCTGGAGAAATTGTCTTTGCCCTGCATATCTATCCCTCCTTTAGCCCATCTATGACTGCCACCTGCCATTACTTCTATGAGCTACATATAGATTCACTTAAATGGTGCAATAATGAGACTGTTAGTCACCTGAGGGGAATGAAGAGGATTCCATTAATGATATTGAGCTGATCCAGGACACTGGCCATGCTGGGAGCTGTGAACTGAAAGCAGAAAACACAGCATAAAATTATCACATTTTAAGTAAACTTGCCATGACAAAAACATGTAACCTGCCACTGATGACCTTTTTTGCTGACCTGGTTTCTGGTTTCAATACTTTGAGTAATCTAGAACAAGCATACAGATCAGAAAAGTCAGATAGATGGGATGTGCTAAGGAGCAAAACACATCTATATACAGAACTGCAAAGGCACAATATTGGGTTGGTGCTGTCAGAATCATGGAGACATATTTGGACTTATTTAAACAAATCTACACAAAATGAAATTCCTTATTTTGGGTGGAGTCGGGCAGGGCTCATCCGCTCAGGAATTTCTTTTCTGCTGCCCAGAAAATGGGGAGAATTCCACTTCCTCAGACATGTCATGCTGGAAGCAAGGCAGCAGAAGTCCATCCAAATGTGTCCAGAGGGACACTGGGAGTAATTTGAGAATTGAACACAGCAACGTGCAGATGTTAAAAAGTGCCAGCTATTCTGGTAGCCAGGTCAGGTTCATGTCAACATGGCAAATAACAAAAGTGCAGTAACTCATAGCAACTAAAATTCTTTCTGACCATAAGAGTGATATCATCTGCTTACTGCAGGAGATTTCCTATTCATCTGATTAAGCAAAGCATACTTGGGGATGCCCCTACTATCAATCATTGGTATTGTAGGGCAGAACATAATTATTTTTCTTGTGCAGCACAAAGTAGAAACTTTTGAAAACATTTTACAACTTAGCAGATCCCTTTTTAATCCCAACAGAGCTTTCCTGAGCTCCCCAGACGAGACTGTACAATAGTAAATTATGCATCAATCACCTTTATGTGGAAATTATTAAAGTAAACAAATCTAGATGCTAGAGGTTTCAGCACTTTAAATAAGACAAATAATTTTACTAAAATAAACCCATTTACAGTATTTTCTATTAAAATGCAATAAATTATCATTAATAATTTTCAAGTCATTCCACAAATAACAAGATGACTAAATAGATCTCACATGACCAAAGAAAGTTTTAAATATGACAGTTAAAGCTCTATGAATTTGTAGACAAAGCTATCTTCAAGACTGTAACAAACATTTACTGTTTTCTAAAATCAGAGAGCCTTTCCGTAAAATCCACAGGGGACATGGTTCACACACCTTAAGAGGCATTATGTTGGCACTGGATCCATTCTTGTAAATTTCATTCATTGTCCGCTGTAAAGCTACAGCCTGCTGGGTAAGGTACTTCAAGTACTCTGAGCTTTCTTTGGTCTTCTCATGCTGCTCTCCCAGCTGGTTGGAGAATAAAAATTTTGAGATGAAGCACTTTAAAAACAGCATAAGCAAACTAATGTAAAGCAATTCAGATCTCACTTTTTTTTTTAGTATGAACATAAACACTGTCTCAAGCAAAACAGCTGCCAAGATCATATTCAAACAGTAATCATACCACCACATTGGGAAAAAGGAGAAAGCTAGATTGGCTTTAAAAATTAGAAATGTCATTGGAGGGTTGCCTTGTAAACAGGAACAAAGTACCTGCTGTCTTGTGCAATGCCAACTTTGCACTACACAGACTGTTGACACTGTCTACAGCTTTCAAAACCATTGATCCTATGATGAGGCCCTAGGTCCCAAAGTTACCTGACAAATTAACTAGGTCTGATTCAAGTTGGCCCACAGAGAATGATAATGACCAGGCCAAGGCAGAAACAGCTTGCTCACATTCATCCAAGTAGAACATCAGAGACACTAGAGGCTACAAAAAAATGCACAGTCTAAGAGGTGCAAATTGTCATTAGGGACCAGTAGGTACTTTGTTACTGTTAGCAAAGAGCCTATATCTGCATGATGCCAACTTATTATTTGGTCAACATAGCTATCCTTTAAACAGTTTACCATGATGAAGATATACAGTGTCATTTACAACTACTGACCTGGTTTTTGTATATTGTGTATCCTTCCTTCTCGTGCTGTAAGGCAGAACGGAACTCCCCTTTAGTTTCATATACACGTGCTACAAGATGGTGACTGCAAGAGATAATACAGAAAACCTGTTTTAAATGTCAAGAAAAATGGAGATGTGCAACTAACTGCACATATATACACACACCTACATAGATATATACATAAGGAGAAAAGTGCAGCGCTTTAAATATAATAACAGTATCACTAAATATAAAAGTCCAATATACAGCGCAAAGGGAAGTGTCCAGAAACACCTCAGACATGCCCAGAAGATATACTGTGATGTGAATCAGCATCTTCCACCAGCAGCAAGCACATAAAGCCTCTTACCAACAAGAGTTGACCCTCATGCCAGAGTGGTCAAACTGCGCTTGGTCCATCTGGCTGCACATCCATCTGGCTTGGTCCACTCTAATGCTAGACACCAAGCACTGTCAAAGGTTAAGGACACATTCCTCTCCACCAACCAATAGAAATCGATCCCCAAAAGCATGCAAGTTAAAAAAAAAAAAAAAATGGGAAAGAGCAAACTCATGGTGTAGTATAAAGAAATCCACATTTATTAAGAATGGTGTACACACATAATAATAACACCTAGCCAATATGTCATTATATTCCAAAGTCACCAGATGGCAGCAAACGTGATGTCATATGTCCGTAGCTGACGTCAGGGGCGTGGCCAATATGCATCATCACGCTATATATACCATCAAAGCGGAAGTGAGGCTCCCCGCTCCACCACCTGGAAGTGACGCATCTCCACGGACCGGAAATTACTTAACCATCTGGACCAGAAGTGACACGCCATGTTGGGTAAGATGTAAACACATAGCGTAGACTTCAATGGTAGGAAATCTGAAGCAAAAAATGCTTATGCTGCTTATTCCCCATCAATAGAATCAAGCCAATATTGATTCTATTGATGGGGAATGAGCGGCATAGGTATTTTTTGCTTTCATGTTCTTCAGAGTTCATGTCATTGGAATCTAAGCTATGTGTTTACATCCTGCTTGACATGGCATGTCACTTCCGGTCCGGATGGTTAAATCATTTCTGGTTCGGGGAGATATGTCACTTCCGGGTGGTGGAGCGCAAATGGCGGAGAAGGGAGCCGCACTTCCATCATGGTATAACTAGCGTAATGATGCATATTGGCAACGTCAATGTGATGAAATGCGTAGGGGGAGCAACGGACATATGACATCATCACGCTCGCGCCCACCTTACTGGGGACTTTTTGGAATAGTATAACATGCTGGCTATGTTTTATTATTATGTGAGTGTACACCATTCTTAATAAATGTGGATTTCTTTATACTACACCACAAGGTTGTTTTTTTGTTTTCTGTAATTCGCATAGAAGTCAACAAGGGGTTTTAAAGCTCATGAACTGCTTGGTGAGAAAATCAGGATTTTTGGTTTACTTTTATAATCCTTTATTTGCAGTACATCCCAGAAGACAGAGGAGTTAATATTCATGACTACTTAGATTCTGCTGCCACCTTCAGGTAAATAGATATTGGTCAAATAAAGGGAGGTATCCCCACTCAGACATAACCCCTCCCAGCTCGGCTGAGCCTCAGTTTTGTGGCAGGCAATGAGGAACACAAGCTAGAGGGGGAGGGGAGGGATATCTGTGTCCAGGGATATACTCAAAAAAAAATGTATAGGTAGACCAAAAATCCTAAATTTCTTAATTGTACGTCAAAGGACACAGATGATTTTTATATTATTGACTACTTGGAATGTCCCAACACACTGAACATGAGGGGAGGGCAACCAGCAACTAGGCCAACCCACCCAAAATCCCCAAACAGAAAAGGGGGAACCCCACTACAAAACTACCTGCAAGACCTTCCAAGTGAAACTGACTACAGCAGAGCATAAATATCAACCTAGTAGAATTTAGTAAATGTATAAAGAGAAGACCAGGTAGTAGCCAAACTTGAAAAGTCTTGGTGCTAAATAGCCCTGGAAGCATTGACACACTTGGTAGAATGGGCCTTAACCAAAATGGAATTAATTTTGCACTTTATACCATAAGGCCTGAGGAATGAACTGAAGAATCTATCTAGAAATAGTGGATCAGGAAGCAGATAGACCTTTTGTAAGATCCCTCAGGCAAAGCAAATGGAATGAGACTGTCAAAAAGGAAGCTGAAGACTTCAAATAAATTCAAAGTGATCATCATCTACAGAATTAAGCACCTTCTCATTAGAATGCTTAGAATTAGGAAAAAAAAGATGGCAACACAATGTCGATTTATGTGGAATGAAAGAAAACCACCTAGATTCGAATCTATAAACATGGCCAATAAAATCTGACACTCAAACCTGCGTACAGATCCCTTGGAGGCTTTGTTGCATAAGCCAATAGACGGCTCAACGAAGAAAGAATGGGTCCTAGCAACTCACATTTTTATGGCCATTAAACAGATAATCGCAAAAGCATGGAAAACGCCAGTACTCTCATTCGATAAAGTGAAGCACCAAGTTCACGGAATATCGGTGAGCAAAAAACGTATGCCGATTCTCGCCGATACGCATGATAATTTCCTGCGGACATGGCAACCTTGGTTAGACCAGTTTCCTACTGGTCTACTCGACCACACATGTTCCGGATCTGTAATTCTTGATGACTAGCCAAGCAGATGATGAGGCAGCTGGATATGTAGAAGAGTCTTTCTCTATGTCCTCTGATAAAGCCCTGTGTACCATGAACAATTACCACTCTTTATGTGCAGCTGGGCTCCAGTATTTCATGGTGACCGGAAACCCACCAGACCAATGAATAGTCACCGTGGGGGACACACATGTAGGCAAGAAGTGGCTGCAAAGAAGCAGTAGAAAATCAGCAGCACTGGAATACTTCTTTCGCCTTTGTTTTGTATTTTATTTAAAGTGTCACTAAGGCTTCATTTAGATCTGCAGTTGGGTGGTAAAAATGTGCAGTAGAGACATGTTTTTGCCACCCACCAACAGCCACCCTTAAGCTCCGATGAGGGCGTTTTACATGCCACAGTCATGATGCATTAGGCATAATAAGGAGTTTCCCCCTATAACAGTGTCACTCTATCCGGCCAAGCTATAACCCTGATGTAACGGTGTTATGTTGGAGTTATTGACTAGCTACTCTGCTGTAAGTTAGGGTTAGGGGGTGCAAATTACTTGCCTTACCCCGGGCGCTAACAACCCACATTACGCTCCTAAAAAAACTGGCTCCTAACTTTTTTTTAGCTGGTCCCTAGATTAAAGCATATTTGTCAAGCCCTGGGTTAAATTAAAAAAAAAAAAAAGAACCTAACCGATTCCTTCATAACATTGATCAATGTGGATAAAGAAATCTCTGGCAAGAAAAGTGAATAAAAATATATGCCGAAGTATAGGGGCCATCCGTCCCTATGTCCACCCCTGTTCCTATGCTTCGGCCATAGGACACTGTCGCAGTGATGTATTAAGCATTAAATGTGTTTGCACTTATAATTTGCGGAGCTAAATAGAAACATCCAAGAAGGAATGAACAAATGATTAAATAATGGGTTCCAGAGATGGATGATGATCTGTGGGCACATATGTCTGACCCAACAGGTGCGGGCTATATAGTGATCCAGAAGGGGTATTCTGGTGTTGGATAAGGGTACTTCAGATATAATAGTGTCATTAGTGGAGAAATCCAGTCCTGCAATACCCCCCTCGCACTACAGTTCAATATGCCCAAAGGGTCAATGTCCCGGTCCTACAAGGACCATTCGTAATCCATAAACAAAGATGTGTGTAGCAGTTCCATAAGAAAGCAATATTGGGTATACCTATCAGAACCTCCTTGGGGGTTCAATGGCTGTCCGTTGGTAAGCAATGTGAAGAGGGTAAATTCCTTCAGCTGGCGGAACCACCAGCTACATTCTCGGGTTCCGTGGTGGGACAGGAGAGCCAGAGAAAACCGTGGAAGGTGGCAGGAGGGGGGACGTTCCCTCCCACTGCTTGTAAAAGCAGTCTAGCAGCTAATTAGCTGCCAAGATTGCTTTTACATGAAAGCCGACCACTGGCTTAAAAAAACCATACCAAGATGATACCTAAAACTGCAGGCATCATTCTGGTATAACCACGTTGCTAGTCATTTTTGGGCATATATTGTAATGTTCTTTTTTTTCATGCAGCCTGTGGGTTAAATGAAAAAAAAAGAAACTAACAGATTCCTTCATTCATGTTGATCGATGCGGAAGAAGAAATCTCTGGCAAGAAAAGTGAATAAAAATATATGCCGAAGTATAGGGGCCACCCGCCCCTATGTCCACCCCTGCCCCTATGCTTCTGCATATATGCTCTTTTTTTTAAAAAACTGGTGGTGAAATCACCTCCTACAGCGCTGGAGTCATGGATTTACGGATTGTGAGAGCAAACCCTGTTGCTGTCAAAATAAATAAATCAGTGCTTCAGCCGGTGTACCTGCAAAGCAAACAATGGTTAACAATAAATCACAGTAACAGTACAGTAAAACAGTAGAATGACATACCTGCAAAGCAAACACAATAAAACACAGTAACAATAAAACATTACAGTATAGCATAAAATACAGTAAAACAGTAATAACAATAAAATAACCATTTTGGGCTTTTTTCTTTCTTTTTTTACACTTTTATTGTAACTATAAACGCTCTAACTTAGAATTTCTCAAAATGCGATAGCCATCTAACATCTTTCGAGAACCTGTGTGAATATGTGCCCTAGGCCTGTGCCATGCTGTAACCTATATTAATACTCTACTAGTGTGTGGTAGCGACAGAAATAGTCCCCAATGCAGAGACCAGGTTCGCCAGGACAGGAGGGACAAAAATAGCATGTTTCATGCCTGCATCTGCGCTTGCTACAGACATGGCATCTTTTTTGGGGTGCTCGTTGGGTAGGGGTACTAGGAAAGACATGCCGAAAATGCCTCTCATGCTGCTGGCTCACTGCATCTGGGTTGGGAAATTGGGCCACAGCACCTCCTGGATACAGAAGGCCTGCAATTTTAAGAAGGATCCATTTCTTCCAGACTCTTTGTATAGTAAGCGCTGTACAGACCCAATTGGACTAGGTATACAGACACTTTTTTGCACCAGTGTCTGGCCTTATGGGCAACTAAGTATGGCCCCATCATCTGGTCGGTGAAGTCCACCCCTCCCATTTTATGGTTATAATCTTGGACACAGAGGGGCTTCTCAACAATACCAGCCGCGTAGTAATTTGGACTGCCATATCTGGGTGAATGGAAGACTGGACAAAAACGTTCCGTTTGTCCTTCCATATCACTGCAAGTAATTCATTGGACCTTAAGAAGAGTAGCAACTCTTGTAGAGTTTACTCTTGAGGGTTGCTCTTTCCAATTGCAGCAGTACAGAAGTGCAGCTGGACAAAAGTGCAACAGTTTTGAACAGCAGTAGTTGGATACAGTAAGTTTAAACTATTTCTAATTTCCTTAAAGTATTTCAAACTGCTTTTCTTAAATTGTTTGCTTGTTAACATTGGTATTTTGGCTGTGTTGTTATTAATGATTGTTTGCTAAGTGCTGTTGAGGTGTTGAATACTGGCTGTTGTCAATTAGCATATGTAAGATAGGTGGGCTGTTGTCCAAATTGGTGCCTAATTCGTGTTGTATTTAAGAAGAGTAGCAACCCTTGTAGAGTTTACTCTTGAGAGTTGCTCTTTCCAATTGCAGCAGTACAGAAGTGCAGCTGGACAAATGTGCAATAGCTTTGAACAGCAGTAGTTTGAAAACAGCAGGAGTTTGGAGACCGCCAACTATATTTGATTAGTGCCTGTGTTTGAATTTGAGTAAATCTCTTTTTAAAGATGTCTGGTTTAGTTCATTGCAATACTTGTTTGGCATTTTTTTTTTGTAGAACTTTATGAAAGCTGGGACCCTGTCCCATTTCTATGCAGGTGTCTAGTCTACGTGATGACATAGTCCGTCTAAATTCCTTGGTATGTGCCCTGCAATCTGAGATCAGGAGGTTGTCTATGCCAGTTGTGTGTTGAGCTGCCCTGCAAAAATCCACTTCGTCCTCAAAGACTGTGCGGGAGAAGGGCAGTGTGGACAACTGTTGGGTCTGGAAGAGTAAGGCCTGTGGACATGTAGCTTTTGGTTTGACACTGCATAACCCCTATAGTGTTCTTTCTGAGCTAGAAGCAGATACAAAGGCTGCAAACATAGCTGCTTGTGAGATTGGCAACCCTTCTCTGGACAGGGAGGAGCTTGAGAAAAAATTTGCAATTCCAAAAGTAACGGTTTTATCTGAGGTTGCTCACCAGGTGAGTGTTGTGGATAGGGCTCCTAAAAGGAGAAGTCATCTTCTTGTTGATGATTCAATTGTAAGAGGTGTTGCTTTAGGAAATCATGTGGAAGTGTCAAAGTTAGGCGTTTGCCTGGTGCTACCGTTCGGAGAGATAAAAGGCGCATTGTAAAAATTGTCAAAAAAGCTAGCGAAGAGTGCAATGTTGATGTTGTGCACCTTGGCACAAATGATTTGTCCCAGAATGACGTGCGTTCCTTGCAGAAGGATTTTCAGAATTTGAGCCAGGATCTTCAACAGTTAGGGTGTACTGTTACATTTTCAGAGGTCTTACCTGTGCATAATGGACAACACGCGAAAGTACTTCATATAGCAGAGTTCAATGTTTGGTTGAAAATGGGGCACAACACATATGTTGAGGGAGACCAGGCTGTTGCAAACCATTTAAACAATTACTTCTGTTCAGTCTTCTCAGAAATAGACTGCACTAATGATAACAAGTTAGGGAATCATATTGGTTCTAGTAATGGTTCATTTCTAGGATTTCTGGAGACAGAGGTAGCAGAGGAACTGGCTCGGTTAAAGCTTAATAAAGCAATGGGCCCTGATGGTATTCATCCCCGAGTTCTAAGAGAACTTCAAGATATATTTGTTGGACCATTAATGGATCTTTTTAATCAATCTCTTCTAACAGGAGAAGTTTCCCCATGATTGGCAGATATCAAATATTGTACCTATCCACAAGAAGGGCAGCAAGGTAGAAGCTGGCAATTACAGGCCAGTGAGTTTAACATCAATTGTAGTCAAGTTAATGGAATCACTCCTGAAAAGAAGGATCACTGATCACCTAAATATACACATCTTGCTGGACGCAAAGCAGCATGGCTTTACTGAGGGCAGATCGTGTCAGACAAATATGACTGAATTGTTTGACTATATTACCAGTGTTTTGGACCAGGGCAGTGCTGTAGACAGCGTATCTTGATTTCAGCAAGGCATTTGATGCAGTTCCACATAATGATCTAATACAAAAGTTGTACAAGATGGGACTTAACCCTAGGGTAGTTCAGTGGATATGGAGTTGGCTAAAGGACAGATCCCAGAGTGTGGTTGTAAATGGGGTTCACTCAGAACAGAGACCAGTCACGAGTGGGGTACCACAAGGCTCTGTACTGGGTCCTGTTCTATTTAACCTATATGTAAGTGATATAACTAAAGGTTTGTTGAGCAAGGTATGTCTCTTTGCTGATGATACAAAGGCACGTAATAGGGTTGATATCCCTGTAACATGGAACATGATTTGGCATTGCTGAAAGATTGGTATTGGTCAAAGCAGTGGAGGCTGTAGTTCAATATTTCTAAATGTAAAATAATGCAACTAGGGAATAAGAATCCCCTTAGAGAGTACAGCATTGGGGGTACAGTGTTAGCCAGCACTACAGAAGAAAAAGATTTGGGGGTGCTTATTTCAGATGATTGCAAAATGAGCAAACAGTGTGACCAGGCAGTGAGAAAGCATAGAATTCTGGGATGTATCAGTAGAGGGATCATCAGCAGGAGGAAGGAGGTTCTGATTCCTCTATATAGATCTTTAGTGAGACCTCACTTAGAATACTGTGTCCAGTTCTGGAGGCTTCACTTACAAAAATATATTGATACGATTGCACGAGTTCAGAGACGGGTAACAAAAATGGTGAAAGGTCTGGGGGATAAAACATATCAAGAGCGACTTCAGGAACTTAATATGTACAGTCTGGAGCAAAGAAGGGAAAGGGGAGACATGATTGAAACCTTTAAATACATCAAGGGGGTAAATAAGGTTCAGGAGGGCAGTCTTTTCAATATGAAACCAAAATCAAGAACACGGGGACATGATCTCAAACTAAGTGGAGGGAAGTTCAAAACTAATCATATAAAGTATTATTTTACTGAAAGGGTGGTTGATAATTGGAATAAACTACAAACAGAGGTTATGAGACAGTCAACAGTAAATGGCTTCAAACATGCGTGGTATAAACATAATTCTATAGTCAGACAACAAAGTTAATGGGAAAAAAAAAAAAGGGGGCAGACTCGATGGACTACTCAGTCTTTTTCTGCCGTCACTTTTCTATGTTTCAAGCAGGCTCTCTCCCCCTGACTAAGTGAGGCATTTACAAGCCATTGGGGGAAGCCCCAGCGATTAGATTGCACGGTGCCATATGCGCCAATTGCTAATTGAAAGAGACGTTTAAAAAGTGGCACCCTCGAATAAATATTGTCCACGTATAGATGGTATCCCTTTACAAATAAGGGTAAAACCAAGTCTCAAACAATCTTGCCGCTGCTCCCTATGTAGTCTTGGGGGACTCCATGATGCTATCTTTTCCCTCGTTAACTAGAGCTTTTACATTTTGACCCCTAATCTGGTACGCTTGCTGGGGAGAAACTGTTTGATAACAAGATGGCCAGAAAATTTAATCAGAGACTCATCAATGCAGACATCTTGATTGGGGATAAAAAAGGCTGCAAATTTTTCTTTGAAGCGGTTTAAAGTGGCCGAATTTTGTGGAGCCGATCATGTTCAGGGTCACCCCGAGGACGACAGAGTTCATGGTCATTGAAATGCATGAACCGCAATATCTGCTCGTATCTAGCCCTGGCCATGGCAGCAGAGAACACAGGCATATGATGAATTGGGTCAGTGGACCAATGAGCACAACTTACTCTTTTTAGTAATGCCCATGTTGGGGGTAGTCCCAGAAAGGTTTTAAATTCGGGAACTGTTCTAGGTTTCCAGCCAAACTGTCTGGAAAGGGGCTAATTTGGGTTTTGGGCGATAAATTGACCAAAGTATAAATTGCTTTGGTCCACAATAGATCCGTACAGATCTAATGTGAAAAACAGCTAAAAAAATTAAAGGGGCTGTTTCCACCTGAATTCCAGGTAGGCCAGTGAATAGGGGGAAGTATGGGTGCTTGGGAAGTACGGGCACTGCAGAAGTGGTGGGCTGCCAATCAGGATTTGCAAGCGCATCAGGAAGGACACTATGGGCTCTACGGGTCGGTCTTTGAATTCTTGGTGGCTGCGGGGCACTACTTGTGCTAGCCACCACACCAGTTGGAACAGCACTCATGGGACTTGCCATGTCACCAAGTGATACTGCAGTGCTGGTTTGTCTACGACCAGGGTGTACTAGGCCGCTGGTGCTTGCCAGTTCATCAGAAGGTTGAGCAGCACTAGTACAGACACTGCTGCATACGAGTATCATGAGGTTGTAGCACCTCAGCAACAGAAGAATGGGGTAGGGTACGCCTGACCTGATCAGGGACCACTACTCCAACGTCAGAGCTATCTGTCGGGGTGCCGCTCTCTACAGGTTCAAATAATGAGCCTGAATCTGGCAGTGAGTACTCCCCACTCTCATCTATCATGCTCAGCATCCTGTAGGGCTCTTCACTAGTGTACCTTTCGTTTGACATTTTGGCCACTAAATTGACAGGTAACTAGTGTGACTCACAAGTTAAAAAGCACCTGGTTGTCAGACGACTGTTTGAACCGCTACAAAAAAATTAACTGATAGTGCTAGGAGGGATCAGGCCTGACTCTGCTAAACGCTGCGGTATTGTGTGCTGTGTATTGGAAGTGACAGTAATCTTCTGATACTGCATTTGGGTGGGCTAGGCGGAGGGGCTAAACATAGTTGCTGGCAGGTGTCTGGGCTGATCCTGCCAACGCCGCGTTTTTAGGAACACTATATTACTGGGGTCACTAGTATAGTTCTGATCAGATCAAAGATATTGATCTGTTCAGACACTATACTAGTAATGGAGGTGTATAGTGCGTGTTAGTGTCCATGGCAATCAAAGGGTTATAATCGGACGTCTGGGATTGACACTGACGCCAGCACTAACTAGCGTCACCCGTGACACTAATATAGTGATCAAAAAAATAATATGTACACTATACTAATGACACTGACCGGGAGTGAAAGGGTTAACTGGGGGTGATCAAGGGGTTAAACCTTTATTAGGCAATATATGGGGGTAGTGGCACCAATACAGTGATCAGTAAAAAATATCGGGATTTTCAGGGCACAGATAATGAAATCAAATTTTGTATAAAAAATATATGTTTTATTACAGTTCTCTGAAGTACAAAACAAGCATGTCAATAGAACATTATACTTGTGGTGAAACAGAAGTGGATTTTTACAGCAAAGATATACTATCTTGTAGATTGCGTAGTTCTTGCCAAGTAGCCCAACATGTTTCAGGATATTCCAATCCCTTCTTCAGGGGCATTCAAATGAACAAGACAAGACTTCCACTTGTTAGGCCATGCTCCACCCCCATCCGGCAAGCGACCACCCCCGCGAATCAAAGCCACCGGGCAAGGTGGATGCAGTGATCAACCCAGGTGTTGTGGCCCAGTGGGTGGGCGACGGGTCAGCCAGTGCCCCACTGAACTCCCCAAAAAATGATCCTCAGGTGAAGCACATCCCGGGAAGGACGAATGCCAGAAAGCCGCGGATCATCAATGCCAGTATCAGACTCTCCTATGTAAAAAAGTCCCGGCACCCCGTTCTGGCCTATTGTGTTGGAAGAGTTTCAGCGTGTCGCAGAATGGCCATCCGGTGGCTTTGATTCGCGGGGGTGGTCGCTTGCCGGATGGGGGTGGAGCATGGCCTAACAAGTGGAAGTCTTGTCTTGTTCATTTGAATGCCCCTGAAGAAGGGATTGGAATATCCTGAAACATGTTGGGCTACTTGGCCCTACACGAAGTGGACTCCTAGTAAAAAACCCCTCAAGTCACCCCGTGACC
>BLSH010166726.1:157728-168770 GCA_018402905.1 Glandirana rugosa | reverse complement strand
GAGATTTGAGGGCTGTTGCTAGTGGTTCTATTAGTAAATTGAATATAGTGGGTGACAGGGGGCATCCCTGCCTGGTCCCGTTAGTTATTCGGAAGGGAGTTGATAGCATACCCACCGTGTACACTTGAGCCGTGGGGTGAGAATACAAGGCCAGTGTTGCCGATAATATGTGACCAGTGAATCCAAACTTTACCAGAACTGTCAACATATATTTCCAATGCACTCTATCATACGCCTTCTCTGCGTCTATAGAGAGTAGCAGAGAAGGCGTTCGAGTACGTTCTGCAAAATGGATAATGTTCAATATCCTTCTTGATGCATCGGAGGTCTGTCTCCCCTTGATAAATCCCATCTGGTCCATGCTTACTAGGGTTGGTATGATTTCAGTCAAGCGTTGGGATAGAGCCTTGGCATAGACTTTTATATCTATGTTCAGTAGAGATATGGGTCTATAGTTGGATACAATGGAGGCAGGGGCGTAATTATAGCAGTCGCAGCAGTCGCCATTGCGACCGGGCCCCGACGCTGCAAGGGGCCCGTGCGACAGCTGTCATGATTGTCTACTACTCCTGAGCTGCGGTTGAGGGGCGGAGCTGGGAGGCGGTCCTAGGTACACATTACTGCTCAGCGTGGATACAGTTAGCAGGAAGCTGGATAGGAGGGCTGGCATATAGGAGAACCGATCTCCTCCATTCCCCTCCTGGCTCCTGCAGGGCTCTCAGCGTCTGCAGGAGCGAGATCGGTTCTCCTATATGCCGCCCCACCAGCCCTCCTATCCAGCTTCCTGCTAACTGTATCCACGCTGTTACATGAGACGAGCAGTAATGTGGACCTAGGACCGCCTCCCAGCTCCGCCCCTCGACCGCAGCTCAGGTGTTGTAGAAAATCATGACAGCTGTCGCACGGGCCCCTTGCAGCGTCGGGGCCCGGTCGCAATGGCGACTGCTGCGACTGCTATAATTACGCCCCTGCCTGTTTCGCAACTCACCGCTCATCCCCCCAGCCTCCTTTTTTGTGAAATTAAAGAGTGTTATATTGTCTTTTATATGGTGTGGGAGAACCCCACGACTGGCTATCTCCACTTTACAGCTACCCCTTACACAAGGCGGCCTGGCTTTATCATTTTTTTTACAATGCTTCTGGGCAGCAGTCCTAGTGACGGTCAGGTGGTGATTCTCCCAGCCCAGGGATAACCCGGCTGTGAAGGCGGCCATAATGGGTTCATACTCCACCTTAAACAATTTGGTATTTCGTGGTGCTAGGTCTCACCCCGAGACTACCACGCTAATGCGCACCACCATCACTGTGTGGCACAGGGCTAGGACCAGGTACCGCTCACCTGATGTGGTCTCCCCCATGTCCCCCTATGGGCTAACCTGAACCTCCCCCATCTGAATAGTATCCCGGACCCCCAGGTGTGTGATACTAGAAAGATAGTGAAGCTCAAACACATAGTGGTGGGAGGCAGATTGAAGGCCTTTGCGGACCTCAAGGCGTCGTACGCCCTGCCACAGTGGATGTACTTCCGATACCTCCAGCTCCGGCATGCATTTAACTCTCAATTTCCCCTCCCCCTTACTCTAGAAGCTGACCTGGTGGAAGCTCTCCTTATCGCTAAATTTATAAATAAACCTCTGTCTTCTATATACTTCCGACTCTCCCTGGCCCAAAATAAGGCTTTGGAAAGGGTGCTCGGTAAATGGCAGGAATAGGATTGGGAGGGCTGCGTGTCCTCTTTTGTCACTAACATGATCTTGGCCTGAGACAGATTTCTCCAACTTGAATTCCTGCACAGGGTTTACTATACCCCCAAAAGGCTAATGGCAATGTACCCTGCAGCCCCTGCGTCATGCCCAAGATGCTGCGAACTGGCCGCCTCTTTGCTACATATGGTATGGGCTTGCCTGAAACTGGATGTGTACTGGGCAGGAGTTCTGGCTGATATAAACCGGGCCACTGAGTTGTCCCTTGAGTCGGACCCAAAAACACTGCTCCTGAATGTTATGGAGTGCCCACCAGCAAGCAGATACACTAGTTTGTTTCTGGGTTATACCACCTTCTATGCCCGAAGGGATGAAAGGAAGCATTACCACCCATGGTGGCCCAATGGCGCTCGGCTCTGAATTCCATCCTGTCCCTGTACAAAATTACATACATCAACAGGAACCGCCCAAAGAAATTTGACCAAATATGGTCGGGATGGATTGAGGCTTGGGGATCTATGGTGGTTGATGTCCCTCTAGAAGATCCAATATTATAATCTGAGCAAGTGTCCACGGATCCATTTCTCCCTCCCGTCCCCCTCTTCTTGCTCCCTTTCACTCCTCCTCCTCCTCCCCTCCTCCCCACCCCCGCCCTCCTCCCTCCCTCTTTTCCTGCTCTCTCTGCCCCTTTTTTTTTAATGTACTCACAAAAAGAAAAAGAGGAAAAAATAAATTGTATTCTACATCCTACAGGGTACTGTCTGCCTACTTCTCTGCATAACCTAGATGTATCATGAACGTGTAGGTTGTCTGTATACACATGCTATGTCTGTACTGCCAAATGTGCTTTAACCACTTTAGCCCCGGAAGGATTTCACACTTTAGGACCAGAGCACTTTTTGCGTTTCGGCACTGCGTCGCTTTAACTGACAATTGTGCGGTTGTGTGACGTTGTATCCAAACAAATTTTGCATCCTTTTTTTTCCCACAAATAGAGCTTTCTTTTGGTGGTACCTCTGCGTCATTTCTGATCGCCGCCATAAATAAAAAAAGAGCGACAATTTTGCAAAAAAAAACTATTTCTTACTTTTTGCTAAAATACAAATCCAAAAAAAATATAACATTTTTTTCATCTGTTTTGGCCGATTTCAATTCTTCCTCATATTTTTGGTTAAAAAAAAAAAAAAAAAAAATCGCAATCGGCATTTATTGATTGGTTTGCGCAAAAGTTGCCGCGTTTACGGATGATGACTGATTACTGTGTAAATTCCATTGGCAGTGAAGGGGTTAACCAGGAGAGGGTGCTCTAAGGGTTAAATGTGTTCCCTGGGTGTGTTACTAACTGTATGTGGGCTGGGCTGGCAGGGGGAAGGGAGTGATCACGGCTTCCATATACAGGAAGCCTGTGATCACAGCCCTACCCCCTCTATGAGAACGGAGATCCGGGTTTACATACACAGACCTCCGTTCTCTCACTGCGGGGGGGCATCGCGGATAGCCGGCAGCGAACAAGTCCGCCCTACCCACTCCCTGGTCCACCCCGGACACAGTGAGCACTGTCATATAATGGCGGTTTGCAATAACGAGCCACCTTGTCGCCATCAGACACCGGTCGGCAAGTGGTTAGCCAATGCCTGTAACTGCTCTATTATTCTCAAAAATTTTTCTTGTTAAAAAAAAAAAAAAAAAAAAGAATCAATTCCTGTGTTCTGTACGGTGCGATTATTGTAAAAGGTACTTGCCCACTCTTAGCCCAGATCTTCCTCTTCTGGGGTCCCCTGCTGGTGCTCCTGGCTCCTCCCCCCTTCCAAGCCACTTGCTATGGAGGCACTCGTTCAGGCTCGAGCCTGGACTGGGCTCTGCATAGACGCACACAGCATAGCTCGGCCCCACTCCTTCACTCTTTCCGCATAGGCTTTGATTGACAGCAGCAGAAGCCAATGGCTCCCACGGCTGCCTCCATGTCCAGTGAGGAGAGAGCCGCTGTTCTCAGACACAATGCTGGATGGAGAGCAGGCTCATGTAAGTATTTATAGGGGCTGGGAGAGCAGCTGATCACAGAAAGTGTTTTTACTTTAGAGCAGAGATACAACCACTTTAAGTTATAAAGTTTTTAGCTTGACATATAGTTTAATCCTTTCTTCATCACTACAGAGCAACAGAAGAAAAAAAAAACGTTTTCCAACCTTGCAGATCCCCTTAGCCAAGCAAGTTTCCCCAAGTTGAGCAATATGATTCTTTCTTCATACGGATGAGATGGTCACAAGACTGCACACAAACCATGCAACAATATTGTTACATATGACCACAGTCATAGAGACTTAGAGACTGCTAAGGCTGGGTTCACACCTATGCGAATTGTATGCGGATTTCTCCACATCCAATTCGCATAGCAGGAGAGTGTGACCGGCTCTCTATGGAGACTGTTAACACATCTACGCAGTGGCTCCGGGGGAATTGCACAAGAGCCCTGTCCGTCTTTTGGTCCGTTTCAGGCCCGAATTCAGGCTGAAATCGTACCTGCAAAAGATGAAAGGAGATGCACAGGGCTCCTGCTGGGAGCTGCTGCGATCTCAAGTGTGAACCCAGCCTAAATGAAACGTAGTTTACAAATGAGGTAAAACTTTCCACTGCAAATCCTAGATTTGACAGAATGAAAATGGTCCTAGAGCCATAATGCATTTATGGCTTAGCCTTTTAATTCTATTTCCTACAAAATAAACATATCCACATGGAGACGCTTTTACCTGTGTTCCACAAAAGCGTCCACCAACTCCTGTCGTAGACAGCAAAGCTTGTGCCTGTGTTCTTTGGGGAAGCCCATTTTCTTACATTCTTCTGGCATATCCTCACCTTCTACAGGCAAGAAATTAAGGTCTGGGGGGAAAGTCCGTAAAAGATCCAAAATATAATGCCGTCCATCATTACCAATGATACCTTTACACTCTACAGAGGAGCACAGCTCCACTTCCTCATCTTTGTCATTTAGGACTTTGTGTTTTAAAATCTTGAGTGGCCGGCTTGTTTTCTCCAGCAGTTCCAGGTACTTTGGGTGGGATACAACAGTTTTGCCAAAGTCAATGGACCCGTAAATGACGCTCTGCTCTTGCTCCCGCTCCAATATCCCTGGAATAATGGATTGTGCAGTAACTCTGTAACCTCTATAGTCTACCACCACCGTTCCCAAAGTGTACAGTCCTTCCACATCTACTGCATTGTATGTCCGCACCCCATTAAGATCATTTGTAGGAGATACATAAGCAGCACTGTCTCCACCAAAATCTTTGTAGTGATCCCGGACATCGAAACCCAAACTGAAAAAAATGTTATTCCAGATGAACATCTGCATCTTTGTCTCTTCACTGGGGTTGATGGCCATGACATTACCATCAATAACTGCCATGGCACCTCTGGTAGCTGCTGCTGTAAAATCACTGTGGACCTGATAAACACAAATATAAAATAAGTTATGTGCAAAATCAAATGTCTCATAACAATGCAGTTTTAGCTGAATTTTATGACAGACCACACAATACCTCTTGCCCACCTCTGGAACCTGTGTCAAAAGAATTATAATTGATCCAGAGAAAGGTGATAATAAAAACTTTTTAAAGAGGCAAAATATTGTTTAGGAAAACGACCACTGAAATGTAAAATGAAGATCTATGACTACAGCTATACACTTTCTTTTTTGGTAATAGGGGAGCATTGCAGTACCACAAATCTGAGTCCATTCCCATCCCTTCAATAAATGTACAAAGATTTTGTATGTACATTCTTTATTATGGTGAAGAGCAGAAAAAATGTTCTTAATCAGGTAAACGTGAATATCATGTAGTCCTTTACCCATCCAGAAGGTGGGACTGAAGTAATTTTAACACAGACTGTGAGCAGGCGGGCTATTATTGGAGAAGAGACATGCAATGTATCTTCTGTGATAAAATATTCCTATGTACCTGCTCACAGTCTTCTGTGGCATGTAAACAGAGCTGTGCATGCACAAGCTCAGCTTACATCGCCCTGTGTGCCAGAACCTTGCTGGCCGATAGAGATGCCCTAAGACCAGCATCTAGGGAGAAGATGCTGGTGCTAGCAAGGAACCTGGACCGTTAGAGGGGAGGTAAATATAGTGCCTTTAGTTCCACTTTAAGTTTTCCTCTTTCTTCTTAATGGCTGTTGGAAAAAGCCAGTACAGCCGTTCAAAAATGATAATTTTGTTATATAGTCATTTTACATACAAATGGTGTCAACCACAGTACTTAAAGAGGCTGTGAATGAAGAAAGGCACACCTCAAACATATAGTAAATATTACCTTGAATATAGCTCTCTCGCGCAAAAGCCTTTCTGGTAAATTCTTACGAGGCAATTCTCTTGTTGTCTGCAGTTCTTCATTCCAATCTCTGGTCTGAAACAATGAAAGCCATGTATAAATATTACAAGGTTATGATATTGTGGCTAAAACGTAAAATGTTCAAGGAAAATCTCACCTGTCCAGGAATGTGTTCCTCGTACCCCAGGCGGGATGTATAGGCATCTTCTGCTCTGACGCAGTCCATGGCATGTTCCACTTGAGGTGCAGTCCAGCTGTATACCTGAAATGGGGTAGCAATCCTCTCAAAGGGGTGTCTCTGAACTCTGTAAGAAAGGAGACAAAATTACATACTAAAAGAGTAATTAAACAGAAACTCTCTCTGGTAAACTTAACGCAAAATACAAAAAACAAGCAAAAAAAGTTTGCATAACCTCTTCAACATTAGGAGGAGTCCCAGAGTCTGACTTTAAGTCAAGACAAGATGCCATAATTTTATCCTCACATGTACACTTTAGGTTTGAACTAAAAAAAAAAAAACATTTAAGAATTGACTAATAAAACCACCTGCTTCCAAATGTATTTATTTATTACAGGTACTTATTTGGAGCCGTCAATTTCCCCAGCACTTTACATATTATACATTCACATCAGTTCCTGCCCTCATAGAGCTTACAATCTAAGGTCCCTAACTAACATTCATACATACACATACTAGGGCCAATTTAGACAGGAGCCAATTAACCTACAAGCATGAATTTGGGAGTGTGGGAGGAAACCAGAATACCCGGAGGAAACTCGCACAGGGAGAACATGCAAACTCCAGACAGGTAGTACCATGGTTGGCATTTGAACTGACAACCCTAAGCACTTAGCTAACCACAGTCATTGTTCTACCCGTGTGAAATTTTACTTTATTTAATTTTTTTTTACACACAATTCACACCATATGTACAGAAACATATGTACAGGAAGGACTGTGTGCTTTTTTTTTTCAGCTTTAAACCCAAATGGCAATTTTATAGTATTTATGAACATGCACTCTTCTCAGTATATTATATTAAGATACCCAAGACCCCCTTCACACTGAGGTGTTGCGTTTTTGTGGCACTTTGAGGGCGCTAGCAGTACGTGACAATGTGACCTAAAAAAAAAAAAAAATAAAATAAAAAAAGCCGTTTTGTGGTGCTTTTGAAGCGCTGCCCATTCATTCAATGGACAGGGGTGTTTTTAGGCGCTTTTTAAAGCGCTCCAATTATGCTGCTTGCAGGACTTTTTTCACCGCCCCGCAAGCACACCTCCCCAGTGTGAAAGCATCCATTGAAATAAATGGGAGGCAGTTTTCAGCAGCTTTTCAGGTGCTAATTTTAGTGCAAAAGCATTGTAAACTTGCCAGTGTTAGGTCTTTGCGAGGAATGGTATAACTAAAGATCAATAACTGGTTTCACTTAGGTTCCTTTCACATGTACGGACGGTTCAGGACCTGAACGGACACTTCGTTAACCTCTATGGAGCGACGGATGTCAGCAGTGACATGTCAGTTGACATCCGATCCACTAAATCCAGATGGATGGAAACCCTATTTTCCATCCGTCAGATGAAAACAGACAGGCGGATCAGTTTTCATCCGATCCCCCATAGAGGGCAGCGGGGATCTGACAGTTCCGTCTCTGCACAGTGAGCAGTGATGGACCTGTCATCTGCCGACTCAGCAGGGATCAACGGATCGATCCCAGCTGAGCAAGCAGAGTCCATGAAAACAAACAGCAATGTGTGAAAGAGCCCTAATGCTACAATTTCTGATGGCTATCAGTGTCAGGATAAATCATAGCTTAAAAATACCAAGCTCATACACCTCTCACTGACAACTCCACATGCTAATACAAAGCAGAACTAATTTTGCTCATGCAGTGGGGAGGGAGGTGGAGTTAGTTAGGCTCTACTAATGACTGGCCAGATCTTTTCAGTTTATTAACTTAATTAGGAAATTCTTCGGGTTTATACATATTGTCCAGTTTCCCACAGAATTCCCTGACAAAGTAGTACAATGATTATACGCTCCTTGCAGAAGAATGAAATACTAATTGATAAAGGAGCCAGGCAGAACACATACCATGATTAAAATGTGAACAGGTGCAGCACATATTGTAATTTACGCAGACAGTCTACACAAAGCCCCAGATCACTTATTCCACAAATCATAAAGATAACAAACCAAGTAAATTTACACAGAACTACAAAGATAATTGTTCCTCAGCGCACATTTGTGCCTCTACTTTACAGAAGAAAGTGTTATAATTACATAATATATCACTTTTTGTGATCTAAAATATAATTCCACAGCTGTAATGTAAATTACAAAGACTGATGTACAGAAAAAAATGGATTTTATTTAAAATACTCAAAAAAAAAAAAAAAAAAGAAGACAGTACCACAGTACAGATTGGGGTTGATTTACTAACACTGGAGAGTGCAAAATCTGGTGCAGCTGCACATGGTAGCCAACCAGCTTCTAACTTCAGCTTGTTCAATCAAGCTTTGACAACAAATCCTGGAAGCCGATTGGTTTCTTTGCAAAGCTGCACCAGATTTTGCACTTTTCAGCTTTTGTAAATCAACCCCACAATATCAATAGAGAAAGACAGCAACAAAAACCTAAAACCTTTTAGAGCATCTATCCATTCCCCCACACTACCAAATGATTGCTAGCCCCATCCCCATTGGAAAGAAATCCCACTATATTCTGTCCCTCATAAACCCAATGAAAAAAAGGTGAGAAAATCTCTTCGGGGGAGGCAGTGACCACAACAAAACAGAGGTTGTAACCCTTCCTAACTTTATCCCAAAAAATAACAATAAAAAACAAAAAACTTTTAAAAAAAAACATGTTTCCCATGCTGGCACACACCTATAATGCAGTTTATATTCTGTATTCTCAAGATCAAAAAATGAGGAAATGTGGGAGTTTCTTTTTAGCTATGTACAGGAGGTTCTCTTCAGTTTTAGAAATTCTGGTTATATACCAGTGTCCTATGTCTCAACTAGAGGAGCTTCGAAAGGAAATTTTGGTTCCAAATCCGAAAATGCAGGATGCACTTGACCGAAAACGGAAACCAAAAATACAGTTTTAAAATATATATATTTACCAACAATTGTTTTATAATCCACTTTTTAATTAATATAATGAATTTAAACATATTTATTGTTGGCCATTATTGGCACCTTTAGCGCAATAAATGCTCAAGAAAAATGTATTCCTTTAAATTCTATGCATGTCTTCACACTAGTCCATTGCACTTCTGTTGTGGTGTTAAAAATCCTGCTTGCTGCATTTTTGGTAAAAAAAAAAAAAAAAAACGCACCAAATTTGCACCTCCCCGTTGAAATGCATTGAAAACGCAGAAACTATGCATCAATAGTTCACCCATGTTACGTTTTTGATGCGGTTTTTGAGTCACATGACAAATGAAACACACACCATAAGCGTGGTAAACTCGCTGCAAAATCGCACCAAAATCGCATGCATTTTGGAGGCATCATCTGCACTTTTTCCTCTTGTCAGCAAAATGCCAAAAACACAATTTTTGTCAGGTATGTTTCGGCTGACGAAATTTTGGTGCATTTCCAGTCTCAAATAGTACTATAGGTACTGTAAGAAATATTATCCAATGGTCAGATCCTTTCCCAAGATCCACTCATCATCTCTGAATTTTGTGCTATTATTTAACAGGGTTACATGAAAAAAAAAAATAAAAAGGATTTATATATATACAGTTGTGCTCATAAGTTTACATACCCTGACTGAAATGATGATTTCTTGGCCATTTTCCAAAGAATATGAATGAGAACACAAAAACATTTCTTTCACGCATGGTTAGTGTTTGGCTAAAGCCATTTATTATCAGTCAACTGTGTTTACTCTTTTTAAATCATATGGACAACAGAAACTACCCAAATGACCCTTATCAAAAGTTTACATACCCTGGTGATTTTTGGCCTGATAACATGAACACAAGTTGACACAAAGGGGTTTGAATGGCTATTAAAGGTTACCATCCTCACCTGTGATACGTTTGCATGTAGTGTGTGTGTGTGTGTGTGTGTGTGTGTGTGTGTGTGTGTGTGTGTGTGTAAGTAAAAGGTCAATGAGTTTCTGGACTACTGACACAGAACCTTGCATCTTTCATCCAGTGCTGCACTGAGGTTTATGGATTCTGAGTCATGGGGAAAGGAAAAAAATTGTCAAAGAATCTGAGGGAAAAGGTAGTTGAACTGTATAAAACAGAAAAGGCATATAAAAAGATATCCAAGGAATTGAGAATGCCAATCAGCAGAGTTTAAACTCTAAGGAATTGGAAAATGAGGGGTTCTGTTGAAACCAAACCACGGTCAGGTAGACCAACTAAAATTTCAGCCACAACTGCCAGGAAAATTGTTCGGGATGTTCTAATTGATCAATAGTTAGAACTATGTTTATTCTATTATCATTTTTTATTGCAGCTTGTACACACGCTTGCTCCTGACGAGTGGCCCTCCTAAAACCATGAAATGCGTAGAGATAACAATGCCGTCTTTCTGCTATTCATATGTCTCACTGGCTACTTATTGTCCACATTTCTCTTTGCCGTATAACCAAGGGACAATACCCCATGGAAATATAGGTCATGGGCCATGCAGCTTATAATCATGAATACTGTATATAGATGAAATGGAATTGTACTTTTTATATGTCAACTATGAATTATGTTTTGTTTATCTGGCTCACTTATGTGACCATTTGTATGTAATATACGATTACCTGTCGCAAGTTTATATTTCTAATTTTATCAATACTGGATATAAAGGTACCCCATAACAGGGAACCAATATGCCGTTTCTCTTTACACCTGTTATTCATCGGTCACTCTGTATACTTATCGTCTTTCTGCCGTAACAATAGAGATGCGTAAAGTACCAAAATCCTCCCGGTGAGCAGTCCTCGTTCGCACACATGTTCGACGTTATTTTTTACTATTATCTTATTTGTATC